>JAKGGE010001811.1:0-75454 GCA_023748175.1 Hoolock leuconedys
TGAAGGGGCTGCCTGGCATAGGCGCTCCCTCACTCTTCCCGATCGGACAGTCGGGCAGAGGCTCCTCTCACTCTTCCCGGATGGGGCGGCTGGCATACTGTTCTACTCTCTTCCCTGACGGGGCGCCCGGGCAGATGTGCACCTCACTTCTTCCCAGACGGGGTGCCCGGGCAGAGGCGCTCTAACTTCTTTCCAGACGGGCGGCTGGGCAGAGGTTCTCCTCAATTCCCAGACGGGGCGGCCAGGCTGAGGGGCTCCCCACTTCTTCCCAGACGGGTGGCCGGGCAGAGAATTTTCACCACATCCCTCCCAGATCGTGGCTGGTGAGGCGCCTCCTCAATTCCCTCCTCACGGGCTGCCGCAGAGGCGCCCCTCACCCTCACAGACGGTAAGGGTTTCAGCCATAGGGCGCCCCTCACTCCCCAGACAGGATGGCTGGGAGAGGCGCCTGCTCTCACTTCCCGAGACGCATGGGTGGCCGGACAGAGGTGCTCCTTACTTCCCATAATGCATATGTGGTCGGGCAGAGGCGCCTCCTCACTCCCATACGAGAGGTGGCCGGGCAGAGGCACTCCTCATTTCCCCAGGACGAAGGGTGGCCAGGCAGAGGAGGTCCCTTTCCCAGACGCATGGGTGGCCGCAGACATTTACTCATTTCCCCAGACCCACAGGTGGTCGGGCAGAAGGGCCACTCACCTCCCAGGACGAGATGGGTGGCCCGGCAGAGGCACTCTCAATTCCCAGGACGCTGGGTGGCCGGGCAGCACTCCCTCACCTCCCAGATGGGTGGCCAGGCAGAGGCGCCTCCTCACCCCAGACTAAGCCTGGGCAGAGGCTGGCCTCACCCTCCCCAGACGGGCAGATGGACAGAGGCCCTCCTCACTTCTTCCTGGAAGGTGCGGCCGGGCAGAGGTGCTCCTCACTTCTTCCCGACAGGGCAGCCGGGCAGACTCGCTCCTCACCTCCCAGGCGATTGGTGGACGGGCAGAGGCGCTCCTCACTTCGCAGACGGGGTGGCCGGGCAGACGCAATCCTCACCTCCCAGAGGGTGGGTGGACGGGCAGAGGCGCTCCTCAGGTCCCAGACGATGCGTGGCCCGTCAGAGGCGCCCTCAGCCCAGACGCATGGGTGGCCGCTCAGAGGCTTATTCACTCTCTGAGCACGAGCGCTGGGTGGCCGCTCAGAAGCCGCCATTCATTTCCTTATACGATGGGTGGCCGGGCAGAGGTGCCCTCACCTGGGCGGCTGAGGCCTCACATCACAGAGACAGTGGCCTGGCAGTGTGCCCACACCTCCCAGAAGGGCGGGTTGGCAGGCTCTTCACTGACGGGTGTCGGGCGAAGTGCTCTCATTTTTTCCCCGGACGGGCAGCCGGGCAGAGAGGCGCCCTCACTTCTTCCCCTGATGGGGCGGCCGGCAGAGGGGCTCCTCACTTCCTCCCTGATGGGGCGGCCGGGCAGAGGCGTTCGTCATTTCTTCCCGGATGGGGCAGCCGGGCAGAGGCGCTCCTCACTTCTTCCCGGATGGGGTGCCCGTACATAGGCGCTCCTCACTTCCCAGACGGGAGGTTGACGATCTGCCCCTCGCCTCCCAGACAGGGCAGAGTCGCCCCTCACCTCCCAGACGATGGGTGGCCGGGCAGAGGCGCTCCTCATATCCCAGACGATGGGTGGCTCTGCAGAGGCGCTCCTCACTTCTTCCTCTCGGTCCAGGCGACTGCAGAGGCGCCCTCACTTCCCAGACAGGAAGGGAGGTGTTCTCACTGTCTCCAGATCTGGATGGTCGGGCAGAGGCACTCTCACTTCCTCCCAGACCGTGGCCGGGCAGAGGTGCTCCTCACCCCCTCCCCTGACGGGCGGCTGGGCAGAGGTGCTCCCTCACCCCACAGACAGGTTTCCAGGCTGAGACAGCCCTCACTTCCAAACAGGCGGACGGACAGAGGCGCCTCCTCAACCCCAGATCTGTGGTTAATAGCGAGGCGCCTCACTTCCCACAGGGATGGGGCCAGGCAGAGGCTCTCCTCACTTCCGGAGAAGATGGGTGGCTGGGCAGGCGCTCACCTCTTATCCAGGCGGCCGGGCAGAGGCCTCACCTTCCCAGACGGCGTCAAGCAGAGTACCCCTCACTTCCCAGCAGACGTGATGCTTGCTGGGCAGAGGCTCCCTCTGGCTCCCAGATCTACGGGTCGGGCAGAGGCGCCCTCATTTCCCAGATGAGTGTTGGCCGGGCAGAGTACGCCCTCACTTCCCCAAACTGTGTGGCTGGGCAGAGGCGCCCTCAGCTCCCAGACAATGGGTGGTCGCGGGCAGAGGCGCTCCTCACTTCCCAGACGGGCGGCCGGGCAGAGGCGCCTCACTTCTTTTCCCAGAGGGCGTCGGGTTTAGTGCCTCACTTCCTCCCAGACGGGGTAGACGGGCAGAGGTGCTCCTCATTTCTTCCAGGATGGGGCAGCCAGGCAGAGGCGCTCCTCAACTCCCAAGCGATGGGTGGACAGGCAGAGGCACTCCTCACTTCCCAAACAGGGCGGACCGACAGAGGCGCTCCTCACCTCCCAGATGGTGGTTGGTCGGGCAGAGGCGCTCCTCACTTCCCAGGCCAGGGGCGGCAGGCGCCCTCACTTCCCAGACGGGTGGTCGGGTAGAGGCGCCCTCACATCCCAGACGATGGGTGGCTGGGCAGAGGCGCTCCCTCACTTGTGAGGATGGGTGGCCGGGCAGAGGTGCTCCACACTTCCCAGACGATGGGTGGCGGGCATGCCCTCGGCCCTTATGATGATGGGTGGCCGGACAGAGGCTCTCCTTAATTCCCGGACGATGGGTGGCCGGGCAGAGGCCTTCCTCACCTCCCAGACGGGATGGCCGGGCAGACGCGCTCCTCCCTTCCCAGACATGGCGGCGGCATATGCCTCACATCCCAGACGCGGGCGGTTGGCAGAGGTGCTCCCCACCTCCCCACCATGGGTTGCCCTCGGCAGGGCGCCTCACCTCCCAGACGCATGGGTCGCTGGGCAGAGGCGCTCCTCACTTCTTCCCCTGATGGGGCTGCTCGGGCAGAGGGGCTCACTTCCTCCTGGACGCTGCCGGAGAGGCGCCTCTGCCTCTTCTCCCTCGGGAAGGGGCAGCCGGGCAGAGGCGCCTCACTCTTCCGGATGGGGTGGCTGCAGAGGCGCCTCACTTCAGACGTGGCGGCTGCCCGGGCAGAGGCGCCTCACTTCCTGCAGTGGACGGACAGAGGCGCTCCTCAACTCCCAGACGGTGGTTGGTCGGCAGAGGCGCTCCTCACTTCCCATACAGGATGGCCAGGCAGAGGCTCTCACTGGTGACCCATGGGTGGCTGGGCAGACGCTTACTCAGACGAGGCGGCCGGGCAGAGGCGCCTCACCTCTCCCAGACGCAGTGTGGCCGGGCAGAGGCACCTCACTTAGACGATGCTTGGCTGGGCAGGCGCCTCTATTCCCAGACGCATGGGTGGTCGGGCAGAGGCTCACTTCCCAGACGAAAAGTTGGTCGGGCAGAGGCGCCTCACTTCCCAAACTGTGTGATGGGCAGAGGCCTCCCTCAGCTCCCAGACAATGGGTGGTCAGCGCCTCACTTCCCAGACGGGCTGTCGGGCAGAGGCGCCTCACTTCTTCCGAGAGGGCGTCGGCCAAGGCCTCACCTCCTCCCAGACGGGTAGACGGGCAGAGGTGCCCTCATTTCTTCCAGGATGGGGCAGCCAGCAGAGGCCCAAGCGATGGGTGGACAGGCAGAGGCATCTCTCACTTCCTGTGGCGGACTCACAGAGGCGCCTCACCCCGATGGTGGTTGGTCTGGCAGAGGCGCCCCCACCCCAGACAGGGCTGCCGGGCAGAGGCGTCTCACTTCCCAGACGGGTGGCCGGAACGATGGGTGGTGGGCAGAGGCGCCTCACTTCTCCCTGATGGGGCTGCCGGGCAGGAGGCGCTTCGTCATTTCTTCCCCGGGATGGGGCAGCCGGCAGAGGCGCCTCACTTCTTCTCGATGGGTGCCCGTACAGGGCGCCTCACTTCCCAGACGGGATGGTGCTGGACAGACGCTACCACTCTGTGACAGGGCAGGTGGGCAGAGTCGCTCCTCACCTCCCAGACGATGGGTGGCCGGGCAGAAGCGCCCCTCATATCCTGCGACGACGGGGTGGCTCTGAGGCGCCTCACTTCTTCCCGTAATCCAGGCCACCGTGGCGCCCCTCACTTCCCCAGACAGGGTGGCTGCGCGGAGGTGCTCCTCACTCTGGCCCCAGTGACGGAGCTGTCGGGCAGAGCCACCTTCCAAGCGCCAGGCAGAGGTGCTCCTCACCTCACAGATGATGGGTTTCCAGGAAGAGGCGCCCCTCACTTCCCAAACAGGGCGGATCACTGCAGGCATGCCTCAACTCCCAGACGGTGGTTGGAGAGAAGCGCCCCTCACTCCCGTGACAGGGATGGCCAGGCAGAGGCTCTCCTCACTTCCGAGAAGGTGGTGGCCAAGAGGCCACCCACTCTGCATTCCAGGCTGCCGGGCAGAGGCGCCTCACTCTCCAGACCTAAGTGTGGCCGGGCAGAGGCACTCCTCACTTCCCAGACGATGCTTGGCTGGGCAGAGGCGCTCCTCTATTCCCAGACGAGCGGGTGGTCGGGCAGAGGCGCTCCTCATTTCCCAGACGGGCGGCCGGCAGAGGCGCTTCCTCACCTCTTCCCAGAGGGCGGCCGGGCCGAGGCGGCCCTCACTTCCTCCCAGATCTGTAGACGGGCAGAGGTGCTCTCATTTCTTCCAGGATGGGGCCAGGCAGAGGTGCCCTCAACTCCCAAGCGATGGGTGGACAGGCAGAGGCCTCACTTCAAACAGGGCGGGACTGGACAGGCGCTTCCTCACCTCCCAGATGGTGGTTGGTCGGGAGAGGCGCCCCTCACTTCCCAGACAGGGGCGGCCGGCAGAGGCGCCTCACTTCCCAGACGGGGTGGCCGGTAGAGGCGCTCACATCTCAGATGATGGGTGGTTGGCAGAGAGGCTCACTTCCTGTGAGGATGGTTTCGGACGATGGTGGCTGGGCAGAGGTTTTCCTCACTCCCAGACGGATGGCCGGCAGACGCGCCTCTTTTCCTGGTGATGGCGTCGGCATAGGCGCCTCGGCTATCCCAGACGCAGTGGTTAAGCAGAGGTGCTCTCACCTCGCACGATGGGTTGCCCGGCATAGGCGCCTCACCTCCCAGACGGCGGGTTGCTGGGTGAGCGCCTGCTCCAACATGGCGCTCCGGAGAGGGCGCTCATTTTCCCGACGCTGCTGGGGCCGGGTAGCGCTCACTTTTTCCTTGATAAGCGTTGGCAGAGGGTTCCCTCACCTCCTCCCGATTCTGCCGGGTGAGTATGCCTCATTTCTTCCCTCTCGAAGGGCAATGCAGAGGCGCCCCTCACTCTTCCCCGGATGGGGTGGCCGCGGCAGGCTTCCTCACTTCCCAGACGGCTGCCCGCAGAGGCCTCACTTCCCAAACAGGGTGGGACGGATGAGGCGCCCTCAACTCCCAGATCGCAGCCTGGGCAGAGGCGCTCCCTCACTCCCACAGGATGGCCAGGCAGGAGCTCTCCTCACTTCCTCAGACGATGGGTGGCTGGGCAGAGACGCCTACTCACTTCCTGTACAGGCGTCGGGCAGCGCCCTCACTTCCCCAGACTTAAGTGTGGTCAAGAGCACTCCCTCACTTCCCAGACGATGCTTGGCTGGGCAGAGCCCTCTGTCTCTCAAGATCTATTAAGCGGTCGCAAGAGGGCTCCCTCAATTCCCAGACGAGTGTTGGCCGGGCAGAGGCCTCACTTCCCAAACTGTAGGGAGCTGGGGCAGAAGCCCTCAGCCCCAGACAATGGTGGCCGCAGCAGGCTCACTCTTCCCAGAGAGGGCTGCCAGGCCCAGGGCCACCTCCTCCCCAGACGGTAGACGGGCAGAGTGTTCTCATTTCCTTTCCAGGATGGGGCAGCCAGGCAGAGTGCTCCCTCAATCCCCAAGCTGCATGGGTGGACAGGTGAGGCATCTCACTCCAAACAGGGTGACCGACAGAGGCGCCCCTCACCTCCCAGATGGTGGCTGGTCGGGCAGAGGCGGCCCTCACTTCCCAGAGACAGGGCTGCCGGGCAGAGGCGCCTCACTTCCCAGGATGGGGTGGCCGGGTGAGGCGCCCTCACCTCCCAGATGATGGGTGGTCGATGAGGTTTCCCATTCCCGGACGAAGGGTAGCTGGGCAGAGGCATTCTCACCTCCCAGACGGGATGGCCGGGCAGACGCGCTCCTCCCTTCCCAGACATGGCGGCCGGGCATAGGCGCTCCTCACTTCCCAGACGTGGCGGCTGGGCAGAGGTGCTCCTCATCTCCCTCGGGACGGTTGCCGGGCATAGGCAGCTCTCACCCTCCCAGACGATGGGTCGCTGGGCAGAGGCGCTCCTCACTTCTTCCCAGACGGTGCGCCCGGGCAGATGCACTCCTCTCTTCTTCCCAACAGGGCGCCCGGGGAGAGGCGCTGCTCACTTCTTCCCGGACGCTTGCCGGGCCGGGCAGAGCGCCCTCACTTCTTCCCTGACGGCCGGACGCTCTCATTTTTCCCCGGATCGGGCAGCCGGGCAGAGGGCGCTCACTCTTCCCGACAAGTGGCCGCAGAGGCGCCTCACTTCCTGGTGACGTGCGTCCCGCAGAGGCGCCTCACTTCCCAGACGGGATGAAAGCTGGATCGCCGCTCTCATTTCCCCAGACAGGAAGAGTATGCTGCTCACGTCCCCAGACGAAGGGTGGCCGGGCAGAGGCGCCTCACTTCTTCCTGCATGCTGGGTGGCCGTGCAGAGGCTGCCTCACTTCCCAGACGGGCGCCCGGCAGAGGCGCCTCACTCCCAGACGTGGATGGCTGGACTGACGCCGCCCCTCACTTCCCAGACAGGGCAAAGCTGGGCGAGGCGCCTCACCTCCCAGACGAGCAGTGGCCGGGTGAGGGCGCCCCTCATCTCCCAGACCATGGGTGGCTCAGAGGCGCTTCCTCACTCTTTTCCCACCCAGGCTACCGGGCAAGCCCTCACCTCCCAGACGGGCTGCTGCGCCGAGGCGCTCCTCACTGCCCAGACGGATGGTCGGGCAGAGGCACTCACTCTTTCCCAGACCGTGTGGCCGGGCAGAGTGCCAGCCTCACTTCCCTCTCCTGACGGGCTGTCGGGCAGAGGTGTTCTCACCTCCCAGATGATGGGTTTACAGGCTGAGGCGCTCCTCACTCCCAAACAGGGTGGGACGGGCAGAGTGGCTCCTCAACTCCCAGACGGTGGTTGGTCGGGTGACTTCACCTCCCAGACACTACTCAAACGAGCGGGTGGCTGCAGAGGCCCCCACTTCCCAGACGGTGGCCGGGCAGAGGCACTCCTCACTTCCCAGACGAGCAGCTGGCTGGGCAGATGCCCCTAGATGATGGGTGGTCGGGTGAGGCGCCTCATTTCCCCAGACGAGGGTTGGCCGGGCAGAGGCGCTCCTCACTTCCCACACTGTGTGGCTGGGCAGAGGCGCTCCTCAGCCCCAGAAAATGGGTGGCACTCACCAGACGGGCGTGTCGGGCAGAGGCGCCCTCACTTCTTCCCAGAGAGGGCGCCCAGGCGCCTCACTTCCCTCCCAGACGGGTAGACGCAGAGGTGTACCCTCATTTCTTCCAGGATGGGGCAGCCAGGCAGAGGCGCTCCTCAACTCCCAAGCGATGGGTGGACAGGCAGAGGCACTTCTCACTTCCCAAACAGGGCGGACCGACAGAGGCGCTCCTCACCTCCCAGATGGTGGTTGGTCTGGCAGAGGCGCTCCTCAATTCCCAGACAGGGCGGCCGTGGGCAGAGGCGCCCTCACTTCAGATGGGGTGGCTGGGTAGTGCCCTCACCTCCTGCACGAGATGGGTGGGTAAGAGGCGCTCCTCACTTCCCAGAGGATGGGTGGCTGGGTGAGGCGCCCACTTCCCAGACGAGCATGCGCGCTCCTCACCTCCCAGATGAGGGTGGGTCGACAGAGGCTCTCAATTCCTGACGATGTCATGAGGCCTTCCTCACCTCCCAGACGGGATGGCCGGGCAGACGCACTCCTCCCTTCCCAGACATGACGGCCGGGCATAGGCGCTCCTCACTTCCCAGACGTAGCGGCTGCAAGCAGAGGTGCTCCTCACCTCCCAGACGATGGGTCGCTGGGCAGAGGCGCTCCTCACTTCTTCCCGGACGGTGCGCCCGGGCAAAGGCACTCCTCTCTTCTTCCCAACAGGGCGCCCGGGGAGAGGCGCTGCTCACTTCTTTCCAAGTCGGGACGGCCGGGCAGAGGCAATCCTCACTTCCCAGACGGGGAGGCCGGGCAGGGGCGCTCCTCACTTCTTCCCAGACGGTGGCCAGGCTGAGGCACTCCCTCACTTCCTCCAGATGGTGTCCAAGTAGCGCCTCACTTCCTTCCTGATCGGGCATGCAGAGGTGCTCACCTCCCCAGACGATGGTTAGCCCAGGTGAGAGCTCCTCCCTTCCCAGACAGGACGTTGGGCAGAGGCGCCTCACTGAGACGATGGGTGTCTCACAAGAGAGGCGCCTCACTCCACAGACTCCAGGGCGGCCGGACAGAGGCGCTCCTCATTTCCCAGATAATGGGTGGCCGGGCAGAGGCGTTCCTTTTTTCAAAGACGATGGGTGGCCGGGCAGAGGCGCTTACCATTTCCTTCCCAGACGACGGTTGTCGGGCAGAGAGGCGCCTCACTTCCCCTGCCGGGCAGGCGCTCCTCACCCCATACAGTGGGAAAGTCGGGCAGAGGCGCCTCCCCTCATTTCCAGACTTTATGGCCAGGCAGAGGCACTCCTCACCTCCCAGGCGCAGGGCCGGGCAGGCGCTCCTCACTTCCCAGACGGGGTGGCCGGGCAGTGGTGCTCCTCACTTCTTCCCAGAAGGGTGGCAGGGCAGAGGCGCTCCTCACTTCCTCCCCTTAGGGGGAGGCCTGGCAGAGGCCCTCCTCACCTCCCAGACGATGGGTGGCGGAGCAGAGTCATTCCCTCACTCTCTCCAGACGGCGGCTCCGGGTTAAGAGGTGCTCCTCACTTCCTAGATCCAGGTGGCTGGCAGAGGCCTCACTCCTGAGATCCATGGGTGGTCACAGAGGGCAATCCCCTCACTTCCCAGACGACAAGGCAGTACAGAGGCTGCTCTCACTTCCCAGACGATGGGTGGTCGTGGGCAGAGGCGCCCCATTTCTCAGATGATGTGGGTGGCCAAGCAGAGGCACTCCCCAATCCCCAGACAATGGGTGGCCGGGCAGAAGTGCTCCTCATTTCCCAGACGATGGGTGGTCCGGCAGAGGCGCTCCCACTTCCCACACGGGGCAGCCGGGCAAAGGCGCACCTCAAATCCCAGAGGGTGGGTGGTCGGGCAGAGGCGCTCCTCACTTCCCAGATGGGATGGCCGGGCAGTGGCGCTCATCACTTCCCAGAGGGGGCGGCCAGGCAGAGGGCGCTCCTCCCCTCCCAGACGATGGGTGGCCACAGAAGGGCTCCTCATACTTCCCAGATGGCGCCTCACTTCCCAGACGAGCGGGTGGATCTGGGCAGAGGCCTCCCTCCCAGACGACAGGTGGCCTGGCAGAAGTGCCCCTACTCCCAGAGGGGCGTCTGGCAGAGGCGCCGGCCACTTCTTCCCAGACAGGGAGGCTGGGCCGAGGCGCTCCTCACTTCTTCCCTGAAGGGGCTGCCGGGCATAGGCGCTCCTCAATTCTTCCCGGACGGGACAGCCGGGCAGAGGCGCTCCTCACTTCTTCCCGGATGGGGCGGCCCGGGCAGAGGGCCTTGTCTTCACTTCTTCCCAGACGGGTGTCTGGCAGAGGCGCCCTAATCCTTCCCAGACGTAAGTGCTGCAGAGGTTCTCCTCACTCCCAGACAAGTGCCAGGCTGAGGTGCTCCCCACTTCTTCCCAGACGGGGGTGGCCGGGCAGGCACTCCCACATCCCTCCCAGACCTGTGGCCGGGCAGAGGGGCGCCTCAATTCCTCCCTCACGGGCTGCCTGGCAGAGGCACTCCTCACCTCACAGATCTATGGGTTTCCAGGCCAGGGCGCTCCTCACTCCCAGACACAGGATGGCCGGGAGAGGCGCTCACTTCCTCGGAGACTACAGGGTCGGACAGAGGTGCTCCTCACTTCCTTACACGATATGTGGTCGGCAGGCGCCTCACTCCTTATACGAGATATGTGGCCGGGCAGAGACTCCTCATTCCCAGACGATGGGTGGCTGTGACAGAGGAGCCCTCTTTCCCAGACTCCATGGGTGGCCGCGGCAGATACGCTTACTCATTTCCCAGACGACGGGTGGCGGGCAGAGGCGCTACCACCTCCCAGACGATGTGGGTGGTCTGGCAGAGGCACTCCTCACTCCAGACGCCAGGTGGCTGGCAGACGACTCACCTCCCAGACGGGTGTGGCCAGGCAGAGTCGCCTCCTCACCCCAGGACGGTGGCCTCCTGGCTGAGGCGCCTCCTCACCTCCCAGACGGGGCGGATGGACAGAGGCCCTCCTCACTTCTTTCCTGGAAGGTGCGACCGGGCGGAGGTGCTCCTCACTTCTTCCCGGACAGGGCAGCCAGGCAGAGGCGCTCCTCACCTCCCAGGCGACAGGTCGGGCAGAGGAGCTCCTCACTGCGAGACGGGTGGCCAGCAGAAGCCTCAATTCCTCCAGATGGGGCGGTCGCGGGTGAAGGCCTCTCAGCTCCCAGGCTTAAGGGTGGCCGGGCAGAGGCGCCCCTCACTTTGCAGACGGGGTGGCCGGGCAGACGCAATCCTCACATCCCAGACCGTGGGTGGATGGGCAGAGGCGCTCCTCAGGTCTCAGACGGAGCGGCCGGGCAGAAGAGGCTCCTCACATCCCAGACAGTGGTGACATGGTGAAAATTACCACCTCCCCAGAAGGGGCTGCAGGGCAGAGGGCGCCATCACTTCCTCCCCTGATGGGCTGGCAGAAGCTGGCCACTTCTTTCCCGACGCCAGCCGGGCAGAGGGCCTCACTTCTTCCCCGGATGGGGTGCATGCAGAGGCGCCTCACTTCCCAGACGGGCGCACCGCAGAGGCGCCTCACCTCCCAGACGGATGAGCTGGACAGACGCCGCCTCACTTCCCAGACAGGGCAGCTGGACAGAGGCAATTCCTCACCTCCCAGACGATGGTGGCCAGGCAGAGGCGCCTCACCTCCCAGACGATGGTGGTTTCCTGCAGAGGCGCCCTCACTTTTCCCTAATGAGGCTTCTGCAGAGGGCGCACTCACTTCCCAGATGGGGCGGGCTACGGAGGTGCTCCTCACTGCCCCAGACGGATGGCCTGCAGAGACTCACTTCCTCCCAGACAGTGTGGCCGGGCAGAGGCCCTCCTCACTTCCTCCCTGACGGGCGGCCGGGCAGAGGTGCTCCTCACCTCCCAGATGATGGGTTTCCAGGACGAGGCGCTCCTCACTTCCCAAACAGGGCGGACGGACAGAGGCGCTCCTCAACTCCCAGACGGTGGTTGGTCGGGCAGAGGCGCTCCTCACTTCCCAGACAGGATGGCCAGGCAGCAGCTCTCCTCACCTCCCGAGACCATGGGTGGCTGGGCAGAGACTACCACCTCCCCAGACCAGGCTGGGCAGAGGCGCCTCACTCCCAGACTATGTGGTCGGCAGAGGCACTCCTCTACTCCAGACCCATGGGGTTGGGCAGAGCGAGCCCTCTATTCCCAGACTATTGTGGGTGGCTGGGCAGAGGCGCTCCTCACTTCTTCCCAGAGAGGGCGGCCGGGCCAAGGCGCTCCTCACTTCCTCCCAGATGGGGTAGACGGGCAGAGGTGCTCCTCATTTCTTCCAGGATGGGGCAGCCAGGCAGAGGCGCTCCTCACCTCCCAAGCGATGGGTGGACAGGCAAAGGCGATCCTCACTTCACAGAGGATGGGTGGCCGGGCAGATTCGGTCCACACTTCCCAGATGATGGGTGGCGGGGCAGAGGCACTACCTCAACTCCCAGACGATGGGTGGTCACAGAGGCCTCCTTAATTCCCGGATGATGGGTGGTCAGCCCTCTCACCTCCTGACGATGCAACAAGGAGGCTCCTCACTCCCAGACGGGTGGGTGTCCGGGCAGAGGCGCTCCACACCTCCCAGATGGGGCGGATGGGCAGAGGCTCTCCTCCATTCTTCCCAGACGGGGCGGCCGGGCAGAGGTGCTACTCACATCTTCCGGGACGGGGCAGAGGGGCACAGGCGCTCCTCACTTCTTCCCGGACGGGGCGGCCGGGTCAGAGGCGCCCTCACCCAGGCGTGCTCCTCACTTCCCGGGATCTGGCGTGTCGCGGTCAGAGGCGCTTCCCACTCTTTTCCCCTTACGGGCAGACTGGCAGAGGCACTCTCATTCTTCCCTGGATGGGCGGCCTTGACAGAGGGGCTCCTCACTATTTCTGGACTGGGCAGCCGGCAGAGGCTCTCCTCACCTCCCGGCAAGTGGACGGCAGCTGCGCTCCTCACCTCCTGTGACTGGTGGCCGCAGCGGCGCTCCTCACTCCCAAACAGGGCGCCCCGGCAGAGGCTCCTCACCCCCCCCAGACAAGTGGGTGGTCGGGCAGAGGCGCCTCCCCACCTCCCAGATGTATGGCTGAGGTGCAGGGCCTCACTGCCCCAGACGGATGGCCTGGCGGTGAGGCACCCTCACTTCCTCCCCAGACAGTGTGTGGCCGGGCAGAGGCCTCCTCACTCCTCCCCTGACGGCGGCCGGGCAGAGGTGCTCACCTCCCAGATGATGGCTTCCAGACCCAGGCGCCTCACTCTCCCCAAACAGGGCGACCTGGACAGAGGCGCTCCTCAACACCGAGACGGTGGCTGGTCGGGCAGTGGCGCTCCTCACTCCCCAGACAGGATGGGCTGGGTGGCAGGCAGAGGCTCTCCTCACCTCCGAGATTCCATGGGTGGCTGGGCAGAGGCTTACTCAGCCTCCCCAGACGAGGCGTCGGGTGAGGCGCCTCCTCACTTCCCCAGATCTAAGTGTGGGTCGGGCAGAGGCACCTCACCTCCCCAGACTACGCTGGCTGGGCAGAGAGCCTCTATTCCCAGACGATGGGTGGCCGGGCAGAGGCGCCCTCATTTCCCAGACCAGGGTTGGCCAGGCAGAGGCTCTCCTCACTTCGAGGCGATGGGTGAAGCTACTCACTTCCCCAGGCAGAGGCGGCCGGGCAGGCTCCCTCACTTCCCCAGGCAGTGTGGCGGGCAGAGGCACTCCTCACTTCCCAGACGATGCGTGGCTGGGCAGAGGCCTCCTCTGTCCCAGGCGATGGTGGTGGGGCAGAGGCGCTCCTCATTTCCCAGACAGGGGGTGGCCAGGCAGGCTCCCTCGCTTCCAACTGGGTGGCAGGCTCCTCACCTACCAGAAAATGGGTGGCGGTGGTGCTCCTCGCCTTCCCAGGCGGGGTGGCCGAGGGGTGCTCCTCACTTCTTCCCAGAGAGAGGCTGGGCCAAAGCTCCTCCTTCCTCCCAGATGGGGTAGGCAGACAGAGGAGCTCCTCATTTCTTCCAGGATGGGGCAGCCAGGCAGAGGCGCCTCACCTCCCCCAAGCTGCATGGGTGGACAGGCAAAGCATCCCCTCACTTCACAGACTGGCGTCGCAGAGGCAACCTCACTTCCCAAACAGGGCGAAGGACAGAGGCGCCCTCACCCCAGATGCAGGTTGGTCTGGCAGAGGCCTCCCTGCCTCCCAGAGAGTGGCTTGCCGGCAGAGGCCTCCTCACTTCCCCAGATCTGGTGGCCGAGTAGGAAAGCGCTCCTCACCTCCCCAGATCATGGTGGCTGGGCAGAGGCGCCTCCTCACTTCCCCAGAGGATGGGTGGCCGGGCAGAGGTGCCCACACTTCCTAGACGACAGTGGCGGGCAGAGGCACTCACCACCTCCTGTGACTTATGCTGGGTGGCCGGGCAGAGGCTCTCCTAATTCCGGATGATGGCTGGCAGAGGCCTCCCACCTCCTGTGATGATGTGGACGGCAGAGGTGCTCCTCACCTCAGATCTGTGGTAACCGGCAGAGGGCGGCCCACACCTCCCAGATGGGGCGGATGGGCAGAGGCTCTCCTCCATTCTTCCAGATCGGGCTGCCGGGCAGAGGCCTACTCACATCTTCTCCGGACGGGCAGAGGCACAGGCCTCTCACTTCCTTCCCTGACGGGCATGGGCAGAGGCACCTCACTTCCCAAACAGGGCAGAAGGACAGAGGCGCCACCCCAGAGCTGCGGTTGGTCTGGCAGAGGCGCCTCACTTCCCAGAGGGCCGGGCAGAGGCGCTCCTCACCTCCCAGACGATGGGTGGCGGGCAGAGGCTCTCCTCCATTCTTCCCAGACGGGCTGGCCGGGCAGAGGCGCCCTCACTTCCCAGACGGTGGGTGGTCGGGCAGAGGCGCCTCCTCACTTCCCAGACGGGCGGCCGGGCAGAGGCGCTCCTCACCTCCCAGACTGGGCGGCCGGGCAGAGGCACTCCTCACCTCCCAGACGATGGGTGGCTGGGCAGAGGCGCTCCTCACTTCCCAGAAGATGGGTGGCTTGCAGAGGTTCTCCTCCCCTCCCAGGTGATGGGTGGACGGGCAGAGGCGCCTCCTCACCTCCCAGACGATGGGTGGCCGGGCAGAGGTGCTCCTCACCTCCCAGGAGATGGGTGGCCGGGCAGAGGCTCTCCTCACCTCCCAAGCGATGGGTGGACAGGCAGAGGCGCTCCTCACTTCCCAGACGATGGGTGGCCGGGCAGAGGCTCTCCTCACCTCCCAGACGATGGGTGGCCGGGCAGAGGCGCTCCTCACCTCCCAGACGATGGGTGGCCGGGCAGAGGTGCTCCTCACTTCCCAGACTGGGCGGCCGGGCAGAGGTGCTCCTCACTTCCCAGACGATGGGTGGCCGGGCAGAGGCGCTCCTCACCTCCCAGACGATGGGTGGCTGGGCAGAGGCTCTCCTCACTTCTTCCCAGACGGGCGGCCGGGCAGAGGCGCCTCACCTCCCAGAAGAGGCAGCCGGGCAGAGGCTCCTCACTTCTTCCCGGATGGGGCGTAAGCCAAGTGCTCCTCACCTCCCCAGACCATGGGAGTCCAGGCAGGAGCTCCTCACTTCCCAGACTGGGCGGCCGGGCAGAGGCCTCACTGGTGACGACAGGCCAGGCAGAGGCGCCCTCACTTCCCAGACGATGGGTGGCTGGGCAGAGGCGCTCCTCACTTCCCAGACGGGCGGCCGGGCAGAGGCGCCTCACTTCCCAGGCAGGCGGGCAGAGGCGCTCCTCACTTCTTCCCGGATGGGGCGGCCGGGCAGAGGCTCCTCACTTCTTCCGGGTGGCCGGGCAGAGGCGCTCCTCACTTCCTCACAGATAGGGCACTCGGGCAGAGGCGCTCCTCAACTCCCAGGCGATGGGTGGCGGGCAGAGCGCTCCTCACCTCCCAGACGATGGGTGGCTGGGCAGAGGCGCTCCTCACCTCCCAGACGATGGGTGGCGGGCAGAGGCGCTCCTCACCTCCCAGATGATGGGTGGCGGGCAGAGGCGCTCCTCACTTCCCAGACGATGGGTGGCCGGGCAGAGGCGCTCCTCACCTCCCAGGCGATGGGTGGCGGGCAGACTCCTCACTTCCCAGACGGGCGGCCGGGCAGAGGCGCTCCTCACATCTTCCCTTACAGGGCAGACGGGCAGAGGCGCTCCTCACTTCCCAGACGATGGGTGGCGGGCAGAGCTCCTCACTTCCCAGGCAGGCGGCGGGCAGGCTCACTTCCCAGACTAGGGTGGCCGGGCAGAGGCGCTCCTCACTTCCCAGACTAGGCGGCCAGGCAGAGGTGCTCCTCACTCTGTGACCCATGTGTGGCCGGGCAGAGGCGCTCCTCACCTCCCAGACGCATGGGTGGCCGGGCAGAGGCGCTCCTCACTTCCCAGACGATGGGTGGCCGGGCAGAGGCACTCCTCACTTCACAGACGGGCGGCCGGGCAGAGGTGCTCCTCACTTCCCAGACTAGGCGGCCAGGCAGAGGTGCTCCTCACTTCCCAGACAGCATGGCCAGGCAGAGGCTCTCCTCACTTCCGAGACTGGGTGGCTGGGCAGAGGCGCTCCTCACCTCCCAGGAAAATGTACCAAGGAGGGCCTCACTTCCCAGACGGGTGGCCGGGAAGAGGCGCTCCTCACCTCCCAGACGATGGGTGGCCGGGCAGAGGCGCTCCTCACTTCACAGACTATGGGTGGCCGGGCAGAGGCGCTCCTCACCTCCCAGATGATGCGGACGGGCAGAGGCGCTCCTCAATTCCCAGACGGGGCGGCCGGGCAGAGGCGCTCCTCACTTCCCAGACGGGCGGCCGGGCAGAGGCGCCCCTCACCTCCCAAACAGGGTGGCCGGGCAGAGGCGCTCCTCACTTCCCAGAGGATGGGTGGCCGGGCAGAGGCCGCCTCACTTCCCAGACGGGCTGCCGGGCAGAGGCTCTCCTCACCTCCCAGACGATGGGTGGCTGGGCAGAGGCGCTCCTCACTTCCCAGAAGATGGGTGGCAGGGCAGAGGTTCTCCTCCCCTCCCAGGTGATGGGTGGACGGGCAGAGGCGCTCCTCACTTCCCAGACGGGGAGGCCGGGCAGAGGCGCCTCACTTCCCAGATGATGGAAGTGGCTGGGCAGGCTCCTCAATTCCCAGGCGATGGGTGGCGGGCAGAGGCGCTCCTCACTTCCCAGGCGGGGTGGCCGGGAAGAGGTGCTCCTCATTTCTTCCAGGATGGGGCAGCCAGGCAGAGGCGCTCCTCACCTCCCAAGCAGGTGGCCGGGCAGAGGCCTCCTCACTTCCCAGAGGATGGGTGGCCGGGCAGAGGCTCCACACTTCCCAGACGATGGGTGGCGGGGCAGAGGCACTCCTCACCTCCCAGACGATGCGGCCGGGCAGAGGCGATCCTCTCTTCCCAGACGGTGGTTGGTCTGGCAGAGGCGCTCCTCACTTCCCAGAGAGGGGCGGCCGGGCAGAGAAGCTCCTCACTTCCCAGACGATGGGTGGCGGGGCAGAGGCACTACTCACCTCCCAGACGATGCGGATGGGCAGAGGCGCTCCTCAATTCCCAGACGGTGGGTGTCCGGGCAGAGGCTCCTCACCTCCCAGATGGGGCGGATGGGCAGAGGCTCTCCTCCATTCTTCCCAGACAGGCGGGCAGAGGTGCTCCTCACTTCCCAGGCAGGCGGGCAGAGGCACTCCTCATTTCTTCCCGGATGGGGCTGGCCGGACAAGGGGCTCCCTCAGGCCCCGGGCCGGGGCAGCCGGGCAGAGCTCTCCTCACCTCCCAAGCGTGGGTGGACGGGCAGAGGCACTCACCTCCCAGACTGGGTGGCCGGGCAGAGGCCTCCTCACCTCCCAAACAGGGTGGCCGGGCAGAGGCACTCCTCACCTCCCCAGACGGTGGGTGGTCGGGCAGAGGCCTCACTTCCCAGACTGGGTGGCCGGGTAGAGGCGCCTCACTTCCCAGATGGGGTGGCCGGGCAGAGGCACTACTCACCTCCCAGACGGGGCGGCCGGGCAGAGGGGCACAGGCGCTCCTCACTTCTTCCCGGACGGGAAACCGGGCAGAGGCACTCCTCATTCTTCCCGGATGGGGTGGCCGGGCAGAGGCCCTCCCTCACTTCCCAGGCGGGGCGGCCGGGCAGAGGCGCTCCTCACTACCCAGACAGTGGGTGGTCGGGCAGAGGCGCTCTTCACTTCCCAGACGGGCGGCCGGGCAGAGGCCTCCTCACCTCCCAGATGGGATGGCCTGGCAGAGGCCCTCACTTCCCAGACTGGGCGGCCGGGCAGAGGCACTCCTCACTTCCCAGACTGGGTGGCCGGGCAGAGGCGCTCCTCACTTCCCAAACAGGGTGGCCGGGCAGAGGCGCTCCTCACCTCCCAGACGGTGGGTGGTCGGGCAGAGGCGCCTCCTCACCTCCCAGATGGGGTGGCTGGCAGAGGCGCCTCCCTCACTTCCCAGACGGGGTGGCCGGGCAGAGGCGCTCCTCACTTCCCAGACGGGACGGCCGGGCATAGTCACTCTTCACTTCCTCCCTGTCATGGCGGCTGGGCAGAGGCGCTCCTCACTTCTTCCCTGACGGGGCAGATGGGCAGAGGTGCTCCTCACTTCCCAGATGTGATGGCCGGGCAGAGGCGCTCCTCACTTCCCAGATGGGGTGGCTGGACAGAGGCTCTCCTCACCTCCCAGACGGTGGGTGGACGGGCAGAGGCTCTCCTCACCTCCCCAGACGATGGGTGGCCGGGCAGAGGCGACCCTCACCTCCCAGATGTGGCGGCCAGGCAGAGGCTCTCCTCACCTCCCAGACGATGGGTGGCCGGGCAGAGGCTCTCCTCACTTATTCCCGTACGGTGCGCCCAGGCAGAGGCGTTCCTCTCCTCTTCCCGACGGGGTGCCCGGGCAGAGGCGCTGCTCACTTCTTTCCATACGGGACAGCCGGGCAGAGGCGCTCCTCACCTCCCAGAAGAGGCAGCCGGGCAGAGGCTCCTCACTTCTTCCCGGATGGGGCGGCCGGGCAGAAGTGCTCCTCACCTCCCAGACCATGGGAGTCCAGGCAGAGGAGCTCCTCACTTCCCAGACAGGATGGCCAGGCAGAGGCGCTCCTCACTTCCGAGACGATGGGTGGCCAGGCAGAGGCGCTCCTCACTTCCCAGACATTGTGTGGTCGGGCAGAGGCGCTCCTCATTTCCCAGACGTGGCGGCCAGGCAGAGGCACTCCTCACGTCCCAGACGGGGCGGCCGGGCAGAGGCGCACCTCGCCTCCCAGATGAGGCAGCCGGGCAGAGGCGCTCCTCCATTCTTCCCAGACAGGGCGGCCGGGCAGAGGCGCTACTCACTTCCCAGACTGGGCAGCCAGGCAGAGGGGCTCCTCACTTCCCAGACGATGGGTGGCTGGGCAGAGGCGCTCCTCACTTCCCAGAAGATGGGTGGCCGGGCAGAGCTCCCTCACTTCCCAGACTGGGTGGCCGGGCAGAGGCGCTCCTCACTTCCCAGACGGGGCGGCCGGGCAGAGTCACTCTTCCCTTCCTCCCTGTCATGGCGGCCAGGCAGAGGCGCTCCTCACTTCTTCCCTGACGGGGTAGGTGGGCAGAGGTGCTCCTCATTTCTTCCCAGACAGGGCAGCCTCGTAGAGGCGCTCCTCACCTCCCAAGCGATGGGTGGACGGGCAGAGGCGTTCCTCACTTCCCAGACGAGGCGACCGGGCAGAGGCGTTCCTCACTTCCCAGATGATGGGTGGCCGGGCAGAGGCTCCTCACCTCCCAGATGATGGGTGGCCGGGCAGAAGCGCTCCTCACCTCCCAGACGAGGCGGCCAGGCAGAGGCGCTCCTCACTTCCCAGACTGGGTGGCCGGGCAGAGGCCTCACCTCCCAGGCGATGGGTGGCGGGCAGGCTCCTCACTTCTCCCGGACCCAGGCGGCCGGGCAGAGGTGCTCCTCACCTCCCAGAGGATGGTGGCCAGGCAGAGGGGCGCTCCTCACTTCCCAGACTAGGCGGCCAGGCAGAGGCGCTCCTCACTTCCCAGACGATGGGTGGCTGGGAAGAGGCGCTCCTCATTTCACAGACGAAGGGTGGCCGGGCAGAGGCGCTCCTCACTTCCCAAACGATGGCTGGACGGGCAGAGGCGCTCCTCACTTCCCAGACGATGGGTGGCCGGGAGAGGCACTCCTCACTTCACAGACGGGGCGGCCGGGCAGAGGCGCTCCTCACCTCCTCCCTAATGGGGTGGCCCGGCAGGGGCTTCTCACCCCCAAGATGATGGGTGGCCAGGCAGAAGTGCTCCTCACTTCTCAGACAGGATGCCCGGGTAAAGGTGTTCCTCACGTCCCAGACGATGGGTGGCCGGGCAGTGGCACTCCTCACTTCACAGACGATGGGTGGCCGGGCAGTGGCACTCCTCACTTCCCAAACTATGGGTGTCCAGGCAGAGACCTCCCTGTCTCTGCCAAACCAGGCTGCCGGGCAGAAGTGCTCCTCACTTCCCAGATGATGGGTGGCCAGGCAGAGTGCTCCTCACTTCCCAGATGATGGGTGGCGGGCAGGCTCCTCACCTCCCAGACGATGGGTGGCCGGGCAGAGTCACTCCTCACATCCCAGATGATGTGTGGACGGGCAGAAGTGCTCCTCACTTCTCAGACAGGATGGCCGGGTAGAGGGGCTCCTCACTTCCCAGACGATGGGTGGCCGGCAGAGGCGCCTCACTTCCCAGACGATGGGTGGTCGGGCAGAGGCGCCTCACCTCCCAGATGATGGGTGGCCGGGCAGAGGCGCTCCTCACTTCCCAAACCGGGCTGCCGGGCAGAGGCGCTCCTCACTTCCCAGACGATGGGTGGCGGGCAGAGGCGCCCCTCACCTCCCAGACATGGGTGCTGGGCAGAGGCGCTCCTCACTTCCCAGACGAGGGCGGCCGGGCAGAGGTGCTCCTCACCTCCCAGACGCATGGGTGGCCGGGCAGAGGTGCTCCTCACCTCCCAGGCTGCCAGGCAGAGGTGCTCCTCACTTCCCAGACGATGGGTGGCTGGGCAGAGGCACTCCTCACTTCCCAGACGGGGCGTCAGGGCAGAGGCACTGCTGAATTACCAGACGGGGATGCCGGGCAAGGCGCTCCTCACTTCTTCCCAGACGGGGTGGCCGGGCAGAGGGCTCCTCACTTCTTCCCTGACGGGCGGCCGGGCAGAGGCGCCCCTCACCTCCCAGACGATGGGTTGCCGGAGAGAGGCGCTCCTCATTTCCCAGACAGGGTGGCTGGGCAGACGCTCCTCACTGCCTCCCAGAGTGGGCAGCCGGGCAGAGGCGCTCCTCACTTCCCAGGCGATGGGTGGCCTGGTAGCAGCGCTCCTCACTTCCCAGACGAGGCGGCCGGGCAGAGGCGCACCTCAATTCCCAGACGATGGGTGTACCAGCAGAGACGCTCCTCATTTCTTCCCGGATGGGTCAGCCAGGCAGAGGCCCTCCTCACCTCCCAGGCGATGGGTGGCCGGGCAGAGGAGCTCCTCATTTCCCAGATGATGGGTGGCCGGGCAGAGGAGCTCCTCATTTCCCAGACGATGGGTGGTCGGGCAGAGGCCCTCCTCACTTCCCAAATAAGGCGGCCGGGCAGAGGCGCTCCTCATTTCCCAGACGGTGGATGGTCGGGCAGAGGCGCTCCTCACTTCCCAGACGATGGGTGGCCGGGCAGAGGCGCTCCTCACTTCCCAGACGGGTAGCTGGGCAGAGGCCCTCACCCCAGACGCATGAGTGGACTGGCAGAGGCGTTCCTCACTTCCAGACGATGGGTGGCCGGGCAGAGGCGCTCCTCACCTCCCAGGCAGGAAGGCCGGGCAGAGGCACTCCTCACTTCCTCCCTGGACGGGTGGGCCGGGAGAGGCGCTCTCACTTCTTCCCAGACGGGCGGCCGGCAGAGGCGCTCCTCACTTCTTCCCAGACGGGCGGCCGGGCAGAGGCGCCTCCTCACTTCCCTGAGACAGGAAGGCCGGGCAGAGGCGCCTCACTTCCCAGACAGGGTGGCGGGCAGAGGCGCTGCTCACCTCCCAGAGGGGGTAGCCGGGCGTAGGCGCTCCTCACTTCCTCCCAGACGGGGTGGCCGGGCAGAGGTGCTCCTCACTGCCTCCCAGATCGGGACAGCCGGGCAGAGGCTCCTCCTCACCTCCCAGACGGGCGGCCGGGCAGAGGCGCTCCTCATTTCTTCCCGGATGGGCCAGCTGGGCCGAGGCACTCCTCACTTCTTCCCGGATGGGGCAGCCGGGCAGAGGCGCTCCTCACTTCCCAGACGGTGGGTGGCCGAGCAGAGACACTGCTCACTTCCCAACTGGGGCGGCCGGGCAGAGGCGCTCCTCATTTCCCAGACGGGCTGGCTGCCGGGCAGAGGCGCCTCACTTCCCAGATGGGGCGGCCGGGCAGAGGTGCTCCTCACTTCTTCCCAGACAGGGTGGCCGGGCAGAGGCGCACCTCACTTCCCAGAAGATGGGTGGCCAGGCAGAGGCGCCTCACTTCCCAGGCAGGGGGCCGGGCAGGGCGCCTCACCTCCCAGACGATGGGTGGCTGGGCAGAGGCGCTCCTCACTTCCCAGACGATGGGTGGCCGGGCAGAGGCGCTCCTCACTTCCCAGACGGGGCCCCTGGACAGAGGCGCTCCTCACTTCCAAGATGGGGTGGCTGGCAGAGCACTCCTCACCTCCCAGACGGGTGGCCGGGCAGAGGCGCTCCTCACTTCCCAGACGATGGGCGGCCGGGCAGAGGCGCTCTACACTTCTTCCCAGACAGGGTGGCCGGGCCGAGGCGCTCCTCATTTCAGAGAAGATGGGTGGCGGGCAGAGGCTCTCCTCACCTCCCAGGCGATGGGTGGCCGGCAGAGGCTCTCCTCACTCCCCAGACGATGGGTGGCCGGGCACAGGCTCTCCTCAATTCCCAGACTGTGCGTGGTCTGGCAGAGGCGCTCCTCACTTCTTCCCGGACAGGGCAGCCGGGCAGAGGGGCTCCTCACTTCTTCCAGGACGGGGCAGGCGGGCAGAGGCGCTCCTCACATCCCAGGTGATGGGAGGCCGGGCAGAGGCCCTCCTCACTTCCCAGGCGATGGGTGGCCAGGGACAGCCTGCTTCCCAGGCAGGCTGGGCAGAAGTGCTCCTCACTTCCCAGGCGGTTTATTCGGACAGGCGCTCCTCACTTCCCAGACGATGGGTGGCCAGGCAGAAGCTCTCCTCACTTCCCAGGCGGTGCATTGAGGCAGAGGCGCTCCTCACTTCCCAGGCGGTGGGTGGCTGGGCAGGCTCCTCACTTCCCAGGCGGGGCAGCGGAACAGAGGGGCTCCTCACTTTTTCCCAGACAGGGCGGCAAGGCCGAGGTGCTCCTCACCTCCCAGACGGGGCGACTGGACAGAGGCGCTCCTCACTTCTTCCCAGATGGGGTGGCCGGGCAGAGGCACTCCTCACTTCCCAAACGGGGGCAGGCTCCTCACTTCCCAGGCGATGGGTGGCGGGACAGAGCTCCCTCCCACTTCCCAGACGTCGTGTGGCCAGACAGAGGCCCTCTTCACTTCCCAGAGTTTGGGTGGCCGGGCAGAGGCACTCCTCACTTCCCAGATGCATGGGTGGCCAGGCAGAGGCGCCTCCTCACTTTCCCAGACAGTGGGTGGCCGAGACAGAGGCGCCTCCTCACTTCCCAGAAGGTTTGTGGCCAGGAAGAAGCGCTCCTCACTTCCCAGAAGGGGCGGCTGGACAGAGGCTCTCCTCACCTCCCAGACGATGGGTGGCTGGGCAGAGGCACTCCTCACTTCCCAGAAGATGGGTCGCCGGGCAGAGGTTCGCCTCACTTCCCAGACGATGGGTGGCTGGCAGAGGCGCCTCACTTCCCAGACGCATGGGTGGTCGGGCAGAGGCGCCTCACTTCCCAGACGCATGGGTGGCCGGGCAGAGGCGCCTCACTTCCCAGATGATGGGTGGTCAGGCAGAGGCTCTCCTCACTTCCCAGACTGTGCGTGCTCGGACGGAGGCACTCCTCACTTCTTCCCGGACAGGGCAGACGGGCAGAGGGGCTCCTCACATCTTCCCGGACAGGGCAGGCGGGCAGAGGCGCTCCTCAACTTCCCAAGCGAAGGGTGGACGGGCAGAGGCCCTCCCTCACCTCCCAGACGCATGGGTGGTCGGGCAGAGGCGCCTCAATTCTTCCCAGACGGGGCAGACGGGCAGAGGGGCTCCTCACATACTCCCAGACGGGCGGCCAGGCAGAGGCTCCTCACTTTCCAGACGGGGCGGCCGAGCAGAGGGCTCCTCACTTCTTCCCAGATGGGGTGGCCGGGCAGAAGTGCTCCTCACTTCTCCCAGACGGGGTTGGCCGGGCAGAGGCGCACCTCACTTCCCAGACGGGGCGGCGAGGCAGAGGGGCACCCCACCTCTCAGACGGGGTGGCCGGGCAGAGGCGCTCCTCACTTCCCAGGCGATGGGTGGTCACACAGGAAGCTCCCTCACTTCCCAGACGATGGGTGGACGGGCAGAGGCTCTCCTCACTTCCCAGACGATGGGTGGCCGGCAGAGGCGCCTCACTTCCCATATGATGAGTGGTCGGCAGAGGCGCCTCACTTCCCAGAAGGTGGGTGGCCGGGCAGAGGCCCTCTTCACTTCCCAGACGATGGGTGGTCACACAGAGGCGCTCCTCACTTCCCAGACGGTGGGTGGCGAGGCAGAGGCACTCCTCACTTCCCAGACGATGGGAGGTCGGGCAGAGGCTCTCCTCACCTCCCGGACGATGGGTGGCCGGGCAGAGGTGCTCCTCACCTCCCAGACGGGGTGGCTGGGCAGAGGCGCCTCACTTCCCAGACGGTGGGTGGCCAGGCAGAGGCTCTCCTCACCTCCCGGATGATGGTTGGCCGTGCAGAGGCGCTCCTCACCTCCCGGATGATGGGTGGCCGGACAGAGGATCCCATCACCTCCCGGACGATGGTTGGCCGGGCAGAGGCGCTCCTCACTTCCCATATGATGGGTCGTAAGGCCAAGGTGGTCCTCACCTCCTGGACGACGGCTCAGCGGGCAGAGGCGCTCCTCACCTCCCGGATGACGGGTGGCGGGGCAGAGGCACTCCTCACTTCCCAGACGATGAGTGGCCGGGCAGAAGCGCTCCTCATTTCCCAGACGCGGCGGCGGGCAGAGGCGCTCCTCACTTCCCAGAGGTTCGGTGTCCAGACAGAGGCCCTCTTCATTCCCATAAATAGGGTGGCCGGGTAGAGGCACTCCTCAATTCCCAGATGGGGCGGCTGGGCAGAGGGCGCTCCTCAATTCCCAGATGGGGTGGCCGGGCAGAGGCGCCTCCTCACTTCCCAGACGGGGTGACCGGGCAGAGGCGCTCCTCACTTCCCAGACGATGGGTGGTCGGGCAGAGGCGCTCCTCACTTCCCAGAAGGTGGGTGGCCGGGCAGAGGCTCTCCTCACCTCCCGGACGGGCGGCCGGGCAGAGGCGCTCTCACTTCCCAGATGGGGCGGCCGGGCAGAGGCGCTCCTCACTTCACAGATGGGGTGGCCGGGCCAGGTGCTCCTCACTTCCCAGATGATGGGTCGTCAGGCCGAGGCGCTCCTCACCTCCCGGACGATGGCTGGCCGGGCAGAGGCACTCCTCACCTCCCGGACGATGGGGCGGCTGGGCAAGGGCGCTCTTCAATTCCCAGATGGGGTGGCCGGGCAGAGGCGCCCTCACTTCCCAGACTGTGGGTGGCCGGGCAGAGGCGCTCCTCTCTTCCCAGATGATGGATGCCCGGGCCGACGTGCTCCTCACTTCCCAGATGGGGCGGCCGGGCAGAGGCGCTCCTCACTCCTTCCCAGACAGGGCAGCCAGGCCGAGGCATTCCTCACCTCCCAGACGATGGGTGGCGGGCAGAGGCACTCCTCACTTCCCAGATGATGGAATTTGGCCAGGCAGAGTGCTCCTCACTTCCCAGGCGGTGGGTGGCGGGTGGCTCCTCACTTCCCAGATGATGGGTGGCCGGGAAGAGGCGCTCCTCATTTCAGACATGATTGGTGGCCAGACAGAGGCGCTCCTAATTTCACAGATGATGGGTGGCCGGGCAGAGGCGCTGCTCACTTCCCAGACGATGGGAGGCCGGGCACAGGCGTCCCTCACTTCCCAGAAGATGGGTGGCCGGGTAGAGGTGCTCCTCACTTCCCAGACGGTGGGTGGCCAGGCAGTGGCGCTCCTCACTTCTTCCCAGACAGGGTGGCCGGGCAGAGGCGCTCCTCACTTCTTCCCAGATGGACGGTGGCGCAGGGGCAGAGGCCCTCCTCACTTCTTTCCGGATGGGGCGGCCAGGCAGAGGCACTCCTCACCTCCCAAGACGATGGGTGGACGGACAGAGGCTCTCCTCACTTCCCAGACCGGATGGCGTTCAGGCGCTCCTCACGTTCCAAACTGATGGTGGCGGGCAGAGGCACTCCTCACTTCCCAGACGGGTGGCCGGGCAGGCTCCTCACTTCCCAGATGATGGGTGGCGGGCAGACGCTCCTCATTTCCCTGATGATGGGTGGCGGGCAGAGGCGCTCCTCATTTCCCAGACGGTGGATGGTCGGGCAGAGGCGCTCCTCACTTCCCAGATGGGGCAGCCGGGCAGAGGTGCTCCTCACTTCCTCCCAGGCAGGCGGCCAGGCAGAGGCCCTCCTCACTTCCCAGACGAGGCGGCCGAGAAGAGGCGCTCCTCACCTCCAAGACGATGGGTGGCGGGTAGGCTCCTCACCTCCCAGATGATGGGTGGCCGGGCAGGCTCCTCACTTCTTCCCAGACAGGGTGGCCAGGCAGAGGCGCTCACTTCTTTCGGATGGGGCGGCCGGGCAGAGGCGCTTCTCACTTCCCAGCCGAGGCGGCCGGGCAGAGGCGCTCCTCACTTCCCAGACGATGGGTGGCCGGGAAGAGGCGCACCTCACCTTCCCCCAGACGGGGTGGCCGGACAGAGGAACTCCTCACTTCCTCCCTGATGGGGTGGCCGGGCAGAGGCGCTCCTCACCTCCCAGAGTTTGTGTGGCCGGGCAGAGCTCCTGCTTGGGCGATGGGTGGCCGGGCAGAGGCTTTCCTCATTTCCCAGGCGATGGGTGGCCTGTCAGAGGCGCCTCCCTCACTTCCCAGGCGATGGGTGGCGGGCAGAGGCTCCTCACCTCCCAGACGATGGGTGGCCAGGCAGAGGCCCTCACTTCTTTCTGGAAGGGGCGGCCGGGCAGAGGCTTTCCTCACTTCCCAGACGGGGTAGCCGGTCAAGGGGCTCCTCACTTCTTCCCGACAGGGTGGCCAGGCATAGGCGCTCCTCACTTCTCAGACAGGATGGCCGGGCAGAGGCGCCCCTCACTGCCTCCCAGAGGGGGCAGCCGGGCAGAGGCGCTCCTCAGTCCCAGATGATGGGTGTAGCAGAGGTGCTCCTCACTTCTCAGACAGGATGGCCGGGTAGAGGTGCTCCTCACTTCCCATACGATGGGTGGTCGGGCAGATGTGCTCCTCAGTTCCCAGACGATGGGTGACCGGGCAGAGGCGCTCCTCACTTCCCAGACAGGGCACCCGGGCAGAAGAGCACCCTCACCTCCCAGGCGATGGGTGGCGGGCAGAGAAGCTCCTCACTTCCCAGGCGTTGGGTGGCGGGCGATGCGCTCCTCACTGCCCAGATGATGGGTGGCCGGGCAGAGGCGCTCATCACTTTCCAGATGATGTGTGGCCCGGCAGAGGCGTTCCTGACATCCCAGGATGGCCGGGTAGAGGCGCTCCTCACTTCCCAGACGGGATGGCCGGGCAGAGCGCTCCTCACTTCCCAGGCAGGCGGCGGGCAGGCGCTCCTCACTTCCCAGGCAGGGCACCCGGGCAGAAAAACTCCTCACCCCAGACGATGGGTGGCGGGCAGAGGCGCTCCTCACTTCCCAGACGATGGGTGGCCGGGCAGATGCACTCCTCACTTCCCAGATGATGGGTGGCCGGGCAGAGGCGCTCCTCACTTCTCAGGCGATGTGTGGCCCGGCAGAGGTATTCCTCACCTCCCAGGCGGAGTGATTGAGCAGAGCCTCCTCACTTCACAGAGTTTGTGTGGCCGGGCAGAGGCAATCATCATGTGCCAGAAGACGGGTGGACAGGTAGAGGCGCTCCTCACTTTCCCAGAAGGTGGGTGTCCGGCCGAGGCGCTCCACACTTCCCAGACGTGGGTGGCCGGGCAGAGGCGCTCCTCACTTCCCAGACCCTCAGTGGCCTGCAGAGGCGCTCCTCACTTCCCAGGCGTTGGGTGGCGGGCAGAGGCTCCTCACTTCCCAGAAGTTGGGTGGCCGGGCAGGCGCTCCTCACTTCCCAGATGATGGGACGTCAGGCTGAGGTGCTCCTCACCTCCCGGAAGATTGCTGGCCGGGCAGAGGCGCTCCTCCCCTCCCGGACGATGGGTGGCAGGGAAGGGTCACTCCTCACTTCTCAGACGATGAGTGGCCGAGCAGAAGCGCTCCTCATTTCCTAGACGGGGCGGCCGGGCAGAGGCGCTCTCACTTCCCAGAAGTTGGGTGGCCGGGCAGAGGCCAGCTTCACTCCCATATATAGGGTGGCCGGGCAGAGGCACTCCTCACTTCCCAGACGGTGGGTGGCCGGGCAGAGGCTCCTCACTTCCCAGGTGGGTGGCGGGCAGAGGCTCCTCACTTCCCAGGCGGGGCAGCGGGCAGAGGCTCCTCACTTCCCAGACGATGGGTGGCCAGGCAGATGCACTCCTCACTTCCCAGAGAATGGCTGGTCAGGCAGAGGCGCTCCTCACTTCCCAGGCCGGTGGGTGGCCGGGCAGGAGGTGCTCCTCACTTCCAGATGGGGTGGCCGGGCAAGGGCGCTCCTCAATTCCCAGATGGGGTGGTCAGGCAGAGGCGCTCCTCACTTCCCAGATGGGGCAGCTGGGCAGAGACGTTACTCACTTCCCAGATGGGGTGGCCGGGCAGTGTCCCTCCTCACTTCCCAGGCCCCAGATTGGCGGGCAGAGGCCTCCTCACTTCCCAGATGATGGCTGGTCAGGCAGAGGCACTCCTCGCCTCCCGGCGTGGCCCGGCGGGCAGGCTCCTCACTTCCCAGGCGGGTGGCCGGGCAGAGGCGCCTCCTCACTTCCCAGATGGGGTGGCTGGACAGAGGAACTCCTCACTTCCCAGGCAGGCTGACTGCTGAGGTGCTCCTCACTACACAGATGGGGTGGACGGGCAGAGGTGCTCCTAACTTCCCAGAACATGGGTGGCCGGGCAGAGGCGCACCTCACTTCCCAGATGGGGCGGCGGGCAGGCTCCTCACTTCCCAGACGATGGGTGGTCGGGCAGAGGCGCTCCTCGCCCGTGGGAGATGAGAGATCAGGCAGAGGCGGTCCTCACCTCCCGGGCCGATGGTGGCGGGCAGAGGCTCCTCACCTCCCGGACGATGGGTGGCCGGGCAGAGGCACTCCTCACCTCCCGGACGATGGGTGGCGGGCAGGCTCCTCACTTCCCAGGCGATGGAGGAGCCGAGACGGTGGCTCCTCACATCCCAGAAGTTGCGAGGCGGGCAGAGGCGCTCCTCACCTCCCAGACGGGGTGGCCGGGCAGAGGTGCTCGTAAATTATCAGATGGGGCGGCCGGGCAGAGGCGCTCCTCACTTCCAGATGGGGTGGCAGGGCAGAAATTCTCCTAACTTCCCAGATGATGGGTCGTCAGGCAGAGGCGCTCATCACCTCCCGGACGGGGCAGCTGGGCAGAGGCCCTCCTCACTTCCCAGAGTTTGTGTGGCCAGGCAGAGGCACTCCTCACTTCCCGACGATGGGTGGCCGGACAGAGGCCTCCTCACTTCCCAGAGTTTGTGTGGCCGGGCAGAGGCCCTCCTTACTGCCCAGGGAGTGGGTGGCCGGGCAGAGGCGCTCCTCACTTCCCAGACGATGGGTGGCGGGCAGAGGCGCTCCTCACCTCCCGGGCCGATGGGTGGCGGACAGGCTCCTCACCTCCCGGATGATGGGTGGCGGGCAGAGGCGCTCCTCACTTCCCAGATGGGGCAGCTGGGCAGAGGCTCCTCACTTCCCAGATGGGGTGGCCGGGCAGAGGCGCTCCTCACTTCCCGGACGATGGGTGGCGGGCAGAGGCGCTCCTCACCTCCCGGACGGTGGGTGGCGGGCAGAGGCGCTCCTCACTTCCCAGACGGGGTGGCTGGGCAGAGGCGCCCCTTACTTCCCAGACGATGGGTGGCCGGGCAGAGGTGCTCCTAACTTTCCCAGACGATGGGTGGTCGGGCAGAGGCTCCTCACTGCCCAGAAGGTGGGTGGCCGGGCAGAGGCCCTCCTCACTTCTCAGAGTTTGTGTGGCCGGGCAGAGGCAATCATCACTTCCCAGACGATGGGTGGACAGGTAGAGGCACTCCTCACTTCCCAGACGATGGGTGTCCGGGCAGAGGAGCTCCTCACTTCCCAGACGATGGGTGGACAGGCAGAGGCGCCTCCTCACTGCCCAGAAGGTGGGTGGCCGGGCAGAGGCTCTCCTCACCTCCCAGAAGGTGGTTGGCCGGGCAGAGGCACTCCTCACTTCCCAGACGGGGTGGCCGGGCAGAGGCTCCTCACTTCCCAGATGATGGGTGGCGGGCAGAGGCACTCCTCACTTCCCAGGCAGGCGGCGGGCAGAGGCTCCTCACCTCCCGGATGATGGGTGGCGGGCAGAGGCACTCCTCACTTCCCAGAAGGTGGGTGGCCGGGCAGAGGCTCTCCAACTTCCCAGACAGTGGGTGGCGGGCAGGCTCTCCTCACCTCCCGGACGATGGGTGGCGGGCAGAGAGCTCTCCTCACCTCCCGGATGATGGGTGGCAGGGCAGAGGCCCTCCTCACTTCCCAGAGTTTGTGTGGCCGGGTAGAGACGCTCACTTCCCAGAAGGGGTAGCCACGCAGAGGCGCTCCTCACCTCCCGGAAGATGGGTGGCGGGCAGGCTCTCCTCACTTCCCAGGCAGGCTGACGGGACATTTTCCCTTCACACCCAGGCAGGCGGCGGGCAGAGGCGCTCCTCACAACCCAGGCGATGGGTGGCCGGCAGAGACCACTCCTCACCTCCCGGACGATGGGTGGCCAGGCAGAGGCTCTCCTCACCTCCCGGATGATGGGTGGCCGGGAAGAGGCACTAATCACTTCCCAGACGATGGGTGGTCGGGCAGAGGCGCTCCTCACCTCCCAGACGGTGGGTGGCCGGGCAGAGGCTCCTCACTTCCCAGATGATGGGTGGTCGGGCAGTAGCTCTCCTCACATCCCGGGACGATGGGTGGCCCGGGCAGAGGCGCTCCTCACCTCCCGGACGATGGGTGGCGGGCAGAGGCACTCCTCACTTCCCAGGCGGTGGGAGATCAGGCAGATGTGCTCACTCCCAGGCGGTGGGTGGCCAGGCAGAGGCGCTCCTCACTTCCCAGAGTTTGTGTGGCCGGGCAGGCTCCTAACTACCCAGACAGTGGGTGGCCAGGCAGAGGCTCTCCTCACTTCCCAGATGGGGCGGCCGGGCAGAGGTGCTCCTCACTTCCCAGATTGGGTGTCCAGGCAGAGGTGCTCCTCTCTTCGTAGAAGATGGGAGGTCGGGCAGAGTCGCTCCTCACCTCCCGGACGATGGGTGACCGGGAAGAGAATCTCCTCACCTCCCGGACGATGTTTGGCCGGGCAGAGGTGCTCCTCACTTCCCAGGCGATGGGTGGCGGGCAGAGGCTCTCCTCACTTCCCAGAGGGGTGGGTGGCGGGCAGAGGCACTCCTCACTTCCCAGACGGGGTGGCCTGGCAGAGGCGGCTCCTCACTTCCCAGACTGGGTGGCCGGGCGAGGCTCCTCCACAGTTCCCAGACGGGGTGGCCGGGCAGAGGCTGTCCTCACTTCCCAGACGATGTGTGGACAGGGCAGAGGCGCTCCTCACTTCCCAGACTGGGTGGCCGGGCACAGGGTCTCCTCACCTCCCAGGCGAAGGGTGGCCAGGCAGAGGCGGCTCCTCACTTCCCAGGTGGGTGGTGGGGCAGAGGCTCCTCACTTCCCAGGCAGATGGGGTGGCCGGGCAGAGGCTCTCCTCACCTCCCGGACAGTGGGTGGCCAGGCAGAGGCGCTCCTCACTTCCCAGACGGGGTGGCCGGGCAGAAGCGCTCCTCACTTCCTGGACCATATGTGGATGGGCAGAGGCACTCCACTTTGGGGGGGTTTGTGTGGCGGGCAGAGGCCTCCTCACTTCCAGAGTTTGGGTGGCGGGCAGAGGCCCTCCTCACTTCCCAGAAGGGGTGGTCAGGCAGAAGCTCCTCACTTCCCAGGCAGGTTGGCCAGGCAGGCCTCCTCACTTCCCAGACGATGGGTGGTCGGGCAGGAGGCTCTCCTCACCTCCCGGATGATGGGTGGCGGGCAGAGCCCTCCTCACTTCCCAGAGTTTGTGTGGCCGGGCAGAGGCACTCCTCACTTCCCAGATGAAGCGTGGACAGGTAGAGGCGCTCCTCACTTCCCAGACGTTGGGTGGCCGGGCAGAGTCCCTCCTCACTTCCCAGATGATGGGTGGTCGGGCAGAGGCGCTCCTCACTTCCCAGAAGTGGGTGGCCGGAGAGGCGCTCCTCACTTCCCAGAAGGTGGGTGGCCGGCAGAGGCTCTCCTCACTTCCCAGACCGGGTGGGTGGCCGGTCAGAGGCGCTCCTCACTTCCCAGACGGTGGGTGGCCGGGCAGGCTCCTCACTTCCCAGATGATGGGTGTGGCCAGGCAGACGCGCTCCTCACTTCCCAGAAGATGGGGTGGCCAGGCAGAGGCACTCCTCACCTCCCGAAAGATGGGTGGCCGGGCAGGCTCCTCACTTCCCAGGCGGTGGGTGGCGGGCAGAGAGCTCCTCACTTCCCAGGCGGTGGGTGTGGCCGGGCAGAGGCCCTCCTCACTTCCCAGAGTTTGTGTGGCCGGGCAGAGGCTCTCCTCACTTCCCAGACGGGGTGGCCGGCCAGAGGCCCTCCTAACTTCCCAGATGATGGGTGGTCAGGCAGAGGTGCTACCCACTTCCCAGACGGTGGGTGGCCGGGCAGAGGCACTCCTCACTTCCCAGGCAGGGGTGGCGGGCAGAGGAGCTCCTCACTTCCCAGACGGTGGGTGGCCGGGCAGGCTCCTCACTTCCCAGGCGGTGTGTGGCCATGGCAGGCACCTCACTTCCCAGACGGGTGGACGGGCAGAGGCGCTCCTCACTTCCCAGGCGATGAGTGGCGGGCAGAGGCTCTCCTCACCTCCCGGATGATGGGTGGCCAGGCAGAGGCACTCCTCACTTCCCAGGCGGGGTGGCCGGGCAGGGCGCTCCTCACTTCCCACATGGCGTGGCCGGGCAGGAGGTGCTCCTCCCTTCCCAGATGATGGGTCGTCAGGCAGAGGTGCTCCTCACCTCACGGAAGATGGCTGTCCGGGCAGAGGCGCTCCTCACCTCCCAGACGATGGGTGGCCAGGCAGAGGCACTCCTCACACTTCCCAGGCAGGGGTGGCGGGCAGAGGCGCTCCTCACTTCCCAGATGGGGTGGCGGGCAGGCTCCTCACTTCCCAGACGATGGGTGGCCGGGCAGAGGCTCTCCTCACTTCCCAGACTGTTTGTGGCCAGGCAGAGGCGCTCCTCACTTCCCAGATTGGGTGGCAGCGCAGAGGGGCTCCTCACTTCCCAGAGGATGGATGTCCGGACAGAGGCCCTCCTCACTTCCCAGACTATGGGTGGCTGGGCAGAGGGCGCTCCTCAATTCCCAGATGGGGTGACCCGGTCAGAGGCCCTCCTCACTTCCCAGATGATGGGTGGTCAGGCAGGCGCACCTCACCTCCCGGATGATGGGTGGCCGGGCAGAGGATCTCCTCACTTCCCAGTCGGTGGGTGGCCGGGCAGAGGCCCTCCTAACTTCCCAGAAGGGGTGGCCGGCCTAGGCGCTCCTCACCTCCCGGACGATGGGTGGCCGGGCAGAGGCACTCCTCACTTCCCAGACGATGGGTGGTCGGGCAGAGGCGCTCCTCACCTCCCAGGCGGGGCGGCGGGCAGGCTCCTCACTTCCCAGCCGATGGGTGGCCGGGCACGAGGCACTCCTCACTTCCCAGAGTTTGGGTGGCCAGGCAGAGGCGCTCCTCACTTCCCAGACGGTGGGTGGCCGGGCAGAGCCGCTCCTCACTTCCCAGACGATGGGTGGCCAGGCAGAGGCACTCCTCACTTCCCAGACGATGGGTGGCCAGGCAGAGGCGCTCCTCACTTCCCGGACGATGGGTGGCTGGGCAGAGGCACTCCTCACTTCCCAGACGGTGGGTGGCCGGGCAGAGGCTCTCCTCACTTCCCAGATTGTTTGTGGCCTGGCAGAGGCGCTCCTCACTTCCCAGACGGTGGGTGGCCGGGCAGAGGCGCTCCTCACTTCCCAGAGTTTGGGTGGCCAGGCAGAGGCGCTCCTCACTTCCCAGACGATGGGTGGACAGGTAGAGGCGCTCCTCACTTCCCAGAGGATGGATGTCTGGACAGAGGCCATCCTCACTTCCCAGGCGATGGTTGGTGGGGCAGAGATCCTTGCTTCCCAGAAGGTGGGTGGCCGGGCAGGCTCCTCACTTCCCAGACAGGCTGGCCGGGCAGAGGCAAGGCACTCCTCACTTCCCAGACGATGGGTGGCGGGCAGAGGCTCTCCTCACCTCCCGGACGATGGGTGGCCGGGCAGAGGCTCTCCTCACCTCCCGGAGTTTGGGTGGCCAGGCAGAGGCACTCCTCACTTCCCAGAGTTTGGGTGGCCGGGTACGGAGGCACTCCTCACTTCCCAGAAGGTGGGTGGCGGGCAGGCTCCTCACTTCCTGGAACATGGGTGGCGGGCAGAGGCACTCCTCACTTCCCAGATGGTGGGTGGCCAGGCAGGCTCCTCACTTCCCAGATGGGGTGGCCGGGCAGAAGCGCTCCTCACTTCCTGGAACATGGGTGGCCGGGCAGGCTCCTCACCTCCCGGACGATGGGTGGTCAGGCAGAGGCGCTCCTCACTTCCCGGACGATGGGTGGCCGGGCAGAGGCCTCCTCACTTCCCAGACGATGTGGCGGGCAGGCTCCTCACTTCCCAGATGGGGTGGCCGGGCAGAGGCGCTCCTCACTTCCCGGACGATGGGTGGCCGGGCAGAGGCTCTCCTCACTTCCCAGACGGTGGGTGGCCCGGCAGAGGCTCTCATGAATTCCCAGACGATGGGAGGACGGGCAGAGGCTCTCCTCACCTCCCAGATGATGGGTGGCCGGCAGAGGCGCTCCTCACTTCCCAGATGGGGTGGCCGGGCAGGCGCTCCTCACTTCCAGATGGGGTGGCGGGCAGGCTCCTCACTTCCCAGACGATGGGAGGGCGGGCAGAGGCGCTCCTCACCTCCCGGACGGGGTGGCGGGCAGGCTCCTCACTTCCCAGGCGTTGGGTGGCGGGCAGAGGCGCTCCTCACTTAGCAGATGGGGTGGCCGGGCAGAGGAGCTCCTCACTTCCCAGACCTTGGGTGGCGGGCAGAGGCGCTCCTCACTTCCCAGATGGGGTGGCCGGGCAGAGGCCCTCCTCACTTCCCAGACAGTGGGTGGCTGGGCAGAGGCGCTCCTCACTTCCCAGAGGTTGTGTGGCGGGCAGAGGCCCTCCTCACTTCCCAGATGGGGTGGCGGGGCAGGAGGCACTCCTCACTTCCCAGACAGTGGGTGGCAGGGCAGAGGCCCTCCTCACTTCCCAGAGTTTGTGTGGCCGGGCAGGCTCCTCACTTCCCAGATGGGGTGGCGGGCAGAGGCTCTCCTCACTTCTTAGGCGGGTTGGGTGGCCGGGCAGAGGCCCTCCTCACTTCCCAGACGGTGTGTGGCCGGGCAGAAGCCACCTCACTTCCCAGAAGGGGTGGCCGGGCAGAGGCGCACCTCACTTCCCAGAGTTTGGGTGGCCGGGCAGAGGCGCTCCTCACTTCCCAGAGTTTGGGTGGCCGGGCAGAGGCCCTCCTCACTTCCCAGACGGTGGGTGGCATGGCAGAGGCGCTCCTCACTTCCCAGAGTTTGTGTGGCGGGCAGAGGCCCTCCTCACTTCCCAGACGATGGGTGTCCGGGCAGAGTCCCTCCTCACTTACCAGAGTTTGTGTGGCCGGGCAGAGGCACTCCTCAATTCCCAGAGGTTGGGTGGCGGGCAGAGGCTCCCCTCACCTCCCAGGGTGTGTGTGGCCGGGCAGGCTCCTCACTTCCCAGAAGGTGGGTGGCGGGCAGAGGCTCTCCTCACCTCCCAGACGATGGGTGGCGGGCAGAGGCTCTCACTTCCCAGACTTTGGGTGGCGGGCAGAGGGCCCTCCGCACTTCCCAGCCGATGGGTGGCCTGGCAGAGGCGCTCCTCACTTCCCAGACGATGGCAGGTCGGGCAGAGGCTCTCCTCACCTCCGGGACGATGGGTGGCCGGGCAGAGGCTCCCCTCACCTCCAGGATGATGGCTGGGGGCAGAGGCGCTCCTCACTTCCCAGATGTGGCGGCCGTGCAGGCTCCTCACTTCCAGAGTTTGGGTGGCGGGCAGAGGCTCCTCACCTCCCAGAAGATGGGTGGCCGGGCAGAGGCGCTCCTCACCTCCCGGCGATGGTTGGCGGGTGGCTCCACACTTCCCAGACGGTGTGGCGGGCAGGGGCCCTCTTCACTCCCATATATGAGTGGCCGGGCCAAAGAAGTCTTCACTTCCCAGACGATGGGTGGTCGGGCAGAGGCGCTCCTCACCTCCCGGACGATGGGTGGCGGGCAGAGCTCTCCTCACCTCCCGGATTTGTGTGGACGGGCAGAGGCACTCCTCACTTATCCAGAGTTTGGGTGGCCGGGCAGAGGCGCTCCACTCTTTGTAGAAGATGAGAGGTCGGGCAGAGGCGCTCCTCACTATCCCAGACGATGGGTGGCCGGCAGGCTCCTCACCTCCCAGACGATGGGTGGCGGGCAGAGGCTCCTCACTTCCCAGGCGGTGGGTGGCCGGGCAGAGGCGCTCCTCACTTCCCAGATGTTGGGTGGCCAGGCAGAGGCGCTCCTCACCTCCCAGACGATGGGTGGCTGGGCAGAGGCGCTCCTCACTTCCCAGACGATGGGTGGCCGGGCAGAGGCTCTCCTCAACTCCCGGACGATGGGTGGCCGGGCAGAGGCTCTCCTCACCTCCCAGGCGATGGGTGGCGGGCAGAGCTCCTCACTTCCCAGATGGGGTGGCCGGGCAGAGGCGCCTCCTCACTTCCGCGGTGGGTGGCCAGGCAGGCTCCTCACTTCCCAGATGGGGTGGCCGGGCAGGCTCCTCACTTCCCAGAGGGTGGGTGGCCAGGCAGAGGCCCTCCTCACTTCCCAGGCGATGGGTGGCCGGGCAGAGGCACTCCTCACTTCCCAGACGATGGGTGGCCGGGCAGAGGCTCTCCTCACCTCCCGGACGATGGGTGGCCGGACAGAGGCCCTCCTCACTTCCCAGAGTTTGTGTGGCCGGGCAGAGGCGCCTCCTCACTTCCCAGACGGTGGGTGGCCAGGCAGAGGCGCTCCTCACTTCCCGGACGATGGGTGGCGGGCAGAGGCACCTCACTTCCCAGGCGGTGGGTGGCCAGGCAGAGGCGCTCCTCACTTCCAGATGGGGTGTCCGGGCAGAGGCCTCTCCTCACCTCCCGGACGATGGGTGGTCAGGCAGAGGCACTCCTCACATCCCAGACTTTGGCTGGCCGGGCAGAGGCGCTCCTCACTTCCCAGATGGGGTGTCGGGCAGAGGCTCTCCTCACTTCCCAGACGGTGGGTGGCCAGGCAGAGGCGCTCCCTCAACTCCCGGACGATGGGTGGCCGGCAGGGCTCTCCTCACCTCCCTGATGATGATGTGGGTGGCCAGGCAGGCTCCTCACTTCCCAGACGGTGGGTGGCAGGGCAGAGGCCCTCCTCACTTCCCAGAGTTTGTGTGGCCGGGCAGAGGCACTCCTCACTTCCCACACGATGGGTGGCAGGGCAGAGGCTCTCCTCACCTCCCAGACGATGGGTGGCCGGGCAGAGGCTCCTCACTTCCCAGGCGGGGTGGCCGGGCAGGCTCCTCACTTCCCAGATGGGGTGGCGGGCAGAGGCTCCTCACTTCCCAGACGGTGGCAGGTCAGGCAGAGGCGCCTCCTCACTTTCCCAGATGATGGGTGGTCAGGCAGAGGCGCTCCTCACTTCCCAGATGGTGGGTGGCCAGGCAGAGGCGCTCCTCACTTCCCAGACGGTGGGTGGCTGGCAGAGGCGCTCCTCACTTCCCAGAGAGTGGGTGGCCGAGCCGAGGCTCTCCTCAATTCCTAGACGGTGTGTGGCCAGGCAGAAGCGCCACCTCACTTCCCAGATGGGGTGTCGGGCAGAGGCGCTCCTCACTTCCCAGAACATGGGTGGTTCAGGCAGAAGCGCTCCTCAACTCACAGATGGTGGGTGGCCAGGCAGAGGCGCTCCTCACTTCCCAGACGATGGGTGGCCGGGCAGAGGCGCTCCTCACCTCCCGGAGGTTGGGTGGCCGGGCAGAGGCCCTCCTCACTTCCCAGAGATTGTGTGGCCGGGCAGAGGCACTCCTCACTTCCCAGAAGGTGGGTGGCCGGGCAGAGGCGTTCCTCTCTTCCCAGACGTGGTGGCCGGGCAGAGGCACTCCTCACTTCCCAGACATTGGGTGGCCGGACAGAGGCCCTCCTCACTTCCCAGACGGGGTGGCTGGGCAGAGGCACCTCACTTCCCAGAACATGGGTGGCCGGGCAGAGGCGGTCCTCAACTCCCGGACGATGGGTGGCCGGCAGAGGCTCTCCTCACCTCCCCACGATGGTTGGCCGGGTAGAGGTGCTCCTCACTTCCCAGACGGTGGGTCGTACAGGCAGAGGCGCTCCTCACCTCCCAGGACGATGGCTGGCCGGGCAGAGGCGCTCCTCACTTCCCGGAACATGGGAGGCCGGGCAGAGGCGCACCTCACTTCCCCGATGGGCGATGGGTGGTCGGGCAGAGGCTCTCCTCATATCCCAGACGTTGGGTGGCCGGGCAGAGGCGCTACCCACCTCCCAGACGGGGTGGCCGGGCAGAGGCACTCGCTCACTTCCCAGACGGGGCGGCCGGGCAGAGGCACTCCACACTTCCCAGACGATGAGTGGCCGGGCAGAGGCTCCTCACTTCCCAGACGATGGGAGGACGGGCAGAGGCTCTCCTCACCTCCCGGACGATGGGTGGCCGGGCAGAGGCTCTCCTCACCTCCCGGAGATTGTGTGGCCGGGCAGAGGCACTCCTCACTTCCCAGACGTGGGTGGCAAGGCAGAGGCTCCTCACTTCCCAGACGGTGGGTGGCCGGGCAGAGGCGCTCCTCACTTCCGATGGGGTGGCCGGGCAGGCTCCTCACTTCCCAGATGGGGTGGCGGGCAGAGCTCTCCTCACCTCCCGGACGATGGGTGGCCGGGCAGAGGCTCCTCACCTCCCGGACGATGGGTGGCGGGCAGAGGCTCCTCACTTCCCAGAAGGTGGGTCGCCGGCAGAGGCGCTCCTCACTTCCCAGAGGTGGGTGGCTGGGCAGACGCCCTCCTCACTTCCCAGGGTGGGTGGCGGGCAGAGGCTCCCCAGATGGGGGGCCGGGCAGGCTCTCACTTCCCAGATTTTGGGTGGCTGGGCAGAAGCCCTCTTCACTTTGCAGACGATGGGAGGTCGGGCAGAGGCTCTCCTCACCTCCCGGACGATGGGTGGCCGGGCAGAGGCCCTCCTCACTTCCCAGGCGATGGGTGGTCGGGCAGAGGCACCCTCACTTCCCAGAGATTGTGTGGCCGGGCAGAGGCCTCCTCACTTCCAGGATGTTGGGTGGCCGGGCAGAGGCGCTCCTCACTTCCCAGATGGGGTGGCCGGGCAGAGGCTCTCCTCACCTCCCAGGCGATGGGTGGCGGGCAGGCTCCTCACTTCCCAGATGATGGGTGGTCGGGCAGAGGCGCTCCTCACTTCCCAGACGGTGGGTGGCCAGGCAGAGACGCTCCTCACTTCCCAGATGAGGGGAGGTCGGGCAGAGGCTCTCATCACCTCCCGGACGATGGGTGGCCGGGCAGAGGCTCTCCTCACCTCCGGGACGATGGGTGGCCGGGCAGAGGCGCTCCTCACCTCCCAGCGATGGGTGGCGGGCAGAGGCTCTCCTCACCTCCCGGACGATGGGTGGCCGGGCAGAGGCGCACCTCACTTCCCAGATGATGGGTGGTCAGGCAGAGGCACTCCTCACTTCCCAGACGATGGGTGGCCGGGCAGAGGCGCTCCTCACTTTCCCAGACGATGGGTGGCCGGGCAGAGGCGCTCCTCACCTCCCGGACGATGGGTGGCCGGCAGAGGCGCTCCTCACTTCCCAGACGATGGGTGGCGGGCCGAGGCGCTCCTCACTCCCAGATGGTGGGTGGTCAGGCAGAGGCGCTCCTCACCTCCCAGACGGTGGGTGGTCGGGCAGAGGCTCTCCTCACCTCCCGGACGATGGGTGGCCGGGCAGAGGCGCTCCTCACTTCCCAGAAGGGGTGGTCAGGCAGAGGCACTCCTCACTTCCCAGAGGATGGGTGGTCAGGCAGGCTCCTCACTTCCCAGATGATGGCTGGCCGGGCAGAGGCCTCCTCACCTCCCGGACGATGGGTGGTCGGGCAGAGGCACCTCACTTCCCAGACGATGGGTGGCCGGGCAGAGGCGCCTCACTTCCCAGACGGTGGGTGGTCGGGCAGAGGCTCCTCACTTCACAGATGATGGGTGGCGGGCAGAGGCCCTCACTTCCCAGGCGATGGGTGGCCGGCAGAGGCACTTCTCAATTCCCAGAAGTTGGGTGGCCGGGCAGAGGCGCTCCTCACTTCCCAGGCGGTGGGTGGCAGGGCAGAGGCCCTCCTCACTTCCCAGAAGGGGTGGTCAGGCAGAGGCGCCTCACTTCCCAGGCGGTGGGTGGCCAGGCAGAGGCGCTCCTCACTTCCCAGACGGTGGGTGGCCAGGCAGAGGCGCTCCTCACTTCCCAGATGATGGGAGGTCGGGCAGAGGCTCTCCTCACCTCCCCGGACGATGGGTGGCGGGCAGAGGCTCCTCACTTCCCAGGACGATGGGTGGCGGGCAGAGGCAATCCTCACTTCCCAGACCGTTGGGTGGCGGGCAGAGGCGCCTCCTCACCTCCCGGACGATGGGTGGCGGGCAGAGGCTCCTCACTTCCCAAATGATGGGAGGTCGGGCAGAGGCACTACTCAAATCCCGGACGATGAGTGGCCGGGCAGAGGCACTCCTCACCTCCCAGACGGTGGGTGGCCAGGCAGAGGCTCTCCTCACTTCCCAGATGATGGGAGGTCGGGCAGAGGCGCTCCTCACTTCCCAGGCGATGGGTGGCCGGGCAGGCTCTCCTCACTTCCCAGAATGGGTAGGTGGCGGGCAGACGCCTCACTTCCCAGATGGTGGGTGGTCGGGCAGAGGTGCTCCTCACTTCCCAGATGATGGGTGGCGGGCAGAGGCGCCTCCTCACTTCCCAGATGGGGTGGCGGGCAGCTCCTCACTTCCCAGACGTTGGGTGGCCGGGCAGAGGCGCTCCTCACCTCCCAGATGGGGCGGCCGGGCAGAGGCGCTCCTCACTTCCCAGACGATGGGTGGCCGGGCAGAGGCGCTCCTCACTTCCCAGACGATGGGTGGTCGGGCAGAAGCGCTCCTCACTTCCCAGACGATGGGTGGTCGGGCATGAGGCCTCCCTCAATTCCCAGATGATGGGTGGTCGGGCAGAGGCGCTCCTCACTTCCCAGAAGAGGTGGCCGGGCAGAGGCACTCCTCACTTCCCAGACGGGGAGGCTGGGCAAGGGCGCTCCTCAATTCCCAGATGGTGGGTGGCCGGGCAGAGGCCTCACTTCCCAGATGGGGTGGCCGGGCAGAGGCGCCTCACCTCCCAGATGGTGGGTGGTCGGGCAGAGGCTCTCCTCACTTCCCAGATGATGGGTGGTCGGGCAGGCTCCTCACTTCCCAGATGGTGTGTGGCCGGGCAGTAGCTCAACTCACTTCCCAGAAGGTGGGTGGCCGGGCAGAGGAGCTCCTCACTTCCCAGACGGTGGGTGGCCGGCAGAGGCGCTCCTCACCTCCCAGATGGTGGGTGGCCAGGCAGAGGCGCCTCACTTCCCAGACGATGGGTGGACAGGTAGAGGCGCTCCTCACTTCCCGGACGATGGGTAGCCGGGCAGTGGCGTCCTCACTTCCCAGACGAGGCGGCCGGGCAGAGACGCTACTCACTTCCCGGAGTTCGGGTGGCCGGGCAGAGGCACTCCTCACTTCCCAGGCGATGGGTGGCCGGGCAGAGGCGCTCCTCACCTCCCAGATGGTGGGTGGTCAGGCAGAGGCACTCCTCACTTCCCAGATAATGGGTGGACGGGCAGAGGCCTCCTCACTTCCAGACGATGGGTGGCCGGGCAGAGGCGCCCTCACTTCCCAGACGATGGGTGGCCGGGCAGAGGCCCCCTCACTTCCCAGATGATGGGTGGCAGGGCAGAGGCGCTCCTCACTTCCCAGACGATGGGAGGTCGGGCAGAGGCTCTCCTCACATCCCAGACGATGGGTGGCCGGGCAGAGGATCTCCTCACCTCCCGGACGATGGTTGGCCAGGCAGAGGCGCTCCTCACTTCCCAGACGGTGGGTGGTCGGGCAGAGGCTCTCCTCACCTCCCAGACGATGGGTGGACAGGTAGAGGCGCTCCTCACTTCCCAGAGGATGGGTGGTCAGGCAGAGGCGCTCCTCACTTCCCAGAGTTTGTGTGGCCGGGCAGAGGCGCCTCCTCACTTCCCAGATGGTGGGTGGTCGGGCAGAGGCGCTCCTCAACGCCTGGAATGGGTGGTCAGGCAGAGGCGCTCCTCACTTCCCAGACGTGGGTGGCCGGGCAGAGGCTCCTCACTTCCCAGATGTGGGTGGCCGGGCAGAGGCCCTCCTCACTTCCCAGAGTTTGTGTGGCCGGGCAGAAGCCTCCTCACTTCCCAGACGGTGGGTGGCCGGGCAGAGGCGCTCCTCACTTCCCAGAGTTTGTGTGGCCGGGCAGAGGCACTCCTCACTTCCCAGACGGGCGGCCGGGCAGAGGCGCCTCACCTCCCAGATGATGGGTGGCCGGGCAGAGGCTCTCCTCACCTCCTGGACGATGGGTGGCCGGGCAGAGGCGCACCTCACTTCCCAGATGTTGGGTGGCCGGGCAGAGGCTCTCCTCACTTCCCAGATGGTGGGTGGTCGGGCAGAGGCGCTCCTCACTTCCCAGAATATGGGTGGCCGGGCAGAGGCCCTCTTCACTTCCAAGAGTTTGTGTGGCCGGGCAGAGGCACTCCTCACTTCCCAGACGGTGGGTGGCCGGGCAGAGGCACTCCTCACCTCCCAGACGATGGGTGGACAGGTAGAGGCGCTCCTCACTTCCCAGACGATGGGTGTCCGGGCAGAGGCCCTCCTCACTTCCCAGAGATGGGTGGTCGGGCAGAGGCGCTCCTCACCTCCCGGATGATGGGTGGTCGGGCAGAGGCGCTCCTCACTTCCCAGAGTTTGTGTGGCGGGCAGTGGCGCTCCTCACTTCCCAGAGGTTGGGTGGCCGGGCAGAAGCGCTCCTCACCTCCCAGACGATGGGTGGCCGGGCAGAGGCGCCTCCCTCACCTCCCAGATGGTGGGTGGCCAGGCAGAGGCGCCCTCACCTCCCAGACGGTGGGTGGCCAGGCAGAGGCACTCCTCACTTCCCAGACGATGGGTGGCCGGGCAGAAGCTCCTCACTTCCCAGACGATGGGTGGCCGGGCAGAGGCTCTCCTCACCTCCCAGATGATGGGTGGCCGGGCAGAAGCGCTCCTCACTTCCCAGACGATGGGTGGCCGGGCAGAGGCCCTCCTCACTTCCCAGACGGTGGGTGGCCGGGCAGAGGCGCTCCTCACTTCCCAGAGTTTGTGTGGCCGGGCAGAGGCACTCCTCACTTCCCAGATGATGGGTGGACAGGTAGAGGCGCTCCTCACTTCCCAGACGATGGGTGGCCTGGCAGAGGCCTTCCTCACTTCAAAGATGCGTTGGCCGGCGCAGAGGCGCTCCTCACTTCCCAGACGGTGGGTGGCCAGGCAGAGGCGCCTCACCTCCCAGATGGTGGGTGGCCAGGCAGAGGCGCTCCTCACTTCCCAGACGATGGGTGGCCGGGCAGAGGCCCTCCTCACTTCCCAGATGATGGGTGGCGGGCAGAGGCACCTCACTTCCCAGGCGATGGGTGGCGGGCAGAGCTCCTCACCTCCCAGGCGGTGGGTGGCCGGGCAGAGGCGCTCCTCACCTCCCAGACGATGGGTGCCCGGGCAGAGGCGCTCCCTCACCTCCCAGATGGTGGGTGGCCAGGCAGAGGCGCCTCACTTCCCAGACATTGGGTGGCCGGGCAGAGGCCTCCTCACTTCCCAGATGGTGGGTGGCCGGGCAGAGGCGCTCCTCACCTCCCAGACGATGGGTGGCCGGGCAGAGGCCTTCCTCACTTCCCAGACGATGGGTGGTCGGGCAGAAGCGCTCCTCACTCCCATATATTTGGTGGCCGGGCAGAGGCACTCCTCACTTCCCAGACGATGGGTGGTCGGGCAGAGGCGCTCCTCACTTCCCAGATGATGGGTGGTCGGGCAGAGGCGCTCCTCACCTCCCAGATGGGGTGGCCGGGCAGAGGCCTCCTCACTTCAAAGATGGGTTGGCCTGGCAGAGGCGCCTCCCTCACCTCCCCGGACGATGGGTGGCCGGGCAGAGGCACTCCTCACTTCCCAGATGGTGGGTGGTCGGGCAGAGGCGCTCCTCACTTCCCAGACGATGGGTGGCCGGGTAGAGGCGCTCCTCACCTCCCAGACGATGGGATGTCTGGCAGAGGCTCTCCTCACCTCCCAGACGGGGCGGCCGGGCAGAGGCGCTCCTCACTTCCCAGATGTTGGGTGGCCGGGCAGAGGCCCTCTTCACTTCCCAGACGATGGGTGGCCGGGCAGAGGCGCTACTCACTTCCCAGACGAGGTGTGGCTAGGTAGAGGCGTTCCTCACTTCCCATACGATTGGTGGACGGGCAGAGGATCTCCTCTCCCCCCGGACGATGGGTGGCCGGGCAGAGGCCTTCCTCACTTCCCAGAGGATGTGTGGTCGGGCAGAAGGCGCTCCTCACCTCCCGGACGATGGGTGGGCGGGCAGAGGCACTGCTCAGATCCCAGATGGTTATTGGCCAGACAGAGGCGCTCCTCACTTCCCAGACGATCGGCGGCCTGGCAGAAGCTCTCTTCACCTCCCAGACGATGGGTGGTCGGGAAGAAGCGCTCCTCACTCCCCAGACGGGGCGGCCAGGCAGAGGCTCCTCACTTCCCAGATGTTGGGTGGCCGGGCAGAGGCCCCTCTTCACTCCCATATATTTGGTGGCCGGGCAGAGGCCCTCCTCACTTCCCAGGAGATGGGTGGCCGGACAGAGGCTCCTCACTTCCCAGACGGGAGGAGGCGGGGCAGAGGCGCGCCTCACATCCCAGACGATGGGTGGCCGGGCAGAGGCGCTCCTCACTTCCCAGATGATGGGTGTCAGGCAGAGGCCCTCCTCACTTCCCAGAGTTTGTGTGGCCAGGCAGAGTCGCTCCTCATTTCCCAGACGATGGGTGGTCGGGCAGAGGCTCTCCTCACCTCCCAGACGATGGGTGGCCGGGCAGAGGCTCTCTTCACCTCCCAGACGATGGGTGGTCAGGGCAGAGGTGCTCCTCACTTCCCAGAGTTTGTGTGGCGGGCAGAGGCCCTCCTCACTTCCCAGAGTTTGTGTGGCCAGGCAGAATCGCTCCTCACTTCCCAGACGATGGGTGTCCGGGCAGAGGCCCTCCTCACTTCCCAGAGTTTGGGTGGCCGGGCAGAGGCACTCCTCACTTCCCAGACGATAGGTGGCTGGGCAGAGGCGCTCCTCACTTCCCAGACGATGGGTGGCCGGGTAGAGGCCTTCCTCACTTCCCAGAGGATGGGTGGTCAGGCAGAAGCGCTCCTCACCTCCCAGACGGGGCGGCCGGGCAGAGGCGCTCCTCAGATCCCAGACGATGGGTGGTCGCGCAGAAGCGCTCCTCACTTCCCAGAGGTTGGGTGGCCGGGCAGAGGTGCTCCTCACTTCCCAGATGGTGGGTGGTCAGGCAGAGGCGCCTCCCTCACTTCCCAGACGATGGGTGGCCGGGCAGAGGCCTCCTCACTCCCAGAGGGGTGGCCGGGCAGAGGCTCTCCTCACCTCCCAGACGATGGGTGGCCGGGCAGAGGCTCTCTTCACCTCCCAGATGGGGTGGCCGGTCAGAGGCGCTCCTCACCTCCCAGACGATGGGTGGTCGGGCAGAGGCCTTCCTCACTTCAAAGATGGGATGGCCTGGCAGAGGCGCTCCTCACTTCCCAGAGTTTGTGTGGCCGGGCAGAGGCGCTCCTCACTTCCCAGAGGTTGTGTGGCCAGGCAGAGGCGCTCCTCACTTCCCAGACGATGGGTGGACGGGCAGAGGCTCTCTTCACCTCCCAGACGATGGGTGGTCGGGCAGAGGCGCTCCTCACTTCCCAGACGTTGGGTGGCCGGGCAGAGGCACTCCTCACTTCCCAGATGTTGGGTGGCCGGGCAGAGCTCCTCACTTCCCAGAGTTGGGTGGCAGGGCAGAGGCCCTCCTCACTTCCCAGAAGTTGGGTGGCCGGGCAGAGGCACTCCTCACTTCCCAGACGATGGGTGGACAGGTAGAGGCGCTCCTCACCTCCCGGACGATGGGTGGCCGGTAGAGGCGCTCCTCACTTCCCAGAGTTTGTGTGGCCGGGCAGAGGAGCTCCTCACTTCCCAGACGATGGGTGGCCATGTAGAGGCGCCTCCTCACTTCCCAGACGATGGGTGGCCAGGTAGAGGCGCTCCTCACTTCCCAGACGATGGGTGGCCAGGTAGAGGCCTTCCTCACTTCCCAGAGGATGGGTGGTCGGGCAGAAGCGCTCCTCACCTCCCAGAGTTTGGGTGGCCGGGCAGAGGCACTCCTCACTTCCCAGAAGATGGGTGGACAGGTAGAGGCGCTCCTCACCTCCCAGACGATGGGTGGCCGGGCAGAGGCCCTCCTCACTTCCCAGATGGGGTGGCCGGGCAGAGGCCCTCCTCACTTCCCAGATGGTGATTGGCCGGACAGAGGCGCTCCTCACTTCCCAGACGATCGGTGGCCGGGCAGAGGCTCTCCTCACCTCCCAGACGATGGGTGGTCGGGCAGAGGCGTTCCTCACTTCCCAGACGATGGGAGGTCGGGCAGAGGCGCTCCTCACTTCCCAGAAGATGGGTGGACAGGTAGAGGCGCTCCTCACTTCCCAGAGGGGTGGCGGGCAGAGGCACTCCTCAGATCCCAGATGGTGATTGGCCGGACAGAGGCGCTCCTCACCTCCCAGACGATGGGTGTCCGGGCAGAGGCCTTCCTCACTTCAAAGATGGGATGGCCTGGCAGAGGTTCTCCTCACTTCCCAGACGTTTTGGTGGCCGGGCAGAGGCCCTCCTAACTTCCAAGAGTTTGTGTGGCCGGGCAGAGGCACTCCTCACTTCCCAAACGAAGCGTGGACGGGCAGAGGCGCCTCCCTCACCTCCCAGATGGGGTGGCCGGGCAGAGGCACTCCTCAGATCCCAGACTGGGCGGCCGGGCAGAGGTGCTCCTCACTTCCCAGATGGGGTGGCGGGCAGAGGCCTCGTCACTTCCCAGACGATGGGTGGCCTGGCAGAGGCTCTCACCTCCCCAGACTGGGTGGCCGGGCAGAGGCCGCCCTCACCTCCCAGACGGTGTGGCCAGGCAGAGGCGCTCCTCACTTCCCAGACGATGGGTGGTCGGGCCAGAGGTGCTCCTCACTTCCCAGACGGTGTGGCCAGGCAGAGGCGCTCCTCACTTCCCAGACTGGGTGGCCGGGCAGAGGCGCCCCTCACCTCCCAGATGGTGGGTGGTCATGCACAGGCCTCCTCACTTCCCAGACGATGGGTGGCCGGGCAGAGGCCTTCCTCACTTCCCAGATGGGGTGGCCGGGCAGAGGCGCTCCCCACCTCCCAGACGATGGGTGGCCAGGTAGAGGCGCCTCACTTCCCAGACGATGGGTGGCCGGGCAGAGGCGCTCCTCACTTCCCAGACGATGGGTGGCCGGGCAGAGGCGCCTCCCTAACTTCCCAGACGATGGGTGGCCGTGCAGAGGCGCCCTCACTTCCCAGATGGGGTGGCCTGGCAGAGGCGCTCCTCAACTGCCAGACGATGGGTGGCCGGGCAGAGGCGCTCCTCACTTCCCAGATGATGGGTGGCCGGGCAGAGGCGCTCCTCACTTCCCAGACGATGGGTGGCCAGGCAGAGGCACTCCTCACTTCCCAGACGATGGGTGGCTGGGCAGAGGCGCTCCTCACCTCCCAGACGATGGGTGGCCGGGCAGAGGCGCCTCACTTCCCAGACGGGTGGCCGGGCAGAGGCGCCCCTCACCTCCCAGACGATGGGTGGCCGGGCAGAGGCGCTCTCACTTCCCAGACGATGGGTGGCCAGGCAGAGGCGCCTCACTTCCCAGACGATGGGAGGTCGGGCAGAGGCTCTCCTCACCTCCCAGACGATGGGTGCGGCCGGGCAGAGGCCTGCTCAGATCCCAGATGGTGATTGGCCAGACAGAGGCGCTTCTCACTTCCCAGACGATGGGTGGCCAGGCAGAGGCGCCCTCACTTCCCAGACGATGGGTGGCCGGGCAGAGGCGCTCCTCACCTCCCAGACGATGGGTGGCCGGGCAGAGGCCGCCCTCACTTCCCAGACGGGGCGGCCGGGCAGAGGCGCTCCTCACTTCCCAGAGTTGGGTGGCCGGGCAGAGGCTCTCTTCACCTCCCAGATGATGGGTGGACGGGCAGAGGCGCCTCCTCACTTCCCAGACGATGGGTGGCGGGCAGAGGCACTCCTCACTCCCAGATGATGGGTGGCCGGGCAGAGGCGCCCTCACTTCCCAGTTGGGGCGGCCAGGCAGAGGCCCTCCTCACTTCCCAGACGCATGGGTGGCCGGGCAGAGGCCTCCTCACTTTGGGGTGGCCGGGCAGAGGCACTCCCTCACCTCCCAGACGCATGGGTGGCCGGGCAGAGGCGCCTCACCTCCCAGATGGGGTGGCCGGGCAGAGGCCTCCTCACTTCCCAGATGATGGGTGGCCAGGCAGAGGCGCTCCTCACCTCCCAGACGATGGGTGGCCAGGCAGAGGCGCTCCTCACTTCCCAGACGGGGCGGCCGGGCAGAGGCGCTCCTCAGATCCCAGATGGTGTGGCCGGGCAGAGGTGCTCCTCACTTCCCAGATGTTGGGTGGCCGGGCAGAGGCCCTCCTCACTTCCCAGAGTTTGTGTGGCCGGGCAGAGGCACTCCTCACTTCCCAGACGATGGGAGGTCGGGCAGAGGCGCTCCTCACTTCCCGGACGGTGTGGCCTGGTAGAGGCGGCCTCACTTCCCAGTTGGGTGGCCGGGCAGAGGCCCTCCTCACTTCCCAGAATTGTGTGGCCGGGCAGAAGCACTCCTCACTTCCCAGACGGGGTGGCCTGGCAGAGGCCCTCCTCACTTCCCAGAGTTTGTGTGGCCGGGCAGAGGCACTCCTCACTCCCAGACGATTTGGGTGGCCGGGCAGAGGCCCTCCTCACTTCCCAGAGTTTGTGTGGCCGGGCAGAGGCACCTCACTCCCAGACGATGGGTGGCCAGGTAGAGGCGCTCCTCACTTCCCAGACGATGGGTGGTCGGCAGAGGCGCCTCCTCACTTCCCAGACGATGGGTGGTCGGGCAGAGGCGCTCCTCACCTCCCAGACGATGGGTGGCCGGCAGAGGCGCTCCTCACTTCCCAGACGATGGGTGGCCGGGCAGAGGCCTCCTCACTTCCCAGACGATGGGTGGCCGGGCAGAGGCGCTCCTCACCTCCCAGACGATGGGTGGCCGGGCAGAGGCACTCCTCACTTCCCAGACGATGGGTGGCCGGGCAGAGGCGCTCCTCACCTCCCGGACGATGGGTGGCCAGGTAGAGGCGCTCCTCACCTCCCGGACGATGGGTGGCCGGCAGAGGCGCTCCTCACTTCCCAGACGATGGGTGGCCGGGCAGAGGCCCTCCTCACTTCCCAGAAGTTGGGTGGCCAGGTAGAGGCGCATCCTCACTTCCCAGAAGATGGGTGGCCGGGCAGAGGCCTCCTCACCTCCCAGACGCATGGGTGGCCGGGCAGAGGCCTTCCTCACTTCCCAGAGGATGTGTGGTCGGGCAGAGGCGCTCCTCACCTCCCGGACGATGGGTGGCCGGGCAGAGGGCTCCTCACTTCCCAGATGTTTTGGTGGCCGGGCAGAGGCGCCTCACCTCCCAGACGATGGGTGGACAGGTAGAGGCGCTCCTCACCTCCCGGACGATGGGTGGCCGGGCAGAGGCGCTCCTCACTTCCCAGACGGGCTGGCCGGGCAGAGGCGCTACTCACTTCCCAGATGGGGTGGCCGGGCAGAGGCGCTCCTCACTTCCCAGACGATGGGTGGTCGGGCAGAGGCCTTCCTCACTTCCCAGGCGATGGGTGGCCGGGCAGAGGCACTCCTCACTTCCCAGACGGGGCGGCCGGGCAGAGGCGCTCCTCACTTCCCAGATGTTTTGGGTGGCCGGGCAGAGGCCCTCCCTAACTTCCAAGAGATTCTGTGGCCGGGCAGAGGCACTCCTCACTTCCCCGGATGATGGGTGGCCGGGCAGAGGCGGCTCCTCACTTCCCAGATGGGGTGGCCGGGCAGAGGCGCTCCTCACTTCCCAGAGTTTGTGTGGCCAGGCAGAGGCGCTCCTCACTTCCCAGACGATGGGTGGCCGGGCAGAGGCGCTCTCACTTCCCAGATGGGGTGGCCGGGCAGAGGAGCTCCTCACTTCCCAGATGATGGGTGGACAGGTAGAGGCACTCCTCACTTCCCAGATGATGGGTGGCCAGGCAGAGGCGCTCCTCACTTCCCAGACGATGGGTGGTCGGGCAGAGGCACCTCACCTCCCAGACGCATGGGTGGCCGGGCAGAGGCGCCTCACTTCCCAGATGATGGGTGGCCAGGCAGAGGCACTCCTCACTTCCCAGACGGGCGGCCGGGCAGAGGCGCCTCACTTCCCAGACGGGGTGGCCGGGCAGAGGCTTTCCTCACCTCCCAGACGGGGCGGCCGGGCAGAGGCGCTCCTCACTTCCCAGAAGATGGGTGGTCGGGCAGAGGCGCTCCTCACTTCCCGGATGGGGTGGCCGGGCAGAGGCGCTCCTCACTTCCCAGGCGATGGGTGGCCAGGCAGAGGCACTCCTCACTTCCCAGAGTTTGTGTGGCCAGGCAGAGGCTCTCCTCACTTCCCAGACGATGGGTGGCAGGGCAGAGGCGCCCTCACTTCCCAGGCGATGGGTGGCGGGCAGAGGCGCTCCTCACTTCCCAGGCGATGGGTGGCCAGGCAGAGGCGCTCCTCACCTCCCGGATGATGGGTGGCCGGGCAGAGGCTCTCCTCACCTCCCAGACGATGGGTGGCGGGCAGAGGCCCTCCTCACTTCCCAGACGCATGGGTGGCCGGGCAGAGGCCCTCCTCACTTCCCAGACGGGTGGCCGGCAGAGGCGCTCCTCACTTCCCAAACGTTGGGTGGCCGGGCAGAGGCCCTCCTCACTTCCCAGAGTTTGTGTGGCCAGGCAGAGGCGCTCCTCACATCCCAGATGTTGGGTGGACGTGCAGAAGCGCTCCTCACTTCCCAGACGATGGGTGGACAGGTAGAGGCGTTCCTCACTTCCCAGACGATGGGTGTCCGGGCAGAGGCCTTCCTCACTTCCCAGATGGGATGGCCTGGCAGAGGTTCTCCTCACTTCCCAGACGGTGTGGCCAGGCAGAGGCGCTCCTCACTTCCTAATGTGGGTGGCCGGCAGAGGCGCTCCTCACTTCCAGACAGTGGGTGGCTGGGCAGAGGCGCCTCCTCACTTCCCAGATGTGGGTGGCCGGGCAGAGGCCTCCTCACTTCCCAGACGATGGGTGGCCGGGCAGAGGCACTCCTCACTTCCCAGATGGGGCGTCCGGGCAGAGGCGTTCCTCACTTCCCAGATGTTGGGTGGCCGGGCAGAGGCCCTCTTCACTTCCCAGAGTTTCGGTGGCCGGGCAGAGGCACTCCTCACTTCCCAGAAGATGGGTGGACAGGTAGAGGCGCTCCTCACTTCCCAGACGATGGGTGGCCGGGCAGAGGCACCTCACTTCCCAGACGGTGGGTGGCCGGGCAGAGGCCCTCCTCACTTCCCAGACGATGAGTGGCCAGGTAGAGGCCTTCCTCACTTCCCAGACGATGGGTGGCCGGGCAGAAGCGCTCCTCACTTCCCAGACGATGGGTGGCCGGGCAGAGGCATTCCTCACTTCCCAGATGGGGTGGCCGGGCAGGCTCCTCAATTCCCAGAAGTTGGGTGGCGGGCAGAGGCCCTCCTCACTTCCCAGACGATGGGTGGCCCGGGCAGAGGCGCTCCTCACTTCCCAGACGGGGAGGTCGGGCAGAGGCTCTCCTCACCTCCCCGGACGATGGGTGGCCGGGCAGAGGCACTCCCCTCCTCACTTCCAAGAGTTTGTGTGGCCGGGCAGAGGCACTCCTCACTTCCCAGACCGTGGGTGTCTGTGTAGAGGCCCTCCTCACTTCCCAGACGATTGGTGGTCGGGCAGAGGCATTCCTCACTTCCCAGACGATGGGTGGCCAGGCAGAGGCCCTCCTCACTTCCCAGACGATGGGTGGACGGGCAGAAGCGCTCCTCACCTCCCAGACGGGGCGGCCGGGCAGAGGCGCTCCTCTCCCATATATTGGGTGGCGGGCAGAGGCACTCCTCACTTCCCAGAGGATGTGTGGTCGGGCAGAGGCGCTCCTCACTTCCCAGATGATGGGTGGTCGGGCAGAGGCGCCTCTCACTTCCCAGACGATGGGTGGCCGGGCAGAGGCACTCCTCACTTCCCAGCAGTGGGTGGCCGGGTAGAGGCGCTCCTCACTTCCCAGACGGGGTGGCCAGGTAGAGGCGTTCCTCACTTCCCAGATGGGGTGGCCGGGCAGAGGCACTGCTCAGATCCCAGAAGTTGGGTGGCCAGGCAGAGGCCCTCTTCACTCCCATATATTTGGTGGCCGGGCAGAGGCACTCCTCACTTCCCAGACGATGGGTGCTCGGGCAGAGGCGCTCCTCACTTCCCAGAGTTTGGGTGGCCGGGCAGAGGCACTCCTCACTTCCCAGACGATGGGTGGCCGGGTAGAGGCGCTCCTCACTTCCCAGACGATGGGGTGGCTGGGCAGAGGCACTCACTTCCCAGATGTTGGGTGGCCGGGAAGAGGCCTTCCTCACTTCCCAGAGGATGTGTGGTCGGGCAGAAGCGCTCCTCACCTCCGAGATGGTGCAGCCGGGCAGAGGCACTCCTCAGATCCCAGATGGTGATTGGCCAGACAGAGGCGCTCCTCACCTCCCAGACGATCGGTGGCCAGGCAGAGGCCCTCTCACTTCCCAGAATTTGGGTGGCCGGCAGAGGCACTCCTCACTTCCCAGACGGGGTGACCGGGCAGAGGCGCTCCTCACTTCCCAGATGTTGGGTGGACAGGTAGAGGCGCTCCTCACTTCCCATATGAAGGGTGTCCGGGCAGAGGCCCTCCTCACTTCCTAGACGATGGGTGGAAAGGTAGAGGCTCTCCTCACCTCCCGGATGATGGGTTGGCCTGGTAGAGGCGCTCCTCACTTCCCAAACAGGGCGGCCGGGCAGAAGCACTCCTCACTTCCCAGACGCATGGGTGGCCGGGCAGAGGCACTCCTCACCTCCCAGACGAGGCGGCCGGCAGAGGCGCTCCTCAGATCCCAGATGGTGATTGGCCGGACAGAGGCGCTCCTCACTTCCCAGATGGGGTGGCCGGGCAGAGGCTCTCCTCACCTCCCAGATGGGATGGCCTGGCAGAGGTTCTCCTCACTTCCCAGACGTTTTGGTGGCCGGGCAGAGGCCCTCCTAACTTCCAAGAGTTTGTGTGGCCGGGCAGAGGCACTCCTCACTTCCCAGAGTTTCTGTGGCCGGGCAGAGGCACTCCTCACTTCCCATAGGTTGGGTGGCCGGGCAGAGGATCTCCTCTCCCCCCGGATGATGGGTGGCCGGGCAGAGGCCTTCCTCACTTCCCAGAGGATGGGTGGTCGAGCAGAGGCTCTCTTCACCTCCCAGACGATGGGTGGTCGGGCAGAGGCGCTCCTCACTTCCCCGGAGGATGCGTGGCCGGGCAGAGGCGCTCCTCACTTCCCAGAAAAGGTGGCCGGGCAGAGGCAATCCTCACTTCCCAGACGGGGCGGCTGGGCAAGGGCGCTCCTCAATTCCCAGATGGGGTGGCCTGGCAGAAGCGCTCCTCACTTCCCAGATGGTGGGTGGTCATGCACAGGCCCTCCTCATTTCCCAGACGGTGGGTGGCCGGGCAGAGGCGCCTCCTCACTTCCCAGATGTTGGGTGGCCGGGCAGAGGCCCTCCTCACCTCCGGGGTGATGGGTGGCCAGGCAGAGGCTCTCCTCACCTCCTGGGTGATGGGTGGCCAGGTAGAGGCGCTCCTCACTTCCCAGACGATGGGTGGACGGGCAGAGGATCTCCGCTCCCCCCGGACGATGGGTGGCTGGGCAGAGGCCTTCCTCACTTCCCAGAGGATCTGTGGTCGGGAAGAAGCGCTTCTCACCTCCCAGACGGCGCGGCCGGGCAGAGGCTCTCCTCAGATCCCAGATGGTGATTGGCCGGACAGAGGCGCTCCTCACCTCCCAGACGATCGGTGGCCTGGCAGAGGCTCTCTTCACCTCCCAGACGATGGGTGGTCGCGCAGAAGCTCTCCTCACTTCCCAGACGGGGTGGCCGGGCAGAGGCGCTCCTCACTTCCCAGATGGTGATTGGCCAGACAGAGGCTCCTCACTTCCCAGACGATGGGTGGCCGGGCAGAGGCGCTCCTCACTCCCATATATTGGGTGGTCGGGCAGAGGCACTCCTCACTTCCCAGACGATGGGTGGTCGGGCAGAGGCGCTCCTCACTTCCCAGACGGTGGGTGGCCGGGCAGAGGCGCTCCTCACTTCCCAGACGATGGGTGGCCGGGCAGAGGCCTTCCTCACTTCCCAGAGTTTGTGTGGAAAGGTAGAGGCTCTCCTCACCTCCCGGACGATGGGTTGGCCTGGTAGAGGCGCTCCTCACTTCCCAGACGTTGGGTGGCGGGAGAGGCCCTCCTCACTTCACAGAGTTTGTGTGGCCGGGCAGAAGCACTCCTCACTTCCCATAAGTTGGGTGGCCGGGTAGAGGCGCTCCTCACTTCCCAGAGGTTGGGTGGCCTGGCAGAGGCCCTCCTCACTTCCAAGAAGATGGGTGGACAGGTAGAGGCCTTCCTCACTTCCCAGAGGATGTGTGGTCGGCAGAAGCGCTCCTCACCACACGGATGGTGCGGCCGGGCAGAGGCACTCCTCAGATCCCAGAGTTTCGGTGGCCGGGCAGAGGCACTCCTCACTTCCCAGAAGATGGGTGGACAGGTAGAGGCGCTCCTCAACTGCCGTACGATGGGTGGCCGGGCAGAGGCCTTCCTCACTTCAAAGATGGGATGGCCTGGCAGAGGCACGCTCACTTCCCAGATGTTGGGTGGCCGGGCAGAGGCATTCCTCACTTCCCAGATGATGGGTGGTCGGGCAGAAGCGCCTCACCTCCCAGACGGGGTGGCCGGGCAGAGGCGCTCCTCAGATCCCAGAAGTTGGGTGGCCGGGCAGAGGCCCTATTCACTCCCATATATTGTGTGGCCAGGCAGAGGCGCCCTCACTTCCCAGACGGGGTGGCCAGGCAGAGGCGCCCCTCACTCCCAGACGGTGTGGCCAGGCAGAGGCCTTCCTCACTCCCAGAGGATGTGTGGTCGGGCAGAAGCGCTCCTCATCACACGGATGGTGCGGCCGGGCAGAGGCACTCCTCACTTCCCAGATGTTGGGTGGCCGGCAGAGGCGCTCCTCACCTCCCAGACGGGACGGCCGGGCAGAGGCTCCTCACTTCCCAGATGTTGGGTGGCCGGGCAGAGGCCTCCTCACTTCCCAGAGTTTGTGTGGCCGGGCAGAGGCACTCCTCACTTCCCAGACGATGGGTGGACAGGTAGAGGCGATCCTCACTTCCCAGACGAAGGGTGTCCGGGCAGAGGCCCTCCTCAACGGCTGGACGATGGGTGGCCGGGCAGAGACCTTCCTCACTTCAAAGATGGTGGGTGTCGAAGGCCCTCCTCACTTCCCAGACGATTGGTGGTCGGGCAGAGGCATTCCTCACTTCCCAGAGGGTGGGTGGTCGGGCAGAGGCGCTCCTCACCTCCCAGACGGTGTGGCCAGGCAGAGGCGCCTCCTCACTTCCCAGAAGATGGGTGGACAGGTAGAGGCGCCTCCTCACTTCCCAGACGATGGGTGGTCGGGCAGAGGCGCTCCTCACTCCCCAGACGGGGTGGCCGGGCAGAGGCCTTCCTCACTTCCCAGAGGATGGGTGGTCGGGCAGAAGCTCTCTTCACCTCCCAGACGATGGGAGGTCGGGCAGAGGCTCTCCTCAGCTCCCGGATGATGGGTGGCCGGGCAGAGGCGCTCCTCAACGCTGGACGATGGGTGGCCGGGCAGAGGCCTTCCTCACTTCAAAGATGGGATGGCCTGGCAGAGGCGCCTCCTCACTTCCCAGATGTTGGGTGGCCGGGCAGAGGCACTCCTCACTTCCCAGACGATGGGTGGCCTGGCAGAGGCTCTCTTCACCTCCCAGACGATGGGTGGCCGGGCAGAGGCGCTCCTCACCTCCCAGACGGTGTGGCCAGGCAGAGGCGCTCCTCACTTCCCAGATGGGGTGGCCGGGCAGAGGCGCTCCTCACTTCCCAGACGGTGTGGCCAGGCAGAGGCGCTCCTCACTTCCCAGACGATGGGAGGTCAGGCAGAGGCTTTCCTCACCTCCTGGACGATGGGTGGCGGGCAGAGGCGCTCCTCACCTCCCAGACGATGGGTGGCCGGGCAGAGGCGCTCCTCACCTCCCAGATGGGGTGGCTGGGCAGAGGCTTTCCTCACCTCCCAGATTGGCTTTGCCGGGCACAGGCGCTCCTCACTTCCCAGAGTTTGGGTGGCCTGGCAGAGGCCTCCTCAATTCCCAGATGTTGTGGCCGGGCAGAGGCTCTCCTCAATTCCCAGATGGGTTGGCCGGGCAGAAGCTCTCCTCACTTCCCAGACGATGGGTGGCCGGGTAGAGGCCTTCCTCACTTCCCAGAGGATGTGTAGTCGGGCAGAAGCTCTCCTCACCTCCCAGATGGTGCGGCCGGGCAGAGGCACTGCTCAGATCCCAGATGGTGATTGGCCAGACAGAGGCGCTCCTCACTTCCCAGACGATGGGTGGCCAGGTAGAGGCACTCCTCACTCCCATATATTTGGTGGCCGGGCAGAGGCCTCCTCACTTCCCAGACGATGGGTGGCCGGGCAGAGGCGCTCCTCACTTCCCAGATGATGGGTGTCCGGGCAGAGGCGCCTCCTCACCTCCCAGACGATGGGTGGCCGGGCAGAACTCCTCACTTCCCCAGAAGTTGGGTGCCCAGGCAGAGGCGCTCCTCACTTCCCAGATGTTGGGTGGCGGGCAGAGGCACTCCTCACTTCCCAGACGATGGGTGGCCAGGTAGAGGCACTCCTCACTTCCCAGACGATGGGTGGACGGGCAGAAGCTCTCCTCACCTCCCAGATGGTGCGGCCGGGCAGAGGCACTGCTCAGATCCCAGATGGTGATTGGCCAGACAGAGGCGCTCCTCACTTCCCAGACGATCGGCGGCCTGGCAGAGGCTCTCTTCACCTCCCAGATGATGGGTGGTCGGGAAGAAGCGCTCCTCACTCCCCAGACGGGGCGGCCGGGCAGAGGCGCTCCTCAGTTCCCAGAAGTTGGGTGGCCGGGCAGAGGCCCTCACTTCCCAGAGTTTGGGTGGCCGGGCAGAGGCACTCCTCACTTCCCAGACGATGGGTGGCCGGGCAGAGGCCCTCTTCACCTCCCCGGACGATGGGTGGCCGGGCAGAGGCCTCCTCACTTCCCAGACGATGGGTGGTCGGGCAGAGGCTCTCTTCACCTCCCAGACGATGGGTGGTCGGGAAGAAGCGCTCCTCACTCCCCAGACGGGGCGGCCGGGCAGAGGCGCTCCTCAGTTCCCAGAAGTTGGGTGGCCAGGCAGAGGCCCTCTTCACCTCCCCGGACGATGGGTGGCTGGGCAGAGGCGCCTCCTCACCTCCCAGACGATGGGTGGCTGGGCAGAGGCGCTCCTCACCTCCCAGACAGGGTGGCCGGGCAGAGGTGCTCCTCACTTCCCAGACGATGGGTGGACAGGTAGAGGCGCTCCTCACTTCCCAGATGATGGATGGTCGGGCAGAGACGCTACTCACTTCCCAGATGGGGTGGCCGGGCAGAGGCGCTCCTCACTTCCCAGACGTTGGGTGGTCGGGCAGAGAATCTCCTCTCCCCCCGGACGATGGGTGGCCGGGCAGAGGCCTTCCTCACTTCCCAGAGGATGTGTGGTCGGGCAGAAGCGCTCCTCACCTCCCAGGCGATGGTGAGGCCGGGCAGAGGCACTCCTCAGATCCCAGAGTTTGTGTGGCCGGGCAGAGGCACTCCTCACTTCCCAGATGATGGGTGGACAGGTAGAGGCCCTCCTCACTTCCCAGACGATGGGAGGTCAGGCAGAGGCGCTCCTCACCTCCCAGATGATGGGTGGCGGGCAGAGGCCTTCCTCACTTCAAAGATGGGATGGCCTGGCAGAGGCGCTCCTCACTTCCCAGACGATTGGTGGTCGGGCAGAGGCCTCCTCACTTCCCAGAGGATGGGTGGCGGGCAGAAGCGCTCCTCACCTCCCAGACGATGGGTGGTCGCGCAGAGCTCCTCACTTCCCAGATGGGGTGGCCGGGCAGAGGCGCTCCTCACTTCCCAGATGTTGGGTGGCCGGGCAGAGGCCTTCCTCACTTCAAAGATGGGATGGCCTGGCAGAGGCGCTCCTCACTTCCCAGATGTTGGTTGGCCTGGCAGAGGCCCTCCTCACTTCCCAGATGATGGGTGGCGGGCAGAGGCCCTCCTCACTTCCCAGGCGATGGGTGGCCGGGCAGAGGCGCCTCCCTCACTTCCCAGACGATGGGTGGTCGGGCAGAGGCCCTCTTCACTCCCATATATTGGGTGGCCAGGCAGAGGCACTCCTCACCTCCCGACGATGGGTGGTCGGCAGAGGCGCCCTCACCTCCCCAGACAATGGGTGGCCAGGCAGAGGAGCTCCCTCACTTCCCAGACGATGGTGTGGCTGGGCAGAGGCTCTCCTCACTTCCCAGACAATGGGTGGCCAGGCAGAGGCGCCTCACCTCCCAGACGATGGGTGGCCGGGCAGAGGCTCCTCACCTCCCAGGGGCGGCCGGGCAGAGGCGCACCACACTTCCCAGTTTGGGTGGCCGGGCATAGGCGCTCCTCACTTCCCAGACGATGGGAGGCTGGGCAGAGGCGCTCCTCACTTCCCAGAGTTTGGGCGGCCGGGCAGAGGCACTCCTCACTTCCCAGACGACGGGTGGCCGGGCAGAGGCGCCTCACTTCCCGGACGATGGGTGGCCGGGCAGAGGCACTCCCTCACCTCCCAGAGTTTGTGTGGCCGGGCAGAGGCACCTCACTTCCCAGAGTTTGTGTGGCCAGGCAGAGGCCTCCCTCACCTCCCAGATGGGGTGGCGGGCAGAGGCCTCCTCACTTCCCAGAAGTTGGGTGGCCAGGCAGAGGCGCCTCTCCTCACCTCCCAGACGATGGGAGGTCGGGCAGAGGTGCTCCTCACCTCCCAGGATGATGGGTGGTCGGGCAGAGGCTCTCCTCACCTCCCCGGACGATGGGTGGCCAGGCAGAGGCGCCTCCCTCACCTCCCAGACGGTGTGGCCGGGCAGTAGGCCTCCTCACAGCCCAGATGTTGGGTGGCCGGGCAGAGGCTCCTCACTTCCCAGACGTTGAGTGGCCGGGCAGAGGCCTCCTCACTTCCCAGGCAGTGGCCGGGCAGAGGCACCCCTCACCTCCCAGGATGATGGGTGGCCAGGCAGAGGCCTCCTCACTTCCCAGATGGGGTGGCTGGGCAGAGGCGCCCTCACTTCCCAGACGATGGGTGGCTGGGCAGAGGCGCTCCTCACTTCCCAGATGATGGGTGGCGGGCAGAGGCACTCCTCACTTCCCAGAGTTTGTGTGGCCAGGCAGAGGCGCTCCTCACCTCCCAGATGATGGGTGGTCAGGCAGAGGCGCTCCCTCACTTCCCAGACGGGGTGGCCGGGCAGAGGCGCTCCTCACTTCCCAGATGTTGGGTGGCCGGGCAGAGGCGCCCTCACTTCCCAGACGATGGGAGGCGGGCAGAGGCGCTCCTCACATCCCAGATGATGGGTGGTCGGGCAGAGGCGCTCCTCACCTCCCGGACGATGGGTGGCCGGGCAGAGGCACCTCACTTCCCAGATGATGGGAGGCCGGGCAGAGGCGCTCCTCACTTCCCAGACGGGGTGGCTGGACACAGGCACTCCCTCACTTCCCAGGCAGGCGGCCGGGCAGAGGCGCTCCTCACTTCCCAGAGTTTGTGTGGCCGGGCAGAATCGCTCCTCACTTCCCAGGCGAGGTGGCGGGCAGAGGCTCTCCTCACTTCCCAGATGATGGGTGGCCGGGCAGAGGCCCTCCTCACTTCCCAGACGATGGGTGGCGGGCAGAGGCGCTCCTCACTTCCCAGATGGGGTGGGTGGGCAGAGGCGCTCCTCACTTCGCAGACGTTGTGTGGCCGGGCAGAGGCACTCCTCACTTCCCAGAGGATGTGTGGCCGGGCAGAGGCTCTCCTCACCTCCCCAGACTCCATGGGTGGTCGGGCAGAGGCGCCTCACTTCCCAGGCGATGGGTGGCCAGGCAGAGGCGCCCTCACCTCCCAGACGATGGGTGGCCAGGCAGAGGCGCTCCTCAATTCCCAGACGATGGGTAGCCGGGCAGAGGCACTCCTCACTTCCCAGACGATGGGTGGCCAGGCAGAGGCGCCTCACCTCCCAGATGGTGGGTGGCCAGGCAGAGGCGCCTCCTCACCTCCCAGATGATGGGTGGCCGGGCAGAGGATCTCCTCACCTCCCCAGACTCCATGGGTGGCCAGGCAGAGGCGCTCCTCACTTCCCAGACGGGGCGGCCGGGCAGAGGCGCCTCCCTCACTTCCCAGACGATGGGTGGCCGGGCAGAGGCGCCCTCACCTCCCAGACGGTGGGTGGCCGGGCAGAGGTGCTCCTCACTTCCCAGACGTTGGGTGGCCGGGCAGAGGCGCCTCACCTCCCCAGACTCCATGGGTGGCCAGGCAGAGGCCCTCCTCACTTCCCAGATGATGGGTGGCCGGGCAGAGGCGCCCTCACCTCCCAGACGGTGTGTGGCCGGGCAGAGGCCCTCCTCACTTCAACGATGGGGTGGCCGGGCAGAGGATCTCCTAACCTCCCGGATGATGGGTGGTCGGGCAGAGGCGCTCCACACTTCCCAGATGATGGGTGGCCGGGCAGAGGCACCTCCTCACCTCCCAGACGGTGGGTGGCCGGGCAGAGGCTCTCCTCACCTCCCAGACGGTGGGTGGCCGGGCAGAGGCCCTCACCTCCCAGATGATGGGTGGCCGGGCAGAGACGCTCCTCACTTCCCAGAGGGTGGGCGACCGGGCGGAGGCGCTCCTCACTTCCCAGACAATGGGAGGTCGGGCAGAGGCGCTCCTCACCTCCCCGATGATGGGTGGCTGGGCAGAGGCGCCCTCACCTCCCAGACGATGGGTGGTCGGGCAGAGGCGCCTCCTCACCTCCCAGACGATGGATGGCTGGTCAGGCACAGGCGCTCCTCACTTCCCAGACAGTGCGTGGCCGGGCAGAGGCGCCCCTCACTTCCCAGAAGGTGGGCGGCCGGGCAGAGGCCTCCTCACCTCCCAGACGCATGGGTGGCCGGGCAGAGGCACTCCTCACTTCCCAGAAGAGGGTGGCCGGGCAGAGGCGCACCTCAACTCCCAGATGATATGGGAGGTCGGGCAGAGGCCCTCCCCACCTTCCGGACGATGGGTGGCCGGGCAGAGGCTCCTCTCCTCACTTCCCAGATGATGGGTGGCCGGGCAGAGGCCTCCTCACTTCCCAGATGGGGTGGCCGGGCAGAGGTGCTCCTCACTTCCCAGGCAGGCGGCTCCTCACTTCCCAGATGATGGGTGGCCGGGCAGAGGCTCTCCTCACTTCCCAGACGCATGGGTGGCTGGGCAGGCGCTCCTCACTTCCCAGACAATGGGTGGCCGGGCAGAGGCGCTCCTCACCTCCCAGACGATGGGTGGCCGGGCAGAGGCCTCCTCACCTCCCCGGACGATGGGCGGCCAGGCAGAGGCGCCTCCTCACTCCCAGATGATGGGTGGCCGGGCAGAGGCGCTCCTCACTTCCCAGACGGTGGGTGGCCGGGCAGAGGCGCCTCCTCACTTCCCAGGCGATGGGTGGCGGGCAGAGGCAGCTACTCACTTCCCAGAAGGTGGTTGGCCGGCAGAGGCGCTCCTCACTTCCCAGACGATGGGTGGCTGGGCAGGCGCTCCTCACTCCCAGATGATGGGTGGCCGGGCAGAGGCGCCTCACTTCCCAGACGATGGGTGGTCGGGCAGAGGCGCTCCTCACTTCCCAGATGATGGGTGGCCGGCAGAGGCCTCACCTCCCCGGACGCATGGGTGGCTGGGCAGAGGCGCTCCTCACCTCCCCGGACGATGGGTGGCCGGGCAGGCTCCTCACTTCCCAGATGGTGGGTGGCCGGGCAGAGGCCTCACTTCCCAGACGATGGGTGGTCGGGCAGAGGCGCCTCACCTCCCAGACGCATGGGTGGTCGGGCAGAGGCGCTCCTCACCTCCCGGACGATGGGTGGCTGGGCAGAGGCACTCCTCACCTCCCAGATTGGGTGGCCAGGCAGAGGTGCTCCTCACTTCCCAGACGCATGGGTGGCCGGGCAGAGGCTCCCTCCTCACTTCCCAGATGATGCGGCCAGGCAGAGGCGTTCCTCACTTCCCAGACGATGGGTGGCCGGGCAGAGGTGCTCCTCACTTCCCAGACGATGGGTGGCCGGGCAGAGGTGCTCCTCACCTCCCAGACGGCGGCCGGGCAGAGGCGCTCCTCACTCCCAGACGGGCGGCCGGGCAGAGGCGCCTCATTTCACAGAGGATGGGTGGTCAGGCAGAGGCGCTCCTCACTTCCCAGACGGTGGGTGCCCGGGCAGAGGCGCCTCACTTCCCAGATGATGGGTGGTCGGGCAGAAGCACTCCTCACCTCCCAGACGCATGGGTGGCCGGGCAGAGGCGCCTCACTTCCCAGATGATGGGTGGCCGGGCAGAGGCGCTCCTCACTTCCCAGGCGATGGGTGGCCGGGCAGGCTCCTCACTTCCCAGATGATGGGTGGCCAGGCAGAGGCGCCTCACTTCCCAGACGATGGGTGGCCTGGGCAGAGGCGCTCCTCACTTCCCAGACAATGGGTGGCCGGGCAGAGGCGCTCCTCACTTCCCAGCGATGGGTGGCCGGGCAGAGGCGCTCCTCACTTCCCAGATGATGGGTGGCCGGTCCTGACTCCTCACCTCCCGGACGATGGGTGGCGGGCAGAGGCTCCTCACTTCCCAGGCGATGGGTGGCGGGCAGAGGCACTCCTCACTTCCCAGACAATGGGTGGCGGGCAGGCTCCTCACTTCCAGATGATGGGTGGCGGGCAGGCGCTCCTCACCTCCCAGGCGATGGGTGGCCGGGCAGAGGCTCCTCACCTCCCAGATGATGGGTGGCCAGGCAGAGGCTCCTCACTTCCCAGACAATGGGTGGCTGGGCAGAGGTGCTCCTCACTTCCCAGGCGCATGGGTGGCCAGGTAGAGGCGCCCTCACTTCCCAGATGATGGGTGGCCAGGCAGAGGAGCTCCCACTCTAGACGATGGGTGGCCGGGCAGAGGCACCCTCACTTAACAGACGATGGGTGGCCGGGCAGAGGCGTCCTCACTTCCCAGATGATGGGTGGTCGGGCAGAAGCACCCCTCACCTCCCAGATGGTGCAGCCGGGCAGAGGCCCTCACCTCACAGATGATGGGTGGTCGGGCAGAGGCGCCTCACCTCCCAGACACTGGGTGGCTGGGCAGGCTCCTCACCTCCCAGATGATGGGTGGCCCGGGCAGAGGCTCCTCACCTCCCAGATGATGGGTGGTCGGGCAGAGGCGCCCTCACCTCCCAGACTCCATGGGTGGCCGCAGAGGCTTCCTCACCACCCAGACGATGGGTGGCGGGCAGAGGCGCCTCACTTCCCAGATGATGGGTGGCCAGGCAGAGGCGCTCCTCACTTCCCAGACGATGGGTGGTCGGGCAGAGGCGCTCCTCACTTCCCAGGCGATGGGTGGCTGGGCAGAGGCACTCCTCACTTCCCAGACGATGGGTGGCGGGCAGAGGCGCCTCACTTCCCAGACGGTGGGTGGCCGGGCAGAGGCGCTCCTCACTCCCAGATGATGGGTGGTCGGGCAGAGGCTCCTCCTCACCTCACAGACGATGGGTGGCCAGGCAGAGGCGCTCCTCACTACCAAGACGATGGGTGGTCGGGCAGAGGCACTCCTCACCTCCCAGACGCTGGGTGGATGGGCAGAGGCGCTCACACTTCCCCAGACTGGGCGGCAGGGCAGAGGCGCATCCTCACCTCCCAGATGATGGGTGGTCGGGCAGAGGCGCTCCTCACTTCCCAGATGATGGGTGGTCGGGCAGAGGCGCCTCACTTCCCAGATGATGGGTGGCCGGGCAGAGGCTCCTCAATTCCCCAGACTGGGTGGTCGGGCAGAGGCGCCTCACTCCCCAGACGATGGGTGGCGGGCAGAGGCTCCTCAATTCCCAGATGGTGGGTGGCGGGCAGAGGCGCCTCCTCACTTCCCAGGCGATGGGTGGCCGGGTAGAGGCGCTCCTCACCTCCCAGACGATGGGTGGTCGGGCAGAAGCACTCCTCACTTCCCAGACGGTGCAGCCAGGCAGTGGCGCCCTCACTTCCCAGATGATGGGTGGCCGGACAGAGGCGCTCCTCACTTCCCAGACGATGGGTGGCGGGGCAGAGGCGCCTCCTCACTTCCCAGACGATGGGTGGCTGGGCAGAGGCGCACCTCACATCCCAGAAGATGGGTGACAGGGCACAGGCGCCTCACTTCCCAGACGATGGGTGGTCGGGCAGAGGCTCTCCTCACTTCCCAGAAGGTGGGCGGCCGGGCAGAGGCGCCTCACTTCCCAGACGCTGGGTGGCCGGGTAGAGGCGCCCCTCACTTCCCAGACAATGGGTGGCCGGGCAGAGGGGATCCTCACCTCCCAGACGCATGGGTGGCCGGTGCAGAGGGGCTCCTCACTTCCCAGATGATGGTGGCCGGGCAGAGGCACTCCTAACCTCCCAGAAGATGGGTGGCCGGGTAGAGGCGCCTCACCTCCCAGACGCATGGGTGGTCGGGCAGAGGCGCCTCACCTCAAGGACGATGTGGGTGGCCGGGCAGAGGCGCTCCTCACCTCCCAGAAGATGGGTGGCCGGGCAGAGGCGCTCCTCACTTCCCAGACAATGGGTGGCCGGGTAGAGGCGCCCTCACCTCCCAGACGCATGGGTGGCCGGGCAGAGGCGCCTCACCTCAATGGACGCATGGGTGGCTGGGCAGAGGCGCTCCTCACTTCCCAGACGCTGGGTGGATGGGCAAAGGCACCCTCACTTCCCAGATGATGGGTGGTCGGGCAGAGGCGCTCCTCACTCCCAGACGCATGGGTGGCCGGGCAGAGGCGCCTCACCTCCCAGACGGGGTGGCCGGGCAGAGGTGCTCCTCACTTCCCAGATGATGGCTGGCCGGGCAGAGGCGCCTCACTTCCCAGACGATGGGTGGCGGGCAGAGGCCTCACCTCCCAGACGATGGTGGCCGGGCAGAGGCGCTCCTCACCTCCCAGACGGGTGGTCAAGCAGAGGCGCCTCCTCACCTCACAGATGATGGGTGGCCTGGCAGAGGCGCTCCTCACCTCCCAGACACTGGGTGGCTGGGCAGAGGCGCCTCCTCACCTCCCAGATGATGGGTGGCCGGTAGAGGCGCCTCACTTCCCAGACGGGGTGGCCGGGCAGAGGCCTCACTTCCCAGACGCAGCGTCAAGCAGAGGCGCCCTCACCTCCCAGATGATGGCTGGCCAGGTAGAGGCGCCTCCTCACCTCCCAGACACTGGGTGGCTGGGCAGAGGCGCCCTCACTTCCCAGACGATGGGTGGCTGGGCAGAGGCGCCTCACATCCCAGACGGGCGGCCGGGCAGAGGCTCCTCACCTCCCAGATGATGGCTGGCCAGGTAGAGGCGATCCTCACTTCCCAGATGATGGGTGGCCGTGGAAGAGGCACTCCTCAATTCCCAGACGATGGGTCGCCGGGCAGAGGCCTCCCTCACCTCCCAGATGATGGCTGGCCAGGTAGAGGCGCTCCTCACTTCCCAGACTGGGCGGCCGGGCAGAGGCCTCCTCACTTCCCAGATGATGGCTGGCCAGGTAGAGGCGCTCCTCACTTCCCAGACGCATGGGTGGCCGGGCAGAGGCACCTCACCTCCCAGACGCATGGGTGGCCGGACAGAGGCGCTCCTCACTCCCAGATGATGGGTGGCCGGGTAGAGGCCTCACTTCCCAGACGCATGGGTGGTCGGGCAGAGGCGCCCGCCTCCCTCACCTCCCAGACGGGCGGCCGGGCAGAGGCGCCTCACCTCCCAGATGATGGGTGGCCGGGCAGAGGCGCTCCTCACTTCCCAGACGCATGGCTGGCCAGGTAGAGGCGCCTCCCTCACTCCCAGACGATGGGTGGCTGGGCAGAGGCCTCCTCACTTCCCAGACGCATGGGTGGCCGGGTAGAGGCGCCTCCTCACCTCCCAGACGGTGGGTGGTCGGGCAGAGGTGCTCCTCACCTCCCAGACGATGGGTGGCCAGGCAGAGGCGCCTCACTTCCCAGATGATGGGTGGCCGGCAGAGGCGCCCCTCACTTCCCAGACGCATGGGTGGCCGGGCAGAGGCGCCTCCTCACTTCCCAGACGCATGGGTGGCCGGGCAGAGGCGCCCTCACCTCCCAGATGATGGGTGGCCGGGCAGAGGTGCTCCTCACTTCCCAGACAATGGGTGGCCGGGCAGAGGCGACCCTCACCTCCCAGACGGTGGGTGGCCGGGCAGAGGCGCCCCTCACTTCTTACCAGAAAGGGAGGCCAGGCAGAGGCGCTCCTCACCTCCCAGACAATGGGTGGCCGGGCAGAGGTGCTCCTCAATCCCCTGACGGTGGGTGGCCGGGAAGAGGCGCTCCTCACCTCCCAGACGATGGGTGGCCGGGCAGAGGCGCTCCTCACATCCCAGACGCTGGGTGGCCGGGCAGAGGCTCTCCTCACTTCCCAGACGATGGGTGGCCAGGCAGAGGCGCCTCACTCCCAGACGGTGGATTGCCGGGCAGAGGTGCTCCTCACTTCCCCAGGCTGACTGCCGGGCAGAGGCGCCTCCTCACTTCCCAGACGGTGGATTGCCGGGCAGAGGCACCTCACCTCCCAGATTAAGAAGCCGGGCAGAGGCGCCTCACTTCCCAGACGATGGGTGGCCGGGTAGAGGCCTCCTCACTTCCCAGACGATGGGTGGCCGGGCAGAGGAGATCCGCGGCGGCTGGGCAGAGGCGCTCCTCACCTTCCAGACGATGGGTGGCCGGGCAGAGGTGCCTCCCTCACCTCCCAGACAGGGTAGTTAAAGTAGGAGGCGCCTCCCTCACTCCCAGACGGTGGGTGGCCGGGCAGAGGCGCCCTCACTTCCCAGATGATGGGTGGCCGGGCAGAGGCCTCCCTCACCTCCCAGATGATGGGTGGTCGGGCAGAGGCGCTCCTCACCTCCCAGACGATGAGTGGCCGGGCAGAGGCGCCCTCACCTCCCAGACGCATGGGTGGCCGGGCAGAGCGCCTCCCTCACCTCACAGACGGTGGGTGGCCGGGCAGAGGCGCCTCACTCCCAGACGCATGGGTGGCCGGGCAGAAGCGCTCCTCACTTCCCCAGACAATGGGTGGCCGGGCAGAAGCGCTCCGCACCTCCCAGACGGTGGTGGCCGGGCAGAGGCGCTCCACACCTCCCAGACAGGGAGGCCGAGCAGAGGCGACTCCTCACTTCCCAGACGATGGGTGGCCGGGTAGAGGAGCTCCTCACTTCCCCAGACAGGAAGGCCGGGCAGAGGCGCTCCTCACTTCCCAGACGATGGGTGGCCGGGTAGAGGCGCCTCACCTCCCAGATGATGGGTGGCTGGGCAGAGGCCTCACTTCCCAGATGATGGGTGGCCAGGCAGAGGCCCCTCCTGCTCCTGGTGACTACGCGCCCGGGCAGAGGCACTCCTCACCTCCCAGACGATGGGTGGCCGGGCAGAGGAGCTCCTCACTTCCCCAGACGCTGCAGCCGGGCAGAGGCGCCTCCTCACTTCCCAGATGGTGGGTGGCCGGGCAGAGGCTCTCCTCACTTCCCAGACGATGGGTGGCCGGGCAGAGGCGCCTCACCTCCCAGACGCATGGGTGGCCGGGCAGAGGCGCTCCTCACTTCCCAGATGATGGGTGGCCCCGCAGAGGCGCTCCTCACCTCCCAGACGCTGGGTGGCCGGGCAGAGGCGCCCTCACTTCCCAGATGGTGGGTGGTCAAGAGGGGCTCCTCACTTCCCAGATGGTGCTGCCCAAGCAGAGGCCCTCACTTCCCAGACGGTGGGTGGCCGGGCAGAGGCGCCCTCACATCCCAGATGATGGGTGGCTGGGCAGAGGCGCTCCTCACTTCCCAGACGGTGGGTGGCCGGGCAGAGGCGCTCCTCACTTCCCAGATGGTGCGGCCGGGCAGAGGCGCTCCTCACTTCCCAGACTGGGCAGCCGGGCAGAGGCGCCTCCTCACCTCCCAGATGATGGGTGGCCGGGCAGAGGCGCCTCCCTCACTTCCCAGACGATGGGTGGCCGGGCAGAGGCGCCTCACTTCCCAGATGGGGCGGCCGGGCAGAGGCGCCTCCCTCACTTCCCAGACGATGGCTGGCCAGGTAGAGGTGCTCCTCACCTCCCAGATGATGAGTGGCTGGGCAGAGGCTCTCCTCACTTCCCAAGATGTTGGGTGGTCCTGAGAAGCGCCTCACCTCCCAGACGCATGGGTGGCCGGGCAGAGGCGCTCCTCACTTCCCAGACGGTGGGTGGCCGGGCAGAGGCACCCTCACCTCCCCAGACAATGGGTGGCCAGGCAGAGGCGCCTCCCTCACTTCCCAGACGGTGGGTGGCCGGGCAGAGGCGCTCCTCACTTCCCAGACGATGGGTGGCCGGGCAGAGGCGCCTCACCTCCCAGACGATGGGTGGCCGGGCAGAGGTGCTCCTCACCTCCCAGATGACGAGTGGCTGGGCAGAGGCGCCTCACTTCCCAGACGGGGTGGACGGCTAGAGGCGCTCCTCATTTCCCAGATGATGGGTGGCCGGGTAGAGGCGCCCCTCACTTCCCAGACGGGCGGCCGGGCAGAGGCGCTCCTCACCTCCCAGATGGGGCGGCCGGGCAGAGGTGCTCCTCACCTCCCCAGACAATGGGTGGCCGGGCAGAGGTGCTCTTCACTTCCCAGACGATGGGTGGCCAGGCAGAGGCGCTCCTCACTTTTCCCCAGACAATGGGTGGCCAGGCAGAGGCGCCCTCACCTCCCAGACGGGCGGCCGGGCGAGGCACTCCTCACCTCCCAGACGGTGGGTGGCGGGCAGAGGAGCTCCTCACCTCCCAGACGGTGGGTGGCCAGGTAGAGGCGCCTCACTTCCCAGATGATGGTGGCCGGGCAGAGGCCTCACTTCCCAGATGATGGGTGGCCGGGCAGAGGCACCTCACTTCCCAGACTGGGCGGCCGGGCAGAGGCGCTCCTCACCTCCCAGACGGTGGGTGGCCGGGCAGAGGCGCTCCTCACCTCCCAGACGATGCGTGGCTGGGCAGAGGAGCTCCTCACTTCCCAGAGGATGGGTGGCCAGGCAGAGGCCTCCTCACTTCCCAGACGGTGGGTGGTCGGGCAGAGGCGCTTCTCACTTCCCAGACAATGGGTAACCGGGCAGAGGCGCTCCTCACTTCCCAGACAATGGGTGGCCGGGCAGAGGCACTCCCCCTCACTTCCCAGACGGTGGGTGGCCGGGCAGAGGCACCTCACTTCCCAGACAAAAGGTGGCCGGGCAGAGGCGCCTCCTCACTTCCCAGACGGGCTGCCGGGCAGAGGTGCTCCTCACCTCCCAGACGGGGAGGCCGAGCAGAGGCCCTCCTCACTTCCCAGACGATGGGTGGTCAGGCAGAGGCGCTCCTCACTTCCCAGACGAGGGTGGCCGGGCAGAGGCCCTCACCTCCCAGATGATGGGTGGCCGGGCAGAGGTGCTCCTCACTTCCCAGATGATGGGTGGCCGGCAGAGGCGCCCTCACTTCCCAGACGATGGGTGGCCGGGCAGAGGCTCCTCACTTCCCCAGACGATGGGTGGCCGGGCAGAGGCGCTCCTCACTTCCCAGACGATGGGTGGCCGGGCAGAGGTGCTCCTCACTTCCCAGATGATGGGTGGCCGGGCAGAGGCGCTCCTCACTTCCCAGACGATGGGTGGCCGGGCAGAGGCACTCCTCACATCCCAGACGGTGGGTGGTCGGGCAGAGGCGCTACTCAATTCCCAGACAATGTGTGGTCGGGCAGAGGCACCCCTCACATCCCAGACGATGGGTGGCCGGGCAGAGGCTCTCCTCACTTCCCAGACGATGGGTGGCCGGGCAGAGGCCTCACTTCCCAGACGGGGTGGCCGGGCAGAGGCGCCTCACTTCCCAGACGATGGGTGGCCGGGCAGAGGCCTCACTTCCCAGACAATGGGTGGTCAAGCAGAGGCGCTCCTCACTTCCCAGACGGTGGGTGGCCGGGCAGAGGCACCTCAATTCCCAGACGATGGGTGGCCGGGCAGTGGTGCTCCTCACCTCCCAGATGGGGGTGGCCGGGCAGAGGCGCTCCTCACTTCCCAGACGGTGGGTGGCCGGGCAGAGGCCCTCCTCACTTCCCAGACGATGGGTGGTCGGGCAGAGGCTCTCCTCACTTCCCAGATGGTGGGTGGCCGGGCAGAGGCGCTCCTCACCTCCCAGACGGTGGGTGGCCGGGCAGAGGTGCTCCACACTTCCCAGACGATGGGTGGCCGGGCAGAGGCTCCCTCACTCCCAGACGATGGGTGGCCGGGCAGAGGTCCTCCCTCACCTCCCAGACGGTGGGTGGCCGGCAGAGGCGCCCTCACTTCCCAGATAATGGATGGGTGGCCGGGCAGAGGCGCTCCTCACTTCCCAGACGGTGGGTGGCCGGGCAGAGGCGCCTCACCTCCCAGACGGTGGGTGGCCGGCAGAGGCGCCTCACTTCCCAGACGGGTGGCCGGCAGAGGCGCCTCACCTCCCAGATGATGGGTGGCCGGGCAGAGGCGCCCTCACTTCCCAGATGATGGGTGGCCGGGCAGAGGCGCCCTCACTTCCCAGACGATGGGTGGCCGGGCAGAGGTGCTCCTCACCTCCCCAGACAATGGGTGGCTGGGCAGAGGCGCCCTCACTCCCAGATGATGGGTGGCCGGGCAGAGGCACTCCTCACTTCCCCAGACGTGGGTGGCCGGGCAGAGGCGCTCCTCGTTTCCCAGACGATGGGTGGCCGGGCAGAGGCGCCCTCACCTCCCAGATGATGGGTGGCTGGGCAGAGGCACTCCTCACTTCCCAGACGCATGGGTGGCCGGGCAGAGGCGCCTCACTTCCCAGACGATGGGTGGCCGGGCAGAGGCCTCACTTCCCAGATGATGGGTGGCCGGGCAGAGGCCCTCCTCAACTCCCAGACGGGCAGCCGGGCAGAGGCGCCCTCACTCCCCAGATGATGGGTGGCCGGGCAGAGGCGCCTCCTCACTCCCCAGACGGGGCGGCCAGGCAGAGGCGCCCCTCACTTCCCAGACGGGGCAGCCGGGCAGAGGCGCTCCTCACCTCCCAGACGCATGGGTGGCCGGGCAGAGGTGCTCCTCACTTCCCAGACGATGGGTGGCCGGGCAGAGGCGCTCCTCACTTCCCAGACGATGGGTGGCCGGGCAGAGGCGCTCCTCACTCCCAGACGGGTGGCCGGGCAGAGGCGCTCCTCACTTCCCAGACGGTGGGTGGCCGGGCAGAGGCACTCCTCACTTCCCAGATGGTGGGTGGCCGGGCAGAGGCGCTCCTCACTTCCCAGATGATGGGTGGCCGGGCAGAGGCGCTCCTCACTCCCAGATGGTGGGTGGCCGGGCAGAGGCGCCTCACTTCCCAGATGATGGGTGGCCGGGCAGAGGCTCCTCACTCCAGACAGGGCGGCCGAGAAGAAACGCTCCTCACTTCCCAGACGATGGGTGCCCGGGCAGAGCAGCTCCTCACTTCCCAGACGCTGGGTGGCCTGGCAGAGGCGCCTCACTTCCCAGACGATGGGTGGCCGGGCAGAGGTGCTCCTCACCTCCCAGACGATGGGTGGCTGGGCAGAGGCGCTCCTCACTTCCCAGATGATGGGTGGCCGGCAGAGGCGCCCCTAACTTCCCAGACAATGGGTGGCTGGCAGAGGCCTCCTCACTTCCCCAGACGGTGGGTGGCCGGGCAGAGGTGCCTCCCTCACTTCCCCAGACGATGGGTGGCCGGGCAGAGGCGCCTCACCTCCCAGATGATGGGTGGCCGGGCAGAGGCACCCCTCACTTCCCCAGACGGTGGGTGGCCGGGCAGAGGCCTCCTCACTTCCCCAGACGATGGGTGGCCGGGCAGAGGCGCTCCTCACTTCCCAGATGGGGTGGCCGGGCAGAGGCGCTCCTCACTTCCCAGACAATGGGTGGTCGGGCAGAGGCACCTCACCTCCCAGACAATGGGTGGTCGGGCAGAGGCGCCCCTCACCTCCCAGACGGGCGGCCGGGCAGAGGTGCTCCTCACCTCCCAGATGGTGGGTGGCTGGGCAGAGGCGCCTCACCTCCCAGATGGGGTGGCCGGGCAGAGGCGCCTCCTCACTCCCAGATGGTGGGTGGCCGGGCAGAGGCACTCCTCACTTCCCAGACAATGGGTGGACGGCAGAGGCGCCTCACCTCCCAAGGATGGGTGGCCGGACAGAGGTGCTCCTCACCTCCGAGACGGGGTGGCCGGCAGAGGCGCTCCTCACTTCCCAGACGACGGGTGGCTGGACAGAGGCACTCCTCACTTCCCAGACGGTGGGTGGCTGGGCAGAGGGGCTCCTCACCTCCCAGACGGTGGGTGGCCGGGCAGAGGCACTCCTCACCTCCCAGACGGGCGGCCGGGCACAGGCTCTCCTCACTTCCCAGACAATGGGTGGCCAGGCAGAGGCGCCCTCACTTCCCAGATGATGGGTGGCTGGGCAGAGGCACTCTCACTTCCCAGACGGGCGGCCGGGCAGAGGCGCCTCACCTCCCAGACGGTGGGTGGCCGGGCAGAGGCGCCGCTCACCTCCCAGACGGGCGGCCGGGCAGAGGCGCTCCTCACTTCCCAGATGATGGGTGGCCGGGCAGAGGCGCTCCTCACTTCCCAGACGGGCGGCTGGGCAGAGGCGCTCCTCACCTCCCAGACGATGGGTGGCCGGGCAGAGGCGCCCTCACCTCCCAGATGATGGGTGGCCGGGCAGAGGCGCTCCTCACCTCCCAGACAATGGGTGGTCGGGCAGAGGCGCCTCACTTCCCCAGACAATGGGTGGTCGGGCAGAGGCGCCTCACTTCCCAGAATGTGGGTGGCCGGGCAGAGGCGCCTCACTTCCCCAGACAATGGGTGGCCAGGCAGAGGCGCCTCCCTCACTTCCCCAGACAATGGGTGGTCGGGCAGAGGCGCCTCACTTCCCCAGACAATGGGTGGCCAGGCAGAGGCGCCTCACTTCCCAGACGGTGGGTGGACAGGTAGCTACGCCTCCCTCACTTCCCAGAAGATGGGTGGTCAGTTAGTGCTCCTCACTTCCCAGAATGTGGGTGGCCGGGCAGAGGCGCCTCACTTCCCAGATGGGGCAGCCGGGCAGAGGCACTCCTCACTTCCCCAGACAATGGGTGGCCAGGCAGAGGCGCCTCACCTCCCAGATGGGGCAGCCGGGCAGAGGCACTCCTCACCTCCCAGACGATGGCTGCCCAGGCAGAGGTGCTCCTCCCCTCCCAGACGATCGGTGGCCGGGTAGAGGCGCTCCTCACCTACCACACGATGGGTGGCCAGGGCAGAGGCGCCTCACTTCCCCAGACAATGGGTGGTCGGGCAGAGGCTCCTCACCTCCCAGACGATGGGTGGCTGGGCAGAGGCGCCTCACCTCCCAGACAATGGGTGGCCAGGCAGAGGCCCTCCTCCTCTCACTTCCCAGAATGTGATGGGTGGCCGGGCAGAGGCACTCCTCACTTCCCAGATGGGTGGCCGGGCAGAGGCGCCTCACTTCCCAGACGGGCGGCCGGGCAGAGGCGCCCTCACCTCCTCTTAAGCACGATGGGTGAGCCGGGCAGAGGCACCTCACTTCCCAGAAGGTGGGTGCTTGTGCAGAGGTGCTCACTTCCCCAGACGAGGCGGCCGGGCAGTGAGCTCCTGACCTCCCAGACCTAACGGTGGCCGACAGAGGCCCTCATTTCCCGATGATGTGTGGCTGCAGAGGGACTCTCACTTCCCAGACGGTGGGTGCTGAGCAGAGGTGCTACTGACTTCCCAGATGAACGGTGGCCGGACAGAGGCGCCTCCCTGCTCCCCAGATGATGTGTGTGCCTGGCAGAGGCCTCACTTCCCAAACAGGGCGTCGGGCAGAGGCTCTCCTCACTTCCCCTGGACGTGGGTGGTCGGGCAGAGGCGCCTCAGCCTGCACGGGTGGCCTGCAGAGGCGCCTCCTCACTTCCCAGACAGTGGTTGGCCGAGCCGAGGCGCTCCTCACTTCCCAGACGGTGTGGCCGGGCAGAAGCTTTCCTCACTTCCTCTGTAGGGTGGCCGGTGAGGCGCCTCCTCACCTCCCGGACGATGGGTGACAAGAGGCTTACACCTCACTTCCCCCGATGGTGGGTGGCCGGACAGAGCCCTCACTTCCCAGACTGCCAGGCAGAGGGCCCCACCTCCCCAGCGGGGTGGCTCAGCAGAGGCCAATGGCTCCCAGAGGGGCGGCCAGGCAGAGGCCTCACTTCCTGCGTGACATTGGGTGGTCAGGCAGAGGCCCCCTCTTCACTCCCATATAGGGTGGCCGGCAGGCACTCCCTCACCTCCCAGACGGGCAGCTGGGGCAGTAAAGTGCCCCCAACCTGCAGCATGGGGTACCGGCAGAGGCGCCTCACTCTGTGACCATGGGTGGCTGGCAGAAGCACTCCTCACTTCCCAAATGGGGTGGCCGGGCAGAAGCCCTCCTCATTTCCCAGACGGTGGAGGGTCGGGCAGAAGCCCTCCTCACGTCCCAGACGGGGCGGCCGGGCAGAGTAAGTGGCGCCTCTGCCCGGGCAACCATCTTCTGGGATATGAGGAGCGCCCCTGCCCGGCCACCGCCCCGTCTGGGAGGTGAAAAGCGCCTATGAGACAGATGGCCCGTTTGGTGAGAGCCTCTGCCCGCCTGCTGTGTAGTGAGGGCGCCTCTGTCCGACCACCCACTTTCAGGTGAGGAGCCCTGTCATTTCCACACCGTCTGGGAGTGAGCACCTCTGCCCGGCCTCCCCATCTTGGAAGGTGAGGAAGCGCTTCTGCCAACCACCCTTCGCCTGGAAGTCAGGGCACTTCGGCCCGACCACCAATGCGTCCGAGGAGGTGAGGGCGCCTCTGCCCGGCGCATCGTCATCTGGGAGGCAGGGCGCATCACCGCTGGCCACCCACCTTCTGGGGGTGACGGTGCTCTGCCGGCCCGCCCACATCTGGGTGGTGGCGCTTCTGCCCGACCACCCATGCGTCTGGGAAGTGAGGAAGCGCCTCGCCCGGCCACCCATGGATTCCCGGTAGGTGAGGAGAGCCTCTGCCCGGCCACACCATCGTCTGGGGAGATGAGGGAAGCGCCTCTGCCAGGCCACCCATCGTCTGGGAGGTGAGGATGCGCCTCTACTTGGCTTCCTTCGTCACAGAAGTGAGGGGCGCCTCTGCCTGAGTGGCCCGTCACAGAGTCG
>JAKGGE010001304.1:0-58134 GCA_023748175.1 Hoolock leuconedys
GGGCAACCATCTTCTGGGATATGAGGGGCGCCTCTGCCCGGCCACCGCCCGTCTGGGAGGTGAAAAGCCTATGAGGCAGATGGCCCGTTTGGTGAGAGCCTCTGCCCGCCTGCTGTGTAGTGAGGGCGCCTCTGTCCGACCACCCACTTTCAGGTGAGGAGCCCTGTCATTTCCACACCGTCTGGGAGTGAGCACCTCTGCCCGGCCTCCCCATCTGGAAGGTGAGGAAGCGCTTCTGCCAACCACCCTTCGCCTGGAAGTCAGGGCACTTCGGCCCGACCACCAATGCGTCCGAGGAGGTGAGGGCGCCTCTGCCCGGCGCATCGTCATCTGGGAGGCAGGGCGCATCACCGCTGGCCACCCACCTTCTGGGGGTGACGGTGCTCTGCCGGCCCGCCCACATCTGGGTGGTGAAAAGCGCTTCTGCCCGACCACCCATGCGTCTGGGAAGTGAGGAAGCGCCTCCGCCCGGCCACCCATGGATTCCCGGTAGGTGAGGAGAGCCTCTGCCCGGCCACACCATCGTCTGGGGAGATGAGGGAAGCGCCTCTGCCAGGCCACCCATCGTCTGGGAGGTGAGGATGCGCCTCTACTTGGCTTCCTTCGTCACAGAAGTGAGGGGCGCCTCTGCCTGAGTGGCCCGTCACAGAGTCGCGAGGAGGACCTATGCCCGGCCGCCCCTTCTGGGAAGGGAGGAGCGCCTCTGCCTGGACACCCATCTTCTGGGAGATGAGGCGCCCACTCGACCCAGGGACCTGTCACGGGAGGATGTGAGGGAGGCAGGCTCTGCCGACCACCCATCTGGCAAGGTAGGGAGGCGCCTCTGCACCGCCACCCCGTCTGGGAAGTGAGGAGGGCCTCTGGCCGGCCGCCCCGTTTGGGAACTCAGAGGCAGCCCTCTGCCCAGGTCCACCAGCAGTCTGGGGAGGTAGGCATACTCTGCCCGGTACCACCGTCTGGGAGGTGAGGGCGCCTCTGCCCGACAGCCCATCATCTGGAAGTGGGAGGCCTCTGCCAGGCCACCCTGGATCTGGGAGGTGAGAACTGCCTCTACCCGGCCACTCATTGTCTGGGAAGTGAGGGGCCTCTGCCCAGCAGCCCGTGCAGGAGGCAGACAGGCGCCTCTGCCCAGCCGCCGCATCTGGGAAGTGAGGAACTCCTGTTGACCACCCCACCATCTGGGGTGAGGAGCACCTCTGCCCGGCCACTCATTGTCTGGGAAGTGAGGAAAACCTCTGCCCGGCCACTCATTGTCTGGGAGGTGAGGAGCGCCTCTGCACGGCCACCCCGTCTGGGAAGTGAGGCGCCTCTGCCCAGCCACTCATTGTCTGGGAAGTGAGGAAAACCTCTGCCCGGCCGGTCATTGTCTGGGGAGTGAGGGAGGCGCCTCTGCCCGACCACCCATGGTCTGGGAAGTGAGGAGCGCCTCTGCCCAGCCACTGATCGTCTGGGAGGTGAGGGCGCCTCTGCCGGTAGTATAACTACGGGATATGAGTGACTTGGACGATCGCCTCTACTTGGACACCCATGTCTGGGAAGTGAGGAGCGCTTCTGCCTGGACTCCCCGTCTGGGAAGTGAGGAGCAACTCTGCCCGGGCATCCCATCTGGGAAGTGAGGAGTGCCTCAGCCCGGCCGCCCTGTCTGGGAAGTGAAGAACACCACTGCCCGGCCACTCATTGTCTGGGAAGTGAGGGAGGCGCCTCTGCCAGGCCACCCATCGCCTGGGAGGTGAGGGCGCCTCTGCCAGGCCACCCATCGCCTGGGAAGTGGGGAAAACCTCTGCCCAGCCACTCATTGTCTGGGAAGTGAGGAACTGCCTGCGTACGACCATCCCCTCTGGGAGGTGAGGGCGCCTCGGCCGACAGCGCTTACCGTCTGGGAAGTGAGGAGGCGCCTCTGCCCGGCCACCACCATCTGGGAGGTGGTAGCACCTCTGCCCGGCCACCCGTCTGGGAGGAGGGAGCGCGCCTTGACCACCCGTCTGAGAGGGTGGGGAGCACCTCTGCCCGGCCATCCACCCGTCACAGGTGAGGCCTCTGCCAGGCCACCTGCCTATGCGTCTGGGAGGTGGATGCATGCCAGCCACCCACATGCGTCTGGGAGTGAGGGCGCCTTGCCTGGCCGCCCCATCTGGAACTGCGGAGCACTTCTGACCGGCCAACCCGTCTGGGATGTGAGGAGCACCTGTGCCCGCCCCCCCGTCTAGGAAGTGAGGAGCGCCTCTGCACGGCTGCCCCATCTGGGAGATGGGCCTCTGCCTAACCATCTTTTGGGATATGAGGAGGGCATCTGCCCGGCCACCCCATCTGGGAGGTGAGGGCACCTCTGTCCGGCCAACCATTGTATGGGAAATGAGGAGCGCCTCTGCCCGTCCACTCATTGTCTGGGAAGTGAGGAGCGCCTCTTCCCGGCCGCCCCATTAGGGAAGTGATCAGCACCTCTGCCCAGCCGCCCCATCTGGGAAGTGGAGGACCTCCTCTGCCTTGACCACCCGCAGTCTGGGGTGAGGAGGCGCCTCACTGTGCCCGTCTGGGAAGTGAGGAGCGCCTCTGCCCAGCTGCCATGTAACTGGGAAGTGAGGAGGCGCCTCTGCCCGGCCACACCACCAGCTGGGAGGTGAGGAGCGCCTCTGCCAGGCCACCCATCGTCTGGGAGGTGAGGATCGCCTCTACTTGGCCACCTATCGTCTGGGAAGTGAGGAGCGCCTCTGCCTGGCCGCCAAATACTGAGAACTGTGGAGCACTTCTGACCGGCCAACCCGTCTGGGATGTGAGGGAGCATGCCCTTCCCCGTCCCCCCAGGAAATTGAGGGCCTCTGCACGGCAGCCCCACATCTGGGGAAGTGTGGGCCATACCTCTGCCAGGCCAACCATCTTTTGGGACATGAGGAGGGCATCTGCCCGTACCACCCACATCTGGGAGGTGAGGGCTACTCTGTCCAGTAACTCTCATTGGCCTTGGGAAATGAGGAGCACCTCTGCCAGTCCACTCATTGTCTGGGAGGTGAGGAGGGCCTCTTCCTGGACGCCCCATTAGGGAAGTGATCAGCACCTCTGCCCAGCCGCCCCATCTGGGAAGTGGAGGGACCTCTGCCCGACCCTTACCGTCACAGAATTGAGGCCTCTGCTGGCTGCCCGTCTGGGAGTGAGGGAGGCATCTCTGTGACTAACCAACATCCCGCCCAGGCGAGGACGCGACCAGCCCACCACCACCGCGGATGTGAGGGAGTAGCCTCTGCCCAGGCGCCCTGTCTGGGCGTGAGGAAGGTCACAATGCTTGGCGGCCCTGTCTGGGAAGTGAGGAACACCTCTGCCAGGCCACTCACTTAGTCTGGGAAGAGAGGAGCGCCTCTGCCCGGCCACCCGATCTACAGGGAAATGGGCTTCCGCTGGGGCCTTCCCTGTCTGGGAAGTGAGGAACACCACTGCCCGGCCACTCATTGTCTGGGAAGTGAGGAGCGCCTCGGCCCGGACACCCCTCTGGGAAGTGAGGAGCGCCTCTGCCCGGCCGCCCCGTCTGGGAGGTGAGGAGCACCTCTGCCCGGCCGCCCATCGTCTGGGAAGTGAGGAGCGCCTCGGCCCAGCCACCCGTCTGGGTGGTGAGGAGCGCTTCTGCCCGACCGCCCCATCTGGGAAGTGAGGAGCACCTCTGCCCGGCCGCCCCATCTGGGACGTGAGGAGCACCTCTGCCCGGCCGCCCCATCTGGGAGGTGAGGAGCCCTCTGCCCGGCCACCCACTGTCTGTGTAGGGAGGAGCACCTCTGTCCGGCCACCCATCGTCTGGGAGTGAGGGAGGCGCCTCTGCCCGACCACCCATCGGTATCTTGGAAGTGAGGAGCACCTCTGCCGTCTTCCGTGGTCCGGTGGGTGAGGCGCCTCTGCCCGGCCGCCCGTCTGGGAGGTGAGGGAGGCGCCTCTGCCCAGCCACCATCGTCTGGGAGGTGAGGAGCACCTCTGCCCGACCACCACCGTCTGGGAGGTGAGGGGCGCCTCTGCCCGGCCGCCCCGTCTGGGAGGTGAGGCGCCTCTGCCCGGCGCCCCTCTGGGAGGTGAGGAGCGCGTCTGCCCGGCCGCCCATCGTCTGGGAGGTGAGGAGCACCTCTGCCCGACCACCCATCGTCTGGGAGGTGAGGCGCCTCTGCCAGGCCACCATCGTCTGGGAGGTGAGGAGCACCTCTGCCCGACCACCCATCGTCTGGGAGGTGAGGAGCACCTCTGCCCGACCACCATCGTCTGGGAGGTGAGGAGCGCCTCTGCCCGGCCACCCATCGTCTGGGAGGTGAGGCGCCTCTGCCCGGCCACTTATCGTCTGAGAGATGAGGAGCACCTCTGCCCGGCCACCCACCGTCTGGGAGGTGAGGAGCACCTCTGCCCGGCCACCCATCGTCTGGGAGGTGAGGAGCGCCTCTGCCAGGCCACCCATCGTCTGGGAAGTGAGGAGCGCCTCTGCCCGGCCGCCCATCGTCTGGGAGGTGAGGAGCGCCTCTGCCCGGCCACCCATCTGGGAAGTGAGGAGCGCCTCTGCCCGGCCACCCATCGTCTGGGAAGTGAGGAGCACCTCTGCCCGCCACCCATCGCCTGGGAAGTGAGGAGCGCCTCTGCCCGCCACCCACCATCTGGGAGGTGAGGAGCGCCTCTGCCCGGCCACCCACCGTCTGGGAGGTGAGGAGCCTCTGCCCGGCCACCCATCGTCTGGGAAGTGAGGAGCGCCTCTGCCCGGCCACCCATCTCTGGGAAGTGAGGAGCGCCTCTGCCCGGCCGCCCCTTCTGAGAAGCTTTTAGAAAGCCATAAACAGACGCCCTAAGCTTGCAGAAGTGAGTAGCCCTCTGCCCGGCCACTCATTGTCTGGGAAGTGAGGAGCACCTCTGCCCGCCACCCACCATCTGGGAAGTGAGGAGCGCCTCTGCCCGGCCACCATTGTCTGGGAAGTGAGGAGCGCCTCTGCCCGGCCACCCATGGTCCGGAAGGTGAGGAGCGCCTCTGCCCGCCACACATCGTCCTGGGAGGTGAGGGAGCACCTCTGCCCGGCCACTCATTGTCTGGGAAGTGAGGAGCGCCTCTGCCCGCCACCCATCGCCTGGGAAGTGAGGAGCGCCTCTGCCCGCCACCCATCGCCTGGGAAGTGAGGCGCCTCTGCCCGCCACCCATCGCCTGGGAAGTGAGGAGTGCTCTGCCCGCCACCCACCGCCTGGGAGGTGAGGAGCGCCTCTGCCCGGCCACTCATTGTCTGGGAAGTGAGGAGTGTGCCGGCCCGGCCACCCATTGTCTGGGAAATGAGCAGCACCTCTGCCCGACCACCCCCTCTGGGAAGTGAGGAGCACCTCTGCCCGCCGCCTGCCTGGGAAGTGAGGAACACCTCTGCCCGGCCACTCATTGTCTGGGAAGTGAGGATCGCTGCCCCGCCACCCATCGCCTGGGAAGTGAGGCGCCTCTGCCAGGCCACCCATCGTCTGGGAAGTGAGGAGCACCTCTGCCCGCCACCCACCGCCTGGGAGGTGAGGCGCCTCTGCCCGCCACCCATCGCCTGGGAGGTGAGGAGCGCCTCTGCCCGGCCACTCTGCCTGGGAAGTGAGGAACACCTCTGCCCGGCCACTCATTGTCTGGGAAGTGAGGAACGCCTCTGCCCGGCCACTCATTGTCTGGAAGTGAGGAGCGCCTGCCTCTGCCCGGCCACTCATTGTCTGGGAAGTGAGGAGCACCTCTGCCCGGCCACCCACCATCTGGGAAGTGAGGGAGCCTGCCCGGCCACCCATCGCCTGGGAAGTGAGGAGCACCTCTGCCCGCCGCCCCATCTGGGAAGTGAGGAACACCTCTTCCCGGCCACCCACCATCTGGGAAGTGAGGAGTGCCTCTGCCTGGCTGCCCGCCTGGGAAGTGAGGAGCGCCTGCCCGCCACCCATCGCCTGGGAAGTGAGGAGCGCCTGCCCGCCACCCATCGTCTGGGAGGTGAGGATTGTCTCTGCTTGGCCACCCATCATCTGGGAAGTGCGGAGCACATCAGCCCGCCACCCATCGCCTGGGAAGTGAGGAGCACCTCTGCCCGGCCACCCATCGCCTGGGAGGTGAGGAGCGCCTCTGCCAGTCCACACATTGTCTGGGAGGTGAGGATCACCTCTACTTGGACACCCATCGTCTGGGAAGTGAGGAGCGCCTCTGCCCGGCCGCCCCGTCTGGGTGGTGAGGAGCACCTCTGCCCGCCACCCATCGTCTGGGAAGTGAGGGAGTGCCTCTGCCCGGCCACCCATGGTCTGGGAAGTGAGGAGCGCCTCTGCCTGGCCACCCATCGTCTGGGAAGTGAGGAGCACCTCTGCCCGGCCACCCATTGTCTGGGAAGTGAGGAGCGCCTCTGCCCGGCCACCCTGTCTGGGAAGTGAGGAACACCTCTGCCCGGCCACTCTGTCTGGGAGGTGAGGAGCGCCTCTGCCCGGCCACCCACCGTCTGAGAGGTGAGGAGCGCCTCTACTTGGCCACCCATCGTCTGGGAAGTGAGGAGCGCCTCTGCCCGGCCACCCATCGTCTGGGAAGTGAGGAGCACCTCTGCCCGGCCGCCCATTGTCTGGGAAGTGAGGAGCCGCCTGCCCGGCCACCCATTGTCTGGGAGGTGAGGAGCGCCTCCTGCCCGGCCACCAACCATCTGGAAGTGAGGAGCACCTCTGCCAGGCCACCCACCGTCTGGGAGTTGAGGAACGCCTCTGCCTGGCCACCCATCGTCTGGGAAGTGAGGTCAGCCTCTGCCCGCCACCCATCGTCTGGGAAGTGAGGGAGCACCTCTGCCCGCCACCCATCGCCTGGGAAGTGAGGAGCGCCTCTGCCCGGCCACCCATCGTCTGGGAGGTGAGGTGCCTCTGCCCGCCACCCATCATCTGGAAGTGAGGAGCACCTCTGCTCGGCCACCCCATCTGGGAAGTGAGGAGCTCCTCTGGCGGGCCACCCATCGCCTGGCAAGTGAAGGGGACCTCTGCCCAGCCACCCACCAACTGGGAAGTGAGGAGCCTGCCCGGCCACCCATTTTCTGGGAGGTGAGGAGCCTGCCCGGCCGCCCGTCTGGGAAGTGAGGAGCCTGCCCGGCCGCCCACCGCCTGGGAAGTGAGGAGCGTCTCTGCCCAGCCAACCACTGTCTGTGTTGTGAGGAGCAACTCTGTCCGGCCTCCCACATTCTGGGAAGTGAGGCGCGCCACTGCCCGGCCACCCACCGCCTGGGAAGTGAGGAGCCTGCCCGCCACCCATCGCCTGGGAGGTGAGGGAGAGCCCCTGCCCGCCACCCATCGCCTGGGAGGTGAGGAGCGCCTCTGCCCAGCCACCCACCATCTGGGAAGTGAGGAGCACCTCTGCCCGCCATCCGCACTGTCTGGGAGGTGAGGAGCACCTCTGCCCGGCCACCCACCATCTGGGAAGTGAGGGCGCCTCTGCCCGCCACCCACCATCTGGGAAGTGAGGAGCGCCTCTGCCCGCCACCCACTGTCTGGGAAGTGAGGAGCCTGCCCGGCCACCCCATCTGGGAAGTGAGGAGCCTCTGCCCGCCACCCACTGTCTGTGTAGTGAGGAGCCTCTGTCCTGCCACCCACATTCTGGGAAGTGAGGAGCCTCTGCCAGGCCACCCATCGCCTGGGAGGTGAGGAGCACCTCTGCCCGGCCACCCACCATCTGGGAAGTGAGGAGCACCTCTGCCTGGCATCCCCTGCTCAAAGTGCAGAGCACCTCTGCCCGGCTGCCCCATTTGGAAGGTGAGGCGCCTCTGCCCGACCACCCATCGTCTGGGAGGTGAGGAGCGCCTCTGCCCGACCACCCATCGTCTGGGAGGTGAGGAGCGCCTCTGCCCGCCACCCATCGCCTGGGAAGTGAGGAGCCTCCCTGCCACCCACCATCTGGGAAGTGAGGAGCGCCTCTGCCTGGCCACCCGTCTGGGAAGTGAGGAGCACCTCTGCCCGCCGCCCCGCCTGGGAAGTGAGGAGCACCTATGCCCGGCCACCCACCATCTGGGAAGTGAGGAGCGCCTCTGCCCGCCACCCATCGCCTGGGAAGTGAGGAGCCGCCTCTGCCCGGCCACCCACTGTCTGTGTAGTGAGGAGCACCTCTGTCCGGCCACCCATCGTCTGGGAAGTGAGGAGCGCCTCGGCCCGGCCACCCATTGTCTGGGAGGTGAGGAGCACCTCTGCCCGGCCACCCACCGTCTGGGAGGTGAGGAGCGCCTCTGCCCGCCACCCATCGCCTGGGAAGTGAGGAGCGCCTCTGCCCGCCACCCATCGCCTGGGAAGTGAGGAGCACCTCTGCCCGGCCACCCACCGTCTGGGAAAGTGAGGAGCGAAGCTAGCCTGGCCACCCATCGTCTGGGACGTGAGGAGCACCTCTGCCCGGCCGCCCATTGTCTGGGAAGTGAGGAGTGCCTCTGCCCGGCCACCCATCATCTGGGAAGTGAGGAGCACCTCTGCCCGGCCGCCCACCGTCTGGGAAGTGAGGAGCGCCTCTGCCCGGCCACCCATCATCTGGAAGTGAGGAGCGCCTCTGCCCGGGCCACCCCGTCTGGGAAGTGAGGAGCACCTCTGCCCGGCCGCCCGTCTGGGAAGTGAGGAGCGCCTCTGCCCGGCCGCCCATCGTCTGGGAGGTGAGGAGCACCTCTGCCCGGCCGCCCATCGTCTGGGAAGTGAGGAGCACCTCTGCCCAGCCACCCACCGTCTGGGAAGTGAGGAGCGCCTCTGCCCAGCCACCCGTCTGGGAAGTGAGGAGCGCCTCTGCCCGGCCACTCATTGTCTGGGAAGTGAGGAGCGCCTCTGCCCGGCCGCCCCGTCTGGGAAGTGAGGAGCCTGCCCGCCACCCACCATCTGGGAAGTGAGGGAGGCGCCTCTGCCAGGCCACCCATCGTCTGGGAGGTGAGGAGCGCCTCTGCCCGCCACCCATCGCCTGGGAAGTGAGGAGTGCCTCTGCCCGCCACCCATCGCCTGGGAAGTGAGGGCGCCTCTGCCCGGCCACCCACCGTCTGGGAAGTGAGGAGCGCCTCTGCCCGGCCTCATTGTCTGGGAAGTGAGGAGCGCCTCTGCCCGCCACCTGCCTGGGAAGTGAGGAGCCTGCCCGCCACCCATCGCCTGGGAAGTGAGGAACCTGCCCGGCCACCCACTGTCTGTGTAGTGAGGGAGGCGCCTCTGCCCGACCACCCACTTTCTGGGAAGTGAGGCGCGCCTCTGCCCGACCACCCACCGTCAGGGAAGTGATGAGCACCTCTGCCCGGCCACCCACTGTCTGGGAGGTGAGGTGCGCCTCTGCCCGACCACCCATCGCCTGGGAGGTGAGGAGCGCCTCTGCCTGGCCACCCACGTCTGGGAAGTGAGGAGCCTCTGCCCGGCCACTCATTGTCTGGGAAGTGAGGGCGCCTCTGCCAGGCTGCCCCATCTGGGAAGTGAGGAGCGCCTCTGCCCGGCCACCCACCATCTGGGAAGTGAGGAGCACCTCTGCCCGGCCGCCCCGTCTGGGAAGTGAAAAGCACCTCTGAACAGCCGGCCACCAGTCTGGGAAGTGAGGAGCGCCTCTGTCCGCCACCCATCGCCTGGGAAGTGAGGAGCACCTCTGCCCGCCACCATTGTCTGGGAAGTGAGAGCCTGCCCGGCCACCCACCCTCTGGGAAGTGAGGAGCGCCTCTGCCCGGCCGCCCTGTCTGGGAAGTGAGGAGCGCCTCTGCCCGGCCACCCATTGTCTGGGAAGTGAGGAACACCTCTGCCCGCCACCCATCGCCTGGGAAGTGAGGAGCCGCCTGTCTGGGAAGTGAGGAACACCTCTGCCCGCCACCCACCGCCTGGGAAGTGAGGAGCGCCTGCCCGGCCACCCTGTCTGGGAAGGAGGAGCCTGCCCGCCACCCATCGCCTGGGAGGTGAGGAGCGCCTCTGCCCGGCCACCCATGGTCTGGGAGGTGAGGAGCACCTCTGCCCGGCCACCTCTTCTGGGAAGTGAGGAGCACCTCTGCCCGGCCACCCACCGTCTGGGAAGTGAGGAGCGCCTCTACCCGCCACCCATGGTCTGGGAAGTGAGGAGCGCCTCTGCCCGGCCACCCACATCTGGGAAGTGAGGAGCACCTCTGCCCGGCCACCCATCGCCTGGGAAGTGAGGAACACCTCTGCCCGGCCACCCCGTCTGGGAAGTGAGGAGCACCTGTGCCCGGCCCCCCCGTCTAGGAAGTGAGGATCGCCTCTGCCCGGCCACCCACCATCTGGGAAGTGAGGCGCCTCTGCCCGGCCACCCACCATCTGGGAAGTGAGGAGCACCTCTGCCCGGCCGCCCACTGGTCTGGGAAGTGAGGCGCCTCTGCCCGGCCATCCACCGTCTGGGAGGTGAGGAGCGCCTCTGCCAGGCCACCCCTTCTGGGAAGGGAGGAGCGCCTCTGCCCGGACACCCATCTTCTGGGAGATGAGGAGTGACTCTGCCCAGGTGCCCCATCTGGGAAGTGAGGAGCTCCTCTGCCCGGCCACCCACCGTCTGGGTATTGAGGAGCGCCTCTGCCCGGCCACCCACCATCTGGGAAGTGAGGAGCGCATCTGCCCGGCCACCCAGCTTCTGGGAAGTGGGGATTGTCTCTGCTTGGCCACCCATCATCTGGGAAGTGAGGAGCAGCTCTGCCTGGCCGCCCCGACTGGGAAGTGCGGAGCACCTCTGCCCGACCGCACCGTCTGGGAAGTGAGGAGTGCCTCTGCCCGGCCGCCCGTCTGGGAAGTGAGGAGCACCTCTGCCCGGCCGCCCGTCTGGGAAGTGAGAGGAGCACCTCTGCCCGGCCGCCCATCGTCTGGGAAGTGAGGACGCCTCTGCCCGGCCACTCATTGTCTGGGAAGTGAGGAGGCGCCTCTGCCTGGCCACCCACCGTCTGGGAAGTGAGGAGCCTCTGCCCGCCAACCATCTTCTGGGAAGTGAGGAGGCGCCTCTGCCCGACCACCCACCACCGTCTGGGAGGTGAGGAGCGCCTCTGCCCGGCCACCCATCATCTGGGAGGTGAGGAGCACCTCTGCCCGCCACTCATTGTCTGGGAAGTGAGGAGGCGCCTCTGCCCGGCCAGCCTGCCTGGGAAGTGAGGAACACCTCTGCCCGGCCACCCATTATCTGGGAAGTGAGGCGCCTCTGCCCGCCACCCACCATCTGGGAAGTGAGGGAGCACCTCTGCCCGCCACCCACCGCCTGGGAAGTGAGGAGCACCTCTGCCCGGCCACCCATCGTCTGGGAGGTGAGGAGCACCTCTGCCCGGCCACCCACCCTCTGGGAAGTGAGGAGCCTCTGCCCGGCCACCCACTGTCTGGGAAGTGAGGAGCACCTCTGCCCGGCCACTCACTTTCTGGAAGTGAGGAGCGCCTCTCCCTGGCCACCCACCGTCTGGGAGTTGAGGAGGGCCTCTGCCCGGCCACCCACCATCTGGGAGGTGAGCAGCACCTCTGCCCGGCCACTCATCGTCTGGGAAGTGAGGAGCCTCTGCCCGGCCACTCATTGTCTGGGAAGTGAGGAGCCTGCCCGCCACCCATGGTCTGGGAAGTGAGGAGCACCTCTGCCCGGCCGCCCCATTTGGAAGGTGAGGAGCGCTTCTGCCCGACCACCCATCGTCTGGGAAGTGAGGAGCGCCTCGGCCCGGCCACCATCGCCTGGGAAGTGAGGAGGCGCCTCTGCCTGGCCACCCGTCATCTGGGAGGGCAGGAGCTCATCTCCCCGGCCACCCATCGTCTGGCAGTTGAGGAGCGCCTCTGCCAGGCCACCCATCGTCTGGGAGGTGAAGATCACCTCTACTTGGCCAGCCATCGTCTGGGAAGTGAGGAGCACCTCTGCCTGGCCACCCATCGTCTGGGAGGTGAGGAGTGCCTCTGCCCGGCGACCAATCATCTGGGAGGTGAGGGAGCGCCTCTGCCCAGGCCACCCATCGTCTGGGACTGGCTGCCCCATTTGGAAGGTGAGGAGCACTTCTGCCCGCCACCCATCGCCTGGGAAGTGAGGAGCCGCCCGCCACCCATTGTCTGGGAGGTGAGAGCACCTCTGCCTGGCCACCCATCGCCTGGGAGGTGAGGAGCGCCTCTGCCCGGCCACCCATCGCCTGGCAAGTGAGGAGCGCCTCTGCCCGGCCACCCACCATCTGGGAGGTGAGGAGCACCTCTGCCTGGCCACCCATCGTCTGGGAAGTGAGGAGTCTGCCCGCCACCCACTGTCTGGGAAGTGAAGAGCGCTTCTGCCCGGCCACCCACCGCCTGGGAAGTGAGGAGCCTCTGCCCGGCCACTCATTGTCTGGGAAGTGAGGAGCACCTCTGCCCGCCACCCACTGTCTGGGAAGTGAGGAGCACCTCTGCCCGCCACTCATTGTCTGGGAAGTGAGGAGCACCTCTGCCTGGCCGCCTGCCTGGGAAGTGAGGAGCACCTCTGCCCGGCCACCCAGTCTGGGAAGTGAGGAGCGCCTCTGCCCGGCCACCCATGGTCCAGGAGGTGAGGAGCGCTGCCCGGCCACCCATCATCTGGGAAGTGAGGAGCCTGCCCGGCCACCCACCGCCTGGGAAGTGAGGAGCTTCTGCCCGCCACCCATCGTCTGGGAGGTGAGGAGCCTGCCCAGCCACCCATCGCCTGGGAGGTGAGGATCACCCTACTCTGGGACACCCACTGCCTGGGAAGTGAGGAGCGCCTCTGCCTGGCCACCCATCGCCTGGGAAGTGAGGCAGCACCTCTGCCCGGCCACTCATTATCTGGGAAGTGAGGAGCTTCTGCCCAGCCACCCATCTTCTGGGAAGTGAGGGAGCCTGCCCGGCCACCCACCGCCTGGGAAGTGAGGCCTGCCCGGCCACCCATCGCCTGGGAGGTGAGGAGCGCCTGCCCGCCACCCACCATCTGGAAGTGAGGAGTGCCTCTGCCCGGCCACTCATTGTCTGGGAAGTGAGGAGCGCCTCTGCTTGTCAGCCATCATCTGGGAAGTGAGGAGCACCTCTGCCCGGCTGCCCCTCTGGGAAGTGAGGAGCACCTGTGCCCGGCCCCCCCGTCTAGGAAGTGAGGAGCGCCTCTGCCCGGCCGCCCATCGTCTGGGAGGTGAGGAGCCTGCCCGCCACCCATCGCCTGGGAAGTGAGGAGCACCTCTGCCCGCCACCCATCATCTGGGAAGTGAGGAGCCTGCCCGGCCACCCACCGTCTGGGAAGTGAGGAGCCTGCCCGGCCACCCATTGTCTGGGAAGTGAGGAACACCTCTGCCCGCCACTCATTGTCTGGGAAGTGAGGAGCACCTCTGCCCGGCTGCCCCATCTGGGAAGTGAGGAGCACCTCTGCCTGGCCACCCACCGTCTGGGAAGTGAGGATCGCCTCTGCCCGCCGCCCGCCTGGGAAGTGGGAGCGCCTCTGCCCGGCCAACCATCTTCTGGGATATGAGGAGGGCATCTGCCCGGCCACCCCGCCTGGGAAGGGAGGAGCACCTCTGCCCGCCACCCACCATCTGGGAGGTGAGGAGTGCCTCTGCCCGGGTTACCCACCATCTGGGAAGTGAGGAGCGCCTCTGCCCGCCGCCTGCCTGGGAAGTGAGGAGCCTGCCCGCCACCCATTGTCTGGGAAGTGAGGAACACCTCTGCCCGCCACTCATTGTCTGGGAAGTGAGGAGCCTGCCCGCCACCCATCGCCTGGGAGGTGAGGAGTGCCTCTGCCCGCCACCCATCATCTGGGAAGTGAGGAGCGCCTCTGCCTGGCCGCCACGTCTGGGAAGTGTGGAGCCTGCCAGGCCACCCACCCTGCCATCGCCTGGGAGGTGAGGAGCCTCTGCCCGGCCTGCCTGGGAAGTGAGGAAAACCTCTGCCCGCCACCCATTGTCTGGGAAGTGAGGAGCCTGCCAGGCCACCCATCGCCTGGGAAGTGAGGAGCGCCTCGGCCTGGCCACCCACCGCCTGGGAAGTGAGGAGCCTCTGCCCGGCCAACCATCTTCTGGGATATGAGGAGGGCATCTGCCCGCCACCCATCATCTGGGAAGTGAGGAGCCTCTGCCCGGCCACCCATTGTCTGGGAAGTGAGGAGCGCCTCTGCCCAGCCACCCACCTGCCTGGGAAGTGAGGAGCCTGCCAGGCCACCCACCGTCTGGGAGGTGAGGAGCCTCCTGTCCTGCCACCCATCATCTGGAATTGAGGAGCCTGCCCAGCCACCCACCGTCTGGGAAGTGAGGAGCGCCTCTGCCCGCCACCCACCGCCTGGGAAGTGAGGAGCGCCTCTGCCCAGCCACCCACCTGCCTGGGAAGTGAGGAGCACCTCTGCCCGCCACCCATTGTCTGGGAAGTGAGGAGAGCGCCTCTGCCAGGCCACCCATCGCCTGGGAAGTGAGGAGCGCCTCTGCCTGGCTGCCCCGCCTGGGAATTGAGGAGCCTCTGCCCGGCCACCCACCATCTGGGAAGTGAGGAGCGCCTCTGCCTGGCCACCCACCATCTGGGAAGTGAGGAGCCTCTGCCCGCCACCCATCGCCTGGGAAGTGAGGAGTGCCTCTGCCCGCCACCCATTGTCTGGGAAGTGAGGCTCTGCCCGGCCACCCATCGCCTGGGAAGTGAGGAGCGCCTCTGCCCGGCTGCCCCTTTTGGGAAGTGAGTAGCACCACTTCCCGGGCACCCATCGTCTGGGAAGTGAGGAGCCTCTGCCCGCCACCCACCGCCTGGGAGGTGAGGAGCGCCTCTGCCCAGCCACTCATTGTCTGGGAAGTGAGGGAGCCTCTGCCCGCGCCGCCCCATCTGGGAAGTGAGGAACACCTCTGCCCGGCCACTCATTGTCTGGGAAGTGAGGAGCGCCTCTGCCCGGGACCCATCGTCTGGGAAGTGTGGAAGGCCTCTGCCCGGCCGCCCCATCTGGGAAGTGAGGAGCACCTCTGCCCGCCACCCCGCCTGGGAAGAATTGAGGAGCCTGCCCAGCCACCCACCGCCTGGGAAGTGAGGAGCCTGCCCGCCACCACCATCATCTGGAAGTGAGGAGCCTCTGCCCGCCACCCACCGCCTGGGAGGTGAGGAGCGCCTCTGCCCGCCGCCTGCCTGGGAAGTGAGGAGCGCCTGCCCGCCACCCATCATCCGGGAAGTGAGGAGCCTGCCCGCCACCCACCGCCTGGGAGGTGAGGAGCGCCTCTGCCCGCCACCCATCATCTGGGAGGTGAGGAGCCTCTGCCCGGCCGCCCCATCTGGGAAGTGAGGAGCCTGCCCGGCCGCCCCATCTGGGAAGTGAGGGCGCCTCTGCCCGCCACTCATTGTCTGGGAAGTGAGGAGCGCCCCTGCCCCGCCACCCCGACTGGGAAGTGAGGAGCGCCTCTGCCCGGTTACCCACCATCAGGGAAGTGAGGAGCCTGCCCGCCACCCACCGCCTGGGAAGTGAGGAGTCATTACCGCCAATGCTAATCATCTGGGAAGTGAGGAGCCGCCCCGTCTCGCCACCCATCATCTGGGAAGTGAGTGAGCCTCTGCCCGCCCGGGCCCCATCTGGGAGGTGAGGAGCCTCTGCCCCGCCACCCATCGTCTGGGAAGTGAGGAGCGCCTCTGCCCGGCCACCCAGCGCCTGGGAGGTGAGGAGCGCCTCTGCCCAACCACCCGTCTGGGAGGAAGTGAGGAGCGCCTCTGCCCAGCCACCCACTGTCTGGGAAGTGAGGGAGTGCCTCTGCCCGCCACCCACCTGCCTGGGAAGTGAGGAGCCTCTGCCCGGCCACCCATCGCCTGGAATTGAGGAGCACCTCTGCCCAACCACCCACCGTCTGGGAGGTGAGGAGCCTGCCCAGCCACCCACCATCTGGAAGGTGAGGAGCACCTCTGCCCGCCACTCATTGTCTGGGAAGTGAGGAGCCTGCCTGGCCACCCATCATCTGGGAAGTGAGGAGCCTCTGCCCGGCCACCCATCGCCTGGGAATTGAGGAGCGCCTCTGCCCGGCTACCCAACATGTGGGAAGTGAGGAGTGCCTCTGCCCGGCCGCCCATCATCTGGGAAGTGAGGAGCGCCTCTGCCCAGCCACCCACTGTCTGGGAGGTGAGGAGCGCCTCTGCCTGGCCGCCCCGTCTGGGAAGTGAGGAGCACTCTGCCCGGCCACCCATCACCTGGGAGGTGAGGAGCGCCTCTGCCCGGCCACCCATCGTCTGGGAAGTGAGGAGTGCCTCTGCCCGGCCACCCACTGCCTGGGAAGAGAGGAGAGCCTCTGCCCGCCGCCTGCCTGGGAAGTGAGGAGCGCCTCTGCCCGGCCACCCATCTGCCTGGGAAGTGAGGGAGCCTCTGCCCGGGCCACCCCATCTGGGAAGTGAACAGCGAGTCTGCCCGCCGCCCCATCTGGGAAGTGAGGATCTCCTCTGCCCGCCACCCACCGCCTGGGAGGTGAGGAGCCTGCCCGCGGTCTACTACTTCAACACCTGGGAAGTGAGGAGCGCCTCTGCCCGGCCACCCACCGCCTGGGAAGTGAGTAGGCGCCTCTGCCCGCCACCCACCGCCTGGGAGGTGAGGGAGCCTCTGCCCGTCCACCCACAGTCTGGGAGGTGAGGAGCACATCTGCCCGGCAACCCATCGCCTGGGAAGTGAGGAGCCTGCCCGCCACCCATCGCCTGGGAAGTGAGGAGCCTGCCCGGCCACCCACCTTCTGGGAGGTGAGGAGCGCCTCTGCCTGGCCACCCATCGCCTGGGAAGTGAGGAGCCTGCCCGGCCACCCATCATCTGGAAGTGAGGACGATTCTGCCAGGCCACCCACCGTCTGGGAGTTGAGGAGCGCCCCTGCCCGGCCACCCACCTTCTGGGAGGTGTGGTGTGCCTCTGCCCGGCCACCCACCGTCTGGGAAGTGAACAGCGCCTCTGCCCGCCACTCATTGTCTGGGAAGTGAGGAGCACCTCTGCCCGCCACCCACCGCCTGGGAATTGAGGAGCACCTCTGCCCGCCGCCTGCCTGGGAAGTGAGGAGGCGCCTCTGCCTGGCCACCCATCGCCTGGGAAGTGAGGAGCGCCTCTGCCCGGCCACCCATCATCAGGGAAGTGAGGTGCACCCTGCCTGGCCACCCACCATCTGGGAAGTGAGGAGTGCCTCTGCCAGACCACCCACCGTCTGGGAGGTGAGGAGCGCCTCTGCCCGGCCACCCACCGTCTGGGAAGTGAGGAGCGCCTCTGCCCGGCCACCCCATCTGGGAAGTGAGGAGCGCCTCTGCCCGGCCGCCCATCGTCTGGGAAGTGAGGGGCGCCTCTGCCCGGCCACCCACCATCTGGGAAGTGAGGAGCACCTCTGCCCGGCCACCCACCATCTGGGAAGTGAGGAGCGCCTCTGCCCGCCACCCACTGCCTGGGAAGTGAGGAGCCTGCCCGGCCGCCCCATCTGGGAAGTGAGGAGCCTGCCCCGGCCTGTCTGGGAAGTGAGGAGCACCTCTGCCCGGCCACCCACCGCCTGGGAGGTGAGGATCGCCTCTGCCTGGCCACCCACATCTGGGAAGTGAGGAGCGCCTCTGCCCGGCTGCCCCTGCTGGGAAGTGAGGAGCCTCTGCCCGGCCACCCACGTCTGGGAAGTGAGGAGCGCCTCTGCCCGCCACCCACCGCCTGGGAGGTGAGGAGCACCTCTGCCCGGCCACCCATCGTCTGGGAGGTGAGGAGCACCCCTGCCCAGCCGCCTGCCTGGGAAGTGAGGAGCACCTCTGCCCGCCACCCATCGCCTGGGAAGTGAGGAGCGCCTCTGCCCGCCACCCACCGCCTGGGAGGTGAGGAGCCTCTGCCCGGCCACCCACCGTCTGGGAAGTGAGGAGCCTGCCCGCCACCCATCGCCTGGGAAGTGAGGAGTGCCTCTGCCCGCCACCCATCGCCTGGGAAGTGAGGAGCGCCTCTGCCCGCCACCCACCGCCTGGGAGGTGAGGAGCACCTCTGCCCGGCCGCCCATCATCTGGGAGGTGAGGAGCCTGCCCGCCACCCATCGCTCAAAGTGAGGAGCCTCTGCCTGGCCAAATCCATGGTCCGGGAGGTGAGGAGCGCCTGCCCGCCACCCATCGCCTGGGAGGTGAGGAGCACCTCTGCCCGCCACCCACCGCCTGGGAAGTGAGGAGCGCCTCTGCCCGCCACCCATCGTCTGGGAAGTGAGGAGCCTGCCCGCCACCCATCGCCTGGGAGGTGAGGAGTGCCTCTGCCCGGCCACTCATTGTCTTGGAAGTGAGGAGCGCCTATACCCGGTCGCCCCATCAGGGAAGTGAACAGCGCATCTGCCCGGCCGCCCCATCTGGGAAGTGAGAGCCCCGCCCCGCCCACCCACCGCCTGGGATGTGAGGAGCGCCTCTGCCTGGCTGCCCCGGCCTGGGAAGTGAGGAGCCTTCTGTCCGGGTCACCCAACATCTGGGAAGTGAGGTGGTGCCTGTCCGGCGCCTGCCTGGGAAGTGAGGAGCGCCCCTCCTGCCCTGCCGTCTCAGATGGGAAGTGAGGAAACCTGCCCGCCACTCATTGTCTGCTGGGAAGTGAGGAGCCGCCCCCGTCCGGCCGCCCTCCATCTGGGAGATGAGGACAGCCTGCCCGGGCGCCCCTGTCCGGGAAGTGAGGAACACCTCCGTCCGGCCACACTCACTGTCTGGGGAAGTGGAGGTTTTCTCGCACTGCCACCCACCTCATCTCTGTAGTGAGGAGAGCCACTGTCCCGCCACCCACTTTCTGGGAAGTGAGGAGCACTGCCCGTCTGCCGCCTAACTGGGAGGTGAGGGAGGTTTGCCCCACCACCCATCATCTGGGAAGCGCGGAGCCGCCCGCCACCCATTGCCCAGGAGGTGAGGGAGCCTCTGCCCGCCACCCACTGCCTGGGAGGTGAGGATCGCCTACTTGGCTACCCATCATCTGGAAGTGAGGAGCCTTCTGCCTGGTGGATCTCTTCTTGAAGTAAGTGGAGCACCTATGCCCAGCTACCCTTCTGGGAAGGGAGGAGGCTTCTGCCCGACATCCGTCCCTCCGGGAGACGAGGAGTGATTCCTGCCCTGGGTCACCCCGCCTGGGAAGAACTGAGTACGCCTCCACCCAGCCACCCCACCGACGAGGAGCCTTCTGGTCACTGCCAGACCTGAGGGCCTGCCCACCCACCGCCTGGGAAGTGAGGAGCACCTCCCCCCTGCCCTGCCACCATCTTTCTTGGAGGGCAGGAGTGCATCTCCTTGTGCCACCAACATCTCCTGGGAAGCAGGACGCCTCTGCCCGGCCACCCATGAAAACTGGAGGTGAGGATGCTCTCCGTCCCACCCTCCCCACCCACCGCCTGGGAGCTGAGAGGGACGCCTCCTGCCAGGTCAATCCATCTGCCTGCTGGGAGGTGAGGACCTCCACTGGGTCAGCCATCGCCTGGGAAGTGAGGGAGGCCTGCCTGGCCCCCCCCCCTCCCTGTCTGGGAAGCAAGGGAGTTAACCCCGTTCACAGCCCCGTCTGGGAAGGCACGGAAGGGCCCTGCCCGCCTCCCCGGCCTCTGGGAGTGTAAGTGAGCCCACCCCAGCCTGCCCTTTCTGGGAGGAAGCATGACTCCGCCCGGCCAACCTGTCTGGCCTGCCCAGCCACCCGTCCGGGAGTGGAGGAGCCGCCTCTGTCCCGTCAGCCTGCTTTGGGAACTGAGGGACCTCTGCCCCGTCCACCCACCGCCTGGGAAGTGAGGGAGGGGCCTGTCCGGTCACCCACCATCTGGGAGGTGAGGGAGCCTCCACCCCGGGCGACTGGAAGGCGAGGTGCACCTCCGCCGCGGGCCACTCACCCGCCTGGGAGTTGAGGAACTGCCTGGCCAACGCTCAGGGAAGTGAAGAGCTGCCCTCTGCCTCGGCCATCCACCCACCTGGGAGGTGAGGAGGCCGCCTCGCCAGGCCACCCACCCATCGCCTGGGAGGTGAGGAGCCTGACCGGGCGACCCATCATCTGAAGTGTGGAGGAGCGCCACGCCATCACCCACCGCCTGGGAGAGTTGAGGGAGCGCTCTCTCTGCCCAGGTGCCCCATCTGGGAAGTGAAGAGCTCCTTCCTGCCCGGCCACCCAATCGCCTGGGAATTGAGGAGCCTCTGACCCGGCCGCCCCGCCTGGGAAGTGAGGAGCGCCGCTCCAACAACCCACCATCTGGGAGGTGAGAGCATCTCCCTGCCACCATCATCTGGGAAGGAGGAGCCTGCCCCGCCCGGCCTGGGAAGCAGAGGAGCCTGCCTGGGTCAACTACTGTCTCGGGCATGAGGAGTTCTCGTCCCACCCAACGCCTTGAGGTGGAGGGAGCTTACCTGGCTAATCTGTTCTGGGAGGTGTGAGGGACCGGCTTGCCCGGGTTTCTCACTGTTTGGGAAGTGGAGGGAGCGCTTCTATACTCGGTCGCCCATCAGGGAAGTGGAACAGCGATCTGTCTCGCCGCCCCATCTGGGAAGAGGAGCCTCCGGTCTGCCACCCACCGCCTGGGAAGTGAGAGAGACTCTGCACGGCTGCCCCGGCTTGGGAAGTGAGGAGCTCTGCCCGTTTTGCCCTTCAACATCTGGGAGGAGGAGTGCTTCATGCCCGGCGCCTGTCTGGGAAGTGACGAGCCTGCCCGGCCACCCCTGTCTGGGAAGTGAGGAAAACCACCTGCTCCAGCCACTCATTGACTGGGAAGTGAGTGAGCGCCTCGGGCACGCCACCCCTGCCTGGGAAGTGAGGAGACGCCTGCCACGGCCATGCACCGACTGGAAGTGAGAGCACATCTGCCCAGCCACCCACCTGCCTGAAAGTGAGGAGCCTCCCCGTCTCGCCGCCCCTGCCTGGGAAGTGAGAGCGCCTCTGCCCGGGTTACCCAACATCTGGGAAGTGAGGAGCGCCTTGCCCGGGCGCCCCTTCTGGTGCTTTTTGATGAGCTCTGCCCCGTCACCGGTGATGGGAAGTGAGGAAACCCTCTGCCCGCCACTGATTCTGTTCAGCGGAGAGCCTCTGGCCCGCCGCCCCGCCTGGGAAGTGAGGAGCGCCCTGCCTCCAGGCGCTGGCTCCAGACGTAGCGAGGTCACCCCTGTCCGGCCACCTGGCTTGTCTGAAGGAGGAGCGCCTGGAAACGGCCACCACGTCTGGGAAGTGAGGAGCTCGGCCACGCCACGCGACCATCTGGAAGTGAGAGCCGCCTGCCCAGCCACCCACGTCTGAAGTGAGGAGCACCTCTGCCCGCCACCCTCTGCCTGGGATGTGAGGAGAGCTTCCTGCCCAGCCAGAGCCGCCCGGCCAACCATCGCATGGGAAGTGAGGAGCTGCCTGGCTGCCCAGTCTGGCAGTGAAAGCCTGAAACAGCCGCCTGCTGGGAAGTGAGAGCCAGCCTGGCCACCCACTGTCTGTGTAGTGGAGATCGGCTTGTCCTGCCACCCACTTTCTGGGAAGTGAGGAGCGTTTCTGTCCGGCTCACACCATCTGGGAAGTGAGGAAGCACGCCTAACTGCCTCCCATCTGGGAGGTGAGGAGCCGCCTCTGCCCCACCACCCATCGTCTGGGAAGTGCAGGAGCGCCTCAGCCCCGCCACCCATCGTCCAGGAGGTGAGGAGCGCCTCTGCCCGGACACCAAATGTCTGGGAGGGCAGCTAACATCTCGTCGGGCCACCCACCTCCTGGGAAGTGAGGAGTGCTCTCTGTCTGGACTGTCTGGTTTGGTGGTGGATGAGCCCCGTCCGGACCCCAATCCACAGTCCGTCATGAGTGAGCCGCCCGTCCGGCCATCCACGGTCCCGGAGGTGAGGAGTCCCGCCAACTAACGTCCGGGAGGTGAGGAGCGCCCCTGCCCAGGCCAACCATCTCCCGGGAGGTGAGGACTGCCCTCCACAACTAACGGCCTGGGAAGTGATGAGCCCACCTGCCCAGGGGCCCCGCCTGGGAACCAAAGAGCACCTCCTGCCTGGCCGCTTCCTGTCTTGGAAGTGGAGGGAGCGCTTGACCGGCCACCCATCATCTGGGAGGTGAGGAGGGCCCCTCTGCCTGGGCCTTCCTGTCTGGGAGAAGTGAGGAGTTTACTCTGCTCAGCCACCCCCCGCCTCAAGGAAGTGAGGAGCCTCTGCCCAGCCACCCCGTCCTGAAGTGAGGAGCTCTGGTCGACTCGCTTGGGAACCGAGGGGCGCCCTCGTCCATCCACCCAATCGCCTGGGAAGTGAGGAGCCTGCCGGAACACTCCACCGCCTCGATAGTGGAGGACGCCTGGGTCCGGGCTAATTCATCATCTGGAATTGAGGAGCCGCCTTCCGCCCAACCAATTCAACGGCCTGGGAGGTGAGGAGTGCCTCCCCGCCAATCACTGGGAAGTGAGGAGCGCCTCTGGCCGGACGCCCCGTTTGGGAACTGAGGGGCGCCTGCCCCGCCCACCCACCGCCTGGAAGTGAGGAGCTCTGCCCAACACTCCACCGCTCCTCGAGGTGAGGAGCTGCCTCTGCCCAGCGACCCATCATCTGGAATTGAGGAGCACCTCTGCCCAACCACCCACCGTCTGGGAGGTGAGGAGTGCCTCTCCCCAGCCACCCATCAGCTGGGAAGTGAGGAGCCGTCTCGCCGCCTGCCTGAGCAGTGTGAGGAGCTTCTGCCTGGGCCCCACCCAGAAGTGGGGAGTGACTTGCCCAGACACCCATTGTCTGGGAAGTGAGGAGCGCCTCTGCCAGGCCACCCAACGTCTGGGAGTTGAGGAGCACCTCTGCCCAGCCACCCACCGTCTGGGAGGGGAGGAGTGCCTCGGCCCGGCCACCCGCAATCTGGGAGGTTATGAGCACCTCTGCCCGGCCACTCACTCCAGCCTGGGGAGTGAGGAGCGCCTATGCTGGGCTGCCCCGTCTGGGAATTGAGGAGCGCCTCTGCCCGGCTACCCAACATGTGGGAAGTGAGGAGTGCCTCTGCCCGGCCACCCACCATCTGGGAATTGAGGAGTTATTCTGCCTGGCCACCCCTGCCTGGGAGGAAGTGAGGAGCCTGCCCAGCCACCCCGGGAAGTGAGGAGGCTTCTGGCCGGCCGCCCCTTTGGGAACTCAGGGCGCCGTCTGCCCACCCACCGCCTGGGAAGTGAGGAGTGCCTCTGCCCTCAACACGCGACCGCCTGGGAGTTGAGGGAGACCTCTGTCTGGCACCAACATCTGGAAGTGAGAGCGCATCTGCCCGGAACACCAGCGTCCGGGGAAGTGAGGAGAGCTTCCTGCCCAGCCACCCACTGCCTGGAGGTGAGGAGTGCTCTCCTGCCACCCATCATCTGGGAAGAGGACGCCCGGCCGCCTGCCTGGAGCAGTGAGACGCTTCTGCCTGGCCGGGCCCCTGCCTGGGAAGTGAGGAGCCTTGTCTGCCACCCATTGTCTGGGAAGTGAGGAGCCTGCCAGCCACCCACTGTCTGGGAGTTGAGTGAGCCTGCCCGCCACCCACCGCCTGGGAACTGAGGAAAGGGGCCTCTGCCTGGCTGCCCCGCTCATGGCAGTGAGCTTTGCATCGGCCACCCATCACCTGGGAGGTGACGAGCGCCTCTGCCCGCCACCCATCGCCTGGGAAGTGAGAGTGAGCGCCTCTGTCCCGCCATCCATTTTCTGGGAAGTGAGGAGCCTGTCCCGCCTCTCTCACACCTGCCTGGGAAGGGGCGAGGGAGCACCTCTGCCTCGCTGCCCCATCTGGGAGGAAGTGAGGGGCGACTCCCTCGCCACCCCGCCTGGGAAGAAGCAGAGCTTGCCCAACCACCCCGTCCTGAACTGAGGGAGCTTCTGCCGGCCGCCTGTTTGGGAACTGAGGAGCGCCTCTGCCCAACAACCCACCATCTGGGAGTGCGGAGGAGTGCCTCTCCTGCCACCCATCGCCTGGGAAGTGAGGGAGAGCCTCTGCCCGGTCACTGCCTGGGAAGTGAGGAGCCTGCCCGCCACCCATTGTCTGGGAAGTGAGGAGGCCTGCCCAGCCACCCACAGTCTGGGAGAGGTGAGTGAGCTCCCACCCCGCCACCCAATCGCCTGGGAGGTGAGGAGTGCTCCTGCCCGGCCACCATCGCTGAAGTGAGGGAGCCTATACCCGGTCGCCTCCCATCTGGGAAGTGAATGTGCGATCTGTCTCGGCCGCCCCATCTGGGAAGTGCGAGGATCTCCTCTGCCCGCCACCCACGGTCTGGAGGTGAGGAGGCCTCTGCCCGGAAGTAATCATCATCTGGAAGTGAGGAGGGCATCTGCCCCGCCACCCAATGCCTGGGAATTGAGGAGCACCTTCACCAACCACTCCACCATCTGGGAGGTGAGGAGTGCTCACCCCGCCACCCATCAACTGGGAAGTGATGAGCCTGCCCCAGATGACCCGCCTGCAGTGAGAGCGCCCTGCTCTCTGGCCGCCTGGCTGGGAAGTGAGGATCAGCTTTGCCCGACACCCATTGTCTGTAAAGTGAGGAGCGCCCTGCTGGTGCCACCCACCGCCTGGGAGTTGAGAGGAGGCTCTGACCCGCCACCCACCTGCCTGGGAGGGGGGGGAGGGATGCCTCTGCCCGCCACCCACAGTCTGGGAGGAGGAGCACCCCTGCCCGGCCACTCATCGCCTGGGAAGTGAGGATGCTCTGCCGGGGTCACCATCTGGGAAGTGAACAGCCTCTCTGCCCAGCCCATCTGGGAAGTGAGTGAGCCTCTGCTCTGCCACCCACCCCTGGGGAATTGAGGATGCCTCTGCCCGCCAACCATCGCCTGAGTGGCAGGAGCCTGATATGCCCGGCCACCCACCTTCTGGGAGAAGTGAGTGAGCCTCTGCCCGGCCACCCATCGTCCGGGAGGTGAGGAGAGCCTCTGCCCGGCCACCCATCGCTGGGAAGTGAGGAGCGCCTCTGCCCGCCACCCACCATCTGGGAAGTGAGGAGCGCCTCTGCCCGCCACCCACCATCTGGGAGGTGAGGAGCGCCTGCCCGGCCACCCATCGCCTGGGAAGTGAGGAGCGCCTCTGCCCGGCCACCCACCTTCTGGAAGTGAGGAGCCTGCCCGCCACCCACCATCTGGGAAGTGAGGAGCGCCTCTGCCCGCCACCCATTGTCTGGGAAGTGAGGAGCGCCTCTGCCCGCCACCCATCGCCTGGGAGGTGAGGAGCGCTTCTGCCCGCCACCCATCGTCTGGGAAGTGAGGAGTGCCTCTGCCCGGCCACCCATCATCTGGGAAGTGAGGAGCCTGCCCGCCACCCACCATCTGGGAAGTGAGGAGCCTGCCCGCCACCCACCGCCTGGGAGGTGAGGAGCCTGCCCGGGCCACCCACCGCCTGGGAGGTGAGGAGCACCTGGCGGGGTCTCCCCACAGTCTGGGAGGTGACTAGCTCCTCTGCCCGCCACCATCGCCTGGGAGGTGAGGAGCGCCTCTGACTGGCCACCCATCGTCTGGGAGCTGAGGAGCACCTCTGCCCGCCACCCACCGCCTGGGAAGTGAGGAGCCTGCCCGCCACCCACCATCTGGGAAGTGAGGAGCCTGCCCGGCCACCCATCGTCTGGGAGGTGAGGAGCCTCTGCCCAGCCACCCATCGTCTGGGAGGTGAGGAGCGCCTCTGCCTGCCACCCACCGTCTGGGAAGTGAGGAGCGCCTCTGCCTGGCCACCCATCGTCTGGGAAGTGAGGAGCACCTCTGCCCGCCACCCACCGCCTGGGAGGTGAGGAGCCTGCCCGCCACCCACCGCCTGGGAAGTGAGGAGCCTGCCCGCCACCCACCGCCTGGGAAGTGAGGAAAGCCTCTGCCGCCACCCACTTTCTGGGAAGTGAGGAGCGCCTCCCCGCCACCCACCGCCTGGGAGGTGAGGAGCGCCTGCCCGCCACCCACCGCCTGGGAGGTGAGGAGCCTGCCCGCCACCCATCATCTGGGAAGTGAGGAGCCTCTGCCCGCCACCCACTTTCTGGGAAGTGAGGAGCACCTCTGCCTGGCCGCCCCATCTGGGAGGTGAGGAGCGCCTGCCCGCCACCCATCGTCTGGGAAGTGAGGAGCGCCTCTGCCCGCCACCCATCGCCTGGGAGGTGAGGAGCACCTCGGCCCGTCCACCCATCGTCTGGGAGGTGAGGAGCGCCTCTGCCCGCCACCCATTGTCTGGGAAGTGAGGAGTGCCTCTGCCCGCCACCCATCGTCTGGGAGGTGAGGAGTGCCTCTGCCCGCCACCCATCGCCTGGGAGGTGAGGAGCCTCTGCCCGCCACCCATCGCCTGGGAGGTGAGGAGCCTGCCCGCCACCCATCGCCTGGGAGGTGAGGAGCCTGCCCGCCACCTGCCTGGGAAGTGAGGAGCACCTCTGCCCGGCCACCCATCGCCTGGGAAGTGAGGAGCACCTCTGCCCGCCACCCATCGCCTGGGAAGTGAGGAGCCTGCCCGCCACCCATCGCCTGGGAGGTGAGGAGTGCCTCTGCCCGCCACCCACCGCCTGGGAGGTGAGGAGCACCTCTGCCCGCCACCCACCGCCTGGGAAGTGAGGAGCCTCTCTTAACGTTGTGGGGCTCACCCACCGCCTGGGAAGTGAGGAGTGCCTCTGCCCGCCACCCATTGTCTGGGAAGTGAGGAGCACCTCTGCCCGCCACCCATCGCCTGGGAAGTGAGGAGCCTGCCCGCCACCCACCGCCTGGGAGGTGAGGAGCCTGCCCGCCACCCACCATCTGGGAAGTGAGAGCCTGCCCGCCGCCTGCCTGGGAAGTGAGGAGCGCCTGCCCGCCACCCATCGCCTGGGAAGTGAGGAGCGCCTGCCCGCCACCCACCGCCTGGGAAGTGAGGAGCCTGCCCAGCCACCCATCGCCTGGGAGGTGAGGAGCACCTCTGCCCGCCACCCATCGCCTGGGAGGTGAGGAGCGCCTGCCCGCCACCCATCGCCTGGGAGGTGAGGAGCACTCTGCCCGGCCACCCATCGCCTGGGAAGTGAGGAGCACCTCTGCCCGCCACCCACCATCTGGGAAGTGAGGAGCCTCTGCCCGCCACCCACCGCCTGGGAAGTGAGGAGCCTGCCCGGCCACCCACCATCTGGGAAGTGAGGAGCACCCCTGCCCGGCCACCCATCATCTGGGAAGTAAGGAGCCTGCCCGCCACCCATCGCCTGGGAAGTGAGGAGCGCCTGCCCGCCACCCATCGTCTGGGAGGTGAGAGCGCTCTGCCCGGCCACCCATCGCCTGGGAGGTGAGGAGCCTCTGCCCGGCCACCCACCATCTGGGAAGTGAGGAGCCTGCCCGCCACCCATCGCCTGGGAGGTGAGGAGCCTCTGCCCGGCCACCCACCATCTGGGAAGTGAGGAGCGCCTCTGCCCGGCCACCCACCATCTGGGAAGTGAGGAGCGCCTCTGCCCGGCCACCCATCGCCTGGGAAGTGAGGAGCGCCTGCCCGCCACCCACCGCCTGGGAAGTGAGGATCGCTTCTACCTGGGTGCCCCTGCCCAGGAAGTGAGGAGCCTGCCCGCCACCCATCGCCTGGGAAGTGAGGAGCCTCTGGATGGGCCACCCATCATCTGGGAAGTGAGGAGCCTGCCCGCCACCCATCATCTGGGAAGTGAGGAGCGCCTGCCCGCCACCCATCGCCTGGGAAGTGAGGCTGCCCGCCACCCACCATCTGGGAAGTGAGGAGCGCCTCTGCCCGCCACCATCGCCTGGGAAGTGAGGAGCCTGCCCGCCACCCATCGCCTGGGAGGTGAGGAGCCTGCCCGCCACCCATCGCCTGGGAGGTGAGGAGCCTGCCCGCCACCCATCATCTGGGAAGTGAGGAGCCTCTGCCCGCCACCCATCGCCTGGGAGGTGAGGAGCCTCTGCCCGCCACCATCGCCTGGGAGGTGAGGAGCCTCTGCCCGCCACCCATCATCTGGGAAGTGAGGAGCGCCTCTGCCCGCCACCCATCATCTGGGAAGTGAGGAGCCTCTGCCCGCCACCCATCGCCTGGGAAGTGAGGAGCGCCTCTGCCGGGTCAGCCCCCCCAGGTGCCTCCCTCACCTCCCAGACGATGGCTGGACGGGCAGAGGCGCTCCTCACTTCCCAGACGATGGGTGGCCGGGCAGAGGCACTCCTCACTTCCCAGACGATGGGTGGCCGGGCAGAGGCGCTCCTCACTTCCCAGACGGGTGGCCGGGCAGAGGCGCTCCGCACTTCCAAGACGATGGGCGGCTGGGCAGAGGCGCTCCTCACTTCCCAGACGATGGGTGGCCGGGCAGAGGCGCTCCTCACTTCCCAGACGGTGGGGAGGCCAGGCAGAGGCGCTCCTCACCTCCCAGACGGGTGGCCGGGCAGAGGCACTCCTCACTTCCCAGACGGGTGGCCGGGCAGAGGCGCTCCTCACTTCCCAGACGGGCGGCCGGGCAGAGGCGCTCCTCACTTCTTCCCAGACGGGTGGCCGGGCAGAGGCGCTCCTCACTTCCTCCCAGATGGGGAGGCCAGGCAGAGGCGCCTCACTTCCCAGACGGGTGGCCGGGCAGAGGCGCCTCCTCACTTCCCAGACGATGGGTGGCTGGGCAGAGGCGCTCCTCACTTCTTCCCAGAGGGGCGGCCGGGCAGAGGCGCTCCTCACTCCAGACGATGGGTGGCCGGGCAGAGGCGCTCCTCACTTCCCAGACGGTGGGTGGCCGGGCAGAGGCGCCTCCTCACTTCCCAGACGATGGGTGGCCGGGCAGAGGCGCTCCTCACTTCCCAGACGATGGGTGGCCGGGCAGAGGCGCTCCTCACTTCCCAGACGATGGGTGGCCGGGCAGAGGCGCTCCTCAACTCCCAGGCAATGGTTGGCTGGGCAGAGGCGCTCCTCATCTTCTTCCCAGACGGGTGCGCCGGGCAGAGGCGCTACTCAATTCTTCCCAGACAGGTGGCCGGGCAGAGGCCTCACTTCCCAGATGGGGTGGCCGGGCAGAGGCACTCCCTCACTTCCTCCCAGATGGGGTGGCCGGGCAGAGGCCTCCTCACCTCCCAGATGGTGGGTGGCCGGGCAGAGGTGCTCCTCACCTCCTCCCAGACGGGTGGCTGGGCAGAGGCGCCTCACTTCCCAGACGGGTGGCCGGGCAGAGGCGATCCTCATTGCCAGACAATGGGTGGCCGGGCAGAGGCGCTCCTCATTCCCAGACGGGTGGCCGGGCAGAGGCGCTCCTCACTTCCCAGACGATGGGTGGTCTGGTAGAGGCGCTCCTCACTTCCTCCCAGACGGGTGGCCGGGCAGAGGCGCTCCTCACTTCCTCCCAGATGGGGTGGCTGGGCAGAGACGCCCCTCACCTCCCAGACGATGGGTGGCCGGGCAGAGGCGCCTCCTCACTTCCCAGACGATAGGTGGCCGGGCAGAGGCGCTCCTCACTTCCCAGACGGGGCAGCCGGGCAGAGGTGCTCCTCACCTACCAGACGAGGGGTGGCTGGGCAGAGGTGCTCCCTCACTTCCCAGACGGTGGGTGGTCAGCAGAGGCGCTCACTTCCCAGATGGGGTGGTCGGGCAGAGGCGCTCACTTCTTCCCAGACGGGCGGCCGGGCAGAGGCACTCCTCACCTCCCAGACGGGCGGCCGGGCAGAGGTGCTCCTCACCTCCCAGATGGGGCGGCCGGGCAGAGGCCCTCCTCACCTCCCAGACGATGGGTGGCCGGGCAGAGGCGCTCCTCACTTCCCAGACGGTGGGTGGCCGGGCAGAGGCGCTCCTCACTTCCCAGACGGTGGGTGGCCGGGCAGAGGCGCTCCTCACTTCCCAGACGATGGGTGGCTGGGCAGTGGCGCTCCTCACTTCCAGACGGGCGGCCAGGCAGAGGCCCTCCTCACTTCCCAGATGATGGGTGGCCAGGCAGAGGCGCCCTCACTTCCCAGACGATGGGTGGCTGGGCAGAGGTGCTCCTCACTTCCCAGACGGTATGGCCGGGCAGAGGCGCTCCTCACTTCTCCCAGACGATGGAGGCCGGGCAGAGGCGCTTCCTCACTTCCCAGACGGGTGGCCGGGCAGAGGCGCCTCACTTCTTCCCAGGGGCGGCCGGGCAGAGGCTCTCCTCACTTCCCAGAAGATGGGTGGCCGGGCAGAGGCTCTCCTCACTTCCCAGACGGGGCGGCCGGGCAGAGGCGCTCCTCACTTCCCAGATGGGGTGGCCGGGCAGAGGCACTCCTCACTTCTTCCCAGACGGGTGGCCGGGCAGAGGCTCTCCTCACTTCCTCCCAGACGGGGTGGCCGGGCAGAGGCGCCTCCTCACTTCTTCCCAGACGGGTGGCCGGGCAGAGGCGCCTCCTCACTTCCCAGACGGGCGGCCGGGCAGAGGCGCCTCCTCACCTCCCAGACGATGGGTGGCTGGGCAGAGGTGCTCCTCACCTCCCAGAAGATGGGTGGCCGGCAGATGCGCCTCACCTCCCAGACGATGGGTGGCTGGGCAGAGGCGCCTCACTTCTTCCCAGACGGGCGGCCGGGCAGAGGCGCTCCTCACTTCTTCCCAGACGCATGGGTGGCCGGCAGAGGCGCCTCCTCACCTCCCAGACGGGCAGCCAGGCAGAGGCGCCTCACTTCCCAGACGGGCGGCCGGGCAGAGGCGCTCCTCACTTCTTCCCAGGACGGGCGGCCGGGCAGAGGCGCTCCTCACTTCCCAGATGATGGGTGGCCGGCAGAGGCGCCCTCACTTCCCAGACGGGTGGCCGGGCAGAGGTGCCCTCATTTCCCCAGACGATGAGTGGCCGGGCAGAGGCGCCTCCCTCATTTCCCAGACGATGGGTGGCTGGGCAGAGGCGCCTCACTCCCAGACGACGGGTGGCCGGCAGAGGCGCTCCTCACTTCCCAGATGGGGTGGCCGGGCAGAGGCGCCTCACTTCTTCCCAGACGGGTGGCCGGGCAGAGGCGCTCCTCAATTCTTCCCAGACGGGTGGCCGGGCAGAGGCGAGCCTCACCTCCCAGACGGGTGGCCGGGCAGAGACGCCTCACCTCCCAGACGATGGGTGGCCGGGCAGAGGTGCTCCTCACCTCCCAGACGATGGGTGGCCCTGCAGAGGCACTCCTCACCTCCCAGACGATGGGTGGCCGGCAGAGGCGCCTCACTTCCCAGATGATGGGTGGTCGGGCAGAGGCGCCTCACTTTTCCCAGACGGGTGGCCGGGCAGAGGGGCTGCTCACTTCCCAGATGATGGGTGGCCGGCAGAGGCGCTCCTCACTTCTTCCCAGACGGGGCGGCCGGGCAGAGGCACTCCTCACCTCCCAGACGGGTGGCCGGGCAGAGGCTCTCCTCACTTCCCAGACGGGCAGCCAGGCAGAGGCGCTCCTCACTTCCCAGATGATGGGTGGCTGGGCAGAGGCGCTCCTCACTTCCTCCCAGACGGGCGGCCGGGCAGAGGCACTCCTCACCTCCCAGACGATGGGTGGCTGGGCAGAGGCGCTCCTCACCTCCCAGACAATGGGTGGCCGGCAGAGGCGCTCCTCACCTCCCAGAAGGGGTGGCCGGGCAGAGTCGCGCCTCACTTCTTCCCAAACGGGGCGGCCGGGCAGAGGCGCCTCACTTCCTCCCAGACGGGGCGGCCGCGCAGAAGCACTCGTCACCTCCCAGATGATGGGTGGCCCTGCAGAGGCACTCCACACTTCACAGACAGGATGACCGGGCAGAGGCGCTCCTCAATTCCGAGATGATGGGTGGCCGGGCAGAGGCGCTCTTCACCTCCCGGACAATGGGTGGCTGGGCAGTGGCGCTCCTCACTTCCCAGACGCAGCGTGGCCGGGCAGAGGTGCTCCTCACTTCTTCCCAGACGGGGTGGCCGGCAGAGGCGCCTCCTCACTTCCCAGAAGACGGGTGGCCGGGCAGAGGCGCTCCTCACTTCCCAGACGGGGTGGCCGGGCAGTGGCGCTCCTCACTTCCCAGACGGGGTGGCCGGGCAGAGGCGCCTCACCTCCCAGACGATGGGTGGCCGGGCAGAGGCGCCTCCCTCACTTCGTCCCAGACGGGGTGGCCGGGCAGAGGCGCCTCCCTCACTTCCCAGACGATGGGTGGCCGGCAGAGGCGCCTCACTTCCCAGACGGGGTGGCCGGGCAGAGGCGCTCCACACTTCCCAGACGATGGGTGGCAGGGCAGAGGCGCTCCTCACCTCCCAGACGGGTGGCCGGGCAGAGGCGCCTCACTTCTTCCCAGACGGGTGGCCGGGCAGAGGCGCCCTCACTTCCCAGACGATGGGTGGCCGGCAGAGGCGCCTCACTTCTTCCCAGATGGGGCGGCCGGGCAGAGGCGTTCCTCACTTCCCAGACGGGTGGCCGGGCAGAGGCGCCTCCTCACCTCCCAGACAATGGGTGGCTGGGCAGAGGCGCCTCCTCACTCTCCCAGATGATGGGTGGCCGGGCAGAGGCGCTCCTCACTTCTTCCCGGACGGGTGGCCCGGGCAGAGGCGCTCCTCACTCCCAGACGGGGTGGCGGCAGAGGCGCCTCCTCATTTCCCAGACGATGGGTGGCCGGGCAGAGGCGCTCCTCACCTCCCAGACGATGGGTGGCCAGGCAGAGGCGCCCTTCCCAGACGATGGGTGGCCGGGCAGAGGCACTCCTCACTTCCCAGAGGGTGGCCGGGCAGAGGTGCTCCTCACTTCCTCCCAGACGGGGTGGCTGGTCAGAGGTGCTCCTCACTTCTTCCCAGATGGGGTGGCCGGGCAGAGGCGCTCCTCACTTCTTCCCAGACGGGGTGGCTGGCAGAGGCGCTCCTCACTTCTTCCCAGACGGGGTGGCCGGGCAGAGGCGCTCCTCACCTCCCAGACGATGGGTGGCCGGGCAGAGGTGCCTCCTCACTTCACAGATGGGGCGGCCGGGCAGAGGCGCTCCTCACTTCTTCCCAGATGGGGTGGCCGGGCAGAGGCGCTCCTCACTTCCCAGACGATGGGTGGCCGGCAGAGGCGCCTCCTCACCTCCCAGATGATGGGTGGCCAGGCAGAGGCGCTCCTCATTCCCAGACGATGGGTGGCCGGGCAGAGGCACTCTTCATTCTTCCCAGATGGGGTGGCCGGGCAGAGGCACTCCTCACTTCTTCCCAGACGGGGTGGCCGGGCAGAGGCACTCCTCACTTCCCAGACGATGGGTGGCCGGGCAGAGGTGCTCCTCACCTCCCAGAGGGTGGCCGGGCAGAGGCGCTCCTCACTTCCCAGACCATGGGTTGCCAGGCAGAGGCGCTCCTCACCTCCCAGACGATGGGCGGCCGGGCAGAGGTGCTCCTCACCTCCCAGACAATGGGTGGCCGGGCAGAGGCCCCTCACCTCCCAGATGGTGGGTGGCCGGGCAGAGGCCCTCCTCACTTCCCAGACGATGGGTGGCTGGGCAGAGGTGCTCCTCACTTCCCAAATGGGGCGGCCGGGCAGAGGCGCTCCTCACTTCCCAGATGATGGGTGGCCGGGCAGAGGCTCTCCTCACCTCCCAGACGATGGGGCGGCCGGGCAGAGGCGCTCCTCACCTCCCAGACGATGGGTGGCGGGCAGAGGCGCTCCTCACCTCCCAGATGGGCGGCCGGGCAGAGGCGCACTCCTCACCTCCCAGACGGGCGGCGGGCCAGAGGCGCTCCTCACTTCTTCCCAGACGGTGATGCCGGGCAGAGGCGCCTCACTTCCCAGACGGGTGGCCGGGCAGAGGTGCTCCTCACCTCCCAGATGATGGGTGGCCGGGCAGAGGCGCTCCTCACTTCTTCCCAGACAGGGCGGCCGGGCAGAGGTGCTCCTCACATCCCAGACGCATGGGTGGCCGGCAGAGGCGCTCCTCACCTCCCAGATGATGGGTGGCCGGGCAGAGGCCCCTCCTCACCTCCCAGACGGTGGGTGGCTGGGCAGAGGCGCCTCCTCACTTCCTCCCAGACGGGTGGCCGGGCAGAGGCGCCTCCTCACTTCCTCCCAGACGGGCGGCCGGGCAGAGGCTCTCCTCACTTCCTCCCAAACGGGGCAGCCGGGCAGAGGTGCTCCTCACCTCCCAGACGCATGGGTGGCCGGGCAGAGGCGCTCCCTCACTTCCCAGACGCATGGGTGGCCGGGCAGAGGCGCCCTCACCTCCCAGATGATGGGTGCTGGGCAGAGGCGCTCCTCACTTCCCAGATGATGGGTGGCCAGACAGAGGCGCACCTCACCTCCCAGACGCATGGGTGGCCGGCAGAGGCGCCTCCTCATTTCCCAGACGATGGGTGGCCGGCAGAGGCGCCTCCCTCACTCCCAGACGGTGGGTGGCCAGGCAGAGGCGCCCTCACTTCCCAGACGCATGGGTGGCCGGGCAGAGGCGCCCTCACTTCCCAGATGATGGGTGGCTGGGCAGAGGCACTCCTCACCTCCCCAGACGGGCGGCCGGGCAGAGGCACCCTCACTTCCCAGATGGGGTGGCCGGGCAGAGGCGCCTCCACACCTCCCAGACGATGGGTGGCCGGGCAGAGGCGCCCCTCACATCCCAGAAGGGGTGGCCGGGCAGAGGCGCCTCCTCACTTCCTCCCAGACGGGTGGCCGGGCAGAGGTGCTCCTCACCTCCCAGATGGGGTGGCTGGCAGAGGCGCCTCCTCATTTCCCAGACGATGGGTGGCCGGGCAGAGGCGCTCCTCACTTCCTCCCAGACGGGCGGCCGGGCAGAGGCGCTCCTCACCTCCCAGACGATGGGTGGCCGGGCAGAGGCGCTCACCTCCCAGACGGGCGGCCGGGCAGAGGCCTCCCTCACCTCCCAGACGATGGGTGGCCAGGCAGAGGTGCTCACCTCCCAGACGATGGGTGGCCGGGCAGAGGCGCCTCACTTCCTCCCAGACGCATGGGTGGCCGGGCAGAGGTGCTCCTCACCTCCCAGACGATGGGTGGCCGGGCAGAGGCGCCTCCTCACCTCCCAGATGGGGCGGCCGGGCAGAGGCACTCCTCACCTCCCAGATGGGGCGGCCGGGCAGAGGCGCCTCACTTCCTCCCAGACGCATGGGTGGCCGGGCAGAGGCGCCCTCACTTCCCAGACGGGTGGCTGGCAGAGGCGCCTCACTTCTTCCCAGACAGGATGGCCAGGCAGAGGCGCCTCCTCACCTCCCAGACGCCGGGTGGCTGGGCAGAGGCGCTCCTCACTTCCCAGACGATGGGTGGCTGGGCAGAGGCTGCTCCTCACTTCCCAGACGATGGGTGGCCGGGCAGAGGTGCCTCACTTCCCAGACGGTGGGTGGCCGGGCAGAGGCGCCTCCTCACTTCCCAGACGATGGGTGGCCGGGCAGAGGTGCTCCTCACTTCCCAGAAGATGGGTGGCCGGGCAGAGGTGCTCCTCACCTCCCAGACGATGGGTGGCTGGGCAGAGGCGCAACTCACCTCACAGACGATGGGTGGCTGGGCAGAGGTGCTCCCTCACCTCCCAGACGGGCTGCCGGGCAGAGGCGCCTCCTCACTTCCCAGACGATGGGTGGCCGGCAGAGGCGCCCCTCACCTCCCAGACGATGGGTGGCCGGCAGAGGCGCCTCACCTCCCAGACGGGTGGCCGGGCAGAGGCGCCTCCTCCTCCCTTCCCAAATGGGGCGGCCGGCAGAGGCGCACCTCACATCCCAGACGATGGTGGCCGGGCAGAGGCGCCTCCCTCACCTCCCAGACGGGCTGCCGGGCAGAGGCGCCCCTCACCTCCCAGACGATGGGTGGCCGGGCAGAGGCGCCTCCTCACCTCCCAGACGATGGGTGGCCGGGCAGAGGCGCCCTCACTTCCCAGATGGTGGGTGGCCGGGCAGAGGCGCCCCTCACTTCCTCCCAGACGGGTGGCCGGGCAGAGGTGCCTCACTTCCCAGACGATGGGTGGCTGGGCAGAGGCGCCTCACTTCCCAGACGATGGGTGGCTGGGCAGAGGCGCTCCTCACTTCCCAGATGGGGTGGCCGGGCAGAGGCCCTCCTCCTCACTTCCCAGACGGGTGGCCGGGCAGAGGCGCCTCACCTCCCAGACGATGGGTGGCCGGCAGAGGCGCCTCACTTCCCAGATGGGGTGGCCGGGCAGAGGCGCCCTCACCTCCCAGACGATGGGTGGCTGGGCAGAGGCGCTCCTCATCTCCCAGACGGGTGGCCGGGCAGAGGCGCCTCCTCACTTCCCAGATGATGGGTGGCCGGGCAGAGGTGCCCTCATTTCCCAGACGATGGGTGGCCGGGCAGAGGCGCTCCTCACCTCCCAGACGATGGGTGGCTGGCAGAGGCGCCTCCCTCACTCTTCCCAGATGGGGTGGCTGGGCAGAGGCCTCACTTCCCAGACGATGGGTGGCCGGGCAGAGGTGCTCCTCACCTCCCAGATGATGGGTGGCCGGGCAGAGGCGCTCCTCACCTCCCAGATGGGGCAGCCGGGCAGAGGCGCTCCTCAATTCCCAGAGGGTGGGTGGCCGGGCAGAGGCGCTCCTCACTTCTTCCCAGACTGGGTGGCCGGCAGAGGCGCTCCTCACTTCTTCCCAGATGGGGTGGCTGGGCAGAGGCACTCCTCACCTCCCAGACAGGATGGCCGGGCAGAGGCGCTCCTCACTTCCCAGATGATGGGTGGCCGGGCAGAGGCGCCCTCATTTCCCAGAAGATGGTTGGCCAGGCAGAGGCGCTCCTCTCTTCTTCCCAGATGGGGTGGCCGGGCAGAGGTGCTCCTCACTTCCTCCCAGAAGGGGCGGCCGGGCAGAGGCGCCTCCCTCACTCCCAGACGATGGGTGGCCGGGCAGAGGCGCCTCACCTCCCAGATGATGGGTGGTCGGCAGAGGCGCCTCACCTCCCCAGACGCATGGGTGGCCGGGCAGAGGTGCTCCTCACCTCCCAGACAGGATGGTCGGGCAGAGGCTCTCCTCACTTCCCAGACGGTGGGTGGTCGGGCAGAGGCCCCTCACTTCCCAGACGATGGGTGGCTGGGCAGAGGCGCTCCTCATTTCCCAGACGGGCGGCCGGGCAGAGGCGCTCCTCACCTCCCAGACGATGGGTGGCCGGGCAGAGGTGCCTACCTCACCTCCCAGACAGGGCGGCCGGGCAGAGGCGCCTCCTCACCTCCCAGACAATGGGTGGCTGGGCAGAGGCGCCCTCACTTCCCAGACGGGCGGCCGGGCAGAGGCACTCCTCACTTTTCCCAGACGGGTGGCTGGGCAGAGGCCCCTCACTTTCCAGACGATGGGTGGCTGGCAGAGGCGCCTCCCTCACCTCCCAGAAGATGGGTGGTCGGGCAGAGGCGCCTCACTTCCCAGACGGTGGGTGGCCGGGCAGAGGCCCTCCTCACTTCTTCCCAGATGGGGCGGCCGGGCAGAGGCGCTCCTCACTTCTTCCCAGACGGGTGGCCGGGCAGAGGCGCTCCTCACCTCCCAGACAATGGGTGGCCGGGCAGAGGCGCTCTTCTCCTCCCAGACGGTGGGTGGCCGGGCAGAGGCGCTCCTCACCTCCCAGACGGGTGGGCCGGGCAGAGGCGCCCTCACCTCCCCAGACAATGGGTGGCCGGGCAGAGGTGCTCCGCACCTCCCAGATGATGGGAGGCAGGGCAGAGGCGCCTCACCTCCCCAGACAATGGGTGGCCGGGCAGAGGCCTCACCTCCCCAGACAATGGGTGGCCGGGCAGAGGTGCTCCTCACCTCCCAGATGATGGGTGGCCAGGCAGAGGTGCTCCTCACTTCCCAGACGATGGGTGGCCAGGCAGAGGCGCTCCTCACTTCCTCCCAGACGGGGGGCGGGCAGAGGCGCCTCCCTCACTTCCCAGACGATGGGTGGCCGGGCAGAGGTGCTCCTCACCTCCTCCCAGATGGGGCTGCCGGGCAGAGGCGCTCCTCACCTCCCAGACGGGCGGCCGGGCAGAGGTGCTCCTCACTTCCCAGACGATGGGTGGCCGGCAGAGGCGCCTCACTTCTTCCCAGACGGGTGGCCGGGCAGAGGCGCACCTCACCTCCTCCCAGACGGGCTGCCGGGCAGAGGCGCCTCACCTCCCAGACGGGTGGCCGGGCAGAGGCGCCTCACTTCCCAGATGGGGCTGCCGGGCAGAGGCGCCTCACTTCCCAGACGATGGGTGGCCAGGCAGAGGCGCCTCCTCACCTCCCAGACGATGGGTGGCCGGGCAGAGGCGCCTCACCTCCCAGACGATGGGTGGCCGGGCAGAGGCACTCCTCACTTCCTCCCAGACTCGGCGGCCGGGCAGAGGCGCCTCCTCACTCCCAAGATTGGGCGGCCGGGCAGAGGCACTCCTCACTTCTTCCCAGACGGGGGTGGCCGGGCAGAGGCGCCTCACTTCCCAGACGATGGGTGGCCGGCAGAGGCGCTCCTCACTTCCCAGACGATGGGTGGCCGGGCAGAGGCGCTCCTCACCTCCCAGATGATGGGTGGCCGGGCAGAGGCCTCACCTCCCAGACGCATGGGTGGCCGGGCAGAGGCGCCTCACTTCCCAGACGATGGGTGGCCGGGCAGAGGCGCCTCACCTCCCAGACGGGTGGTCGGGCAGAGGCGCCTCCTCACCTCCCAGATGATGGGTGGCTGGGCAGAGGCGCCTCACTTCTTCCCAGACGGGTGGCTGGGCAGAGGCGCCTCACTTCTTCCCAGACGGGCGGCCGGGCAGAGGCCCTCACTTCCCAGACGATGGGTGGCTGGGCAGAAGGCGCCTCACCTCCCAGATGATGGGTGGCCGGGCAGAGGTGCTCCTCACCTCCCAGACAATGGGTGGCTGGCAGAGGCGCCTCCTCACTTCTTCCCAGACGGGTGGCCGGGCAGAGGCGCTCCTCACTTCCCAGACGATGGGTGGCCGGGCAGAGGCGCTCCTCACCTCCCAGACTGGATGGCCGGGCAGAGGCTCTCCTCACCTCCCCAGACGATGGGTGGCTGGGCAGAGGTGCTCCTCACCTCCCAGATGATGGGTGGCCGGGCAGAGGCGCCTCCCTCACCTCCCAGACGATGGTGGCCGGGCAGAGGCGCCCTCACCTCCCAGACGATGGGTGGCTGGGCAGAGGCGCCTCCTCACTTCCTCCCAGACGGGTGGCCGGGCAGAGGTGCTCCTCACTTCCCAGACGATGGGTGGCCGGGCAGAGGCGCCTCACTTCCCAGACGATGGGTGGCTGGGCAGAGGCGCTCCTCACTTCCCAGACGATGGGTGGCCGGGCAGAGGCGCCTCACCTCCCAGATGATGGGTGGCTGGGCAGAGGCGCCTCACTTCCCAGACGGTGGGTGGCCGGGCAGAGGCGCCCTCACCTCCCAGACTCCATGGGTGGCTGGGCAGAGGCCCTCCTCACTTCCCAGACGATGGGTGGTCGGGCAGAGGTGCTCCTCACTTCCCAGACGATGGGTGGTCGGGCAGAGGCGCCTCACCTCCCAGAAGATGGGTGGCCGGGCAGAGGCACTCATCACAACCCAGACGGTGGGTGGCCGGGCAGAGGCGCTCCTCACCTCCCAGATGATGGGTGGCCGGGCAGAGGCTCTCCTCACTTCCCAGACGGTGGGTGGCCGGGCAGAGGCGCTCCTCACTTCCCAGACGGGCGGCCGGGCAGAGGCGCCTCACTTCCCAGATGATGGGTGGTCGGGCAGAGGCGCCTCCTCACTTCCCAGACGGGCGGCCGGCAGAGGCGCCTCACTTCTTCCCCAGACGGGCGGCCGGGCAGAGGCGCCTCACCTCCCAGACGATGGGTGGCCAGGCAGAGGTGCCTCCTCACTTCCCAGACGGTGGGTGGTCGGGCAGAGGCGCCCTCACTTCCCAGACGGGTGGCTGGGCAGAGGTGCTCCTCACCTCCCAGACGCATGGGTGGCCGGGCAGAGGCGCCTCCCTCACCTCCCAGACGCATGGGTGGCCGGGCAGAGGCGATCCTCACCTACCAGACCATGGGTGGCTGGGCAGAGGCGCCTCACTTCCCAGACGATGGGTGGCCGGGCAGAGGCCCTCCTCACTTCCCAGACGATGGGTGGCTGGGCAGAGGCGCTCCTCACTTCCCAGACGATGGGTGGCCGGCAGAGGCGCCTCACTTCCCCAGACAATGGGCGGCCGGGCAGAGGCGCTTACTCACTTCCCAGACGCATGGGTGGCCGGGCAGAGGCGCCTCACCTCCCAGATGGGTGGCCGGGCAGAGGCGCCTCACTTCCCAGACGATGGGTGGCCGGGCAGAGGCACTCCTCACTTCCCAGACGGGCGGCCGGGCAGAGGCGCCCTCACCTCCCCAGACGCATGGGTGGCCGGGCAGAGGCGCCTCACCTCCCAGAAGATGGGTGGCCAGGCAGAGGCTCTCAGACGATGGGTGGCCGGGCAGAGGCTCTCCTCACTTCCCAGACGGGTGGGTGGTCGGGCAGAGGCGCTCCTCACTTCCCAGATGGTAGGTGGCCAGGCAGTGGCGCTCCTCACTTCCCAGACGGTGGGTGGCCGGGCAGAGGCGCCCTCATTTCCCAGACGGGCGGCCGGGCAGAGGCGCCTCACTTCCCAGATGATGGGTGGCTGGCAGAGGCGCCTCCTCACTTCCTCCCAGACGGGTGGTCGGGCAGAGGCCTCACTTCCCAGACGATGGGTGGCCGGGCAGAGGCGCCCTCACTTCCCAGACGCATGGGTGGCCGGGCAGAGGTGCTCCTCACCTCCCAGACAATGGGTGGCCGGGCAGAGGCGCCTCACTTCCCAGATGGGTGGCCGGGCAGAGGCGATCCTCCTCACTTCCCAGACGCATGGGTGGCTGGCAGAGGCGCTCCTCACCTCCCCAGACTGATGGGTGGCTGGGCAGAGGCCCTCACTTCCCAGATGATGGGTGGCCGGGCAGAGGTGCTCCGCCTCCTCACTTCCCCAGACAATGGGTGGCCGGGCAGAGGTGCTCCTCACTTCCCAGACGGGGCGGCCGGGCAGAGGCTCTCCTCACTTCCCAGATGGTGGGTGGTCGGGCAGAGGTGCTCCTCACCTCCCAGATGCATGGGTGGCCGGGCAGAGGCGCCCCTCACCTCCCAGATGATGGGTGGTCGGGCAGAGGTGCCTCCTCACTTCCCAGACGATGGGTGGTCGGGCAGAGGCGCCTCCCTCACCTCCCAGACGATGGGTGGCCGGGCAGAGGCCTCACCTACCTGACGATGGGTGGCCGGGCGGAGGAGCCCTCACCTCCCAGATGATGGGTGGCCGGGCAGAGGCGCCCTCACTTCCCAGATGGTGGGTGGCCGGGCAGAGGCGCTCCTCACTTCCCCAGACGGGGCGTTCGGGCAGAGGCACTCCTCACTTCCCAGACGGGCGGCCGGGCAGAGGCCTCACCTCCCAGATGAGGCGGCCGGGCAGAGGCGCGCCTCATTTCCCAGACGGTGGGTGGTCGGGCAGAGGCACCTCACTTCCCAAACGGGGCGGCCGGGCAGAGGCCCTCACCTCCCAGACGGTGGGTGGCTCGGGCAGAGGCGCTCCACACCTCCCAGATGATGGGCGGCCGGGCAGAGGCGCCCTCACCTCCCAGATGATGGGTGGCCGGGCAGAGGCGCCTCCTCACCGCCCAGACGGTGGGTGGTCGGGCAGAGGTGATCCTCACCTCCCAGAGGATGGGTGGCCAGGCACAGGCGCCTCACCTCCCAGACGCATGGGTGGCCGGGCAGAGGCACTCCTCACTTCCCAGACGGTGGGTGGCCGGGCAGAGGTGCTCCTCACCTCCCAGACGGGCGGCCGGGCAGAGGTGCTCCTCACTTCCCAGATGGGGCGGCCGGGCAGAGGCGCTCCTCACTTCCCAGACGGAGCGGCCGGGCAGAGGCGCCTCCTCACTCCCAGATGGTGGGTGGTCGGGCAGAGGCACCCTCACCTCCCAGATGATGGGTGGCCGGGCAGAGGCCCCTCACTTCCCAGATGATGGTGGTCGGGCAGAGGCCCTCACTTCCCAGACGGGTGGCCGGGCAGAGGTGCTCCTCACTTCCCAGACGGGCGGCCGGGCAGACCTCACCTCCCAGACGGTGGGTGGTCGGGCAGAGGCGCCTCCTCACCTCCCCAGACGATGGGTGGCCGGGCAGAGGTGCTCCTCACTTCTTCCCAGACGGGTGGCCAGACAGAGGCGCTCCTCACCTCCCAGAAGATGGGTGGCCAGGCAGAGGCGCCTCCTCACTTCCCAGATGATGGGTGGCCGGCAGAGGCGCCTCACTGCCCAGACGATGGGTGGCTGGGCAGAGGCGCCCCTCACCTCCCAGATGATGGGTGGCCGGGCAGAGGCGCTCCTCACGTCCCAGACGATGGGTGGCAGGGCAGAGGCGCCTCACCTCCCAGATGATGGGTGGTCGGGCAGAGGCGCTCCCTCACCTCCCAGACGGGCGGCCGGGCAGAGGCGCCCTCACCTCCCAGATGATGGGTGGCCGGGCAGAGGCGCCTCACCTCCCCAGACGATGGGTGGCTGGGCAGAGGCACTCCTCACCTCCCAGACGAGGCGGTCGGACTGAGGTGCTCCTCACTTCCCAGACGATGGGTGGCGGACAGAGGCGCTCCTCACTTCCCAGATGATGGGTGGCCGGGCAGAGGCTCTCCTCACTTCCCAGACGGTGGGTGGTCGGGCAGAGGCGCTCCTCACCTCCCAGACGCATGGGTGGCCGGGCAGAGGCGCCTCACTTCCCAGACGCATGGGTGGCCGGGCAGAGGCGCCTCCTCACTTCCCAGACGATGGGTGGCCGGCAGAGGCGCCTCACCTCCCAGACGGTGGGTGGTCGGGCAGAGGCGCCCTCACCTCCCGGAAGATGGGTGGTCGGGCAGAGGCGCTCCTCACTTCCCAGACGATGGGTGGTCGGGCAGAGGCGCTCCTCACCTCCCAGACGGTGGGTGGTCGGGCAGAGGCGCCTCACTTCCCAGACGATGGGTGGCCGGGCAGAGGCGCTCCTCACCTCCCAGAAGATGGGTGGTCGGGCAGAGGCTCCTCACTTCCCAGACGCATGGGTGGCCGGGCAGAGGTGCTCCTCACCTCCAAGCCGGGGCGGCCGGGAAGAGGTCTCCTCACCTCCCAGAAGATGGGTGGTCGGGCAGAGGTGCCTCACCTCCCAGACGCATGGGTGGCCGGGCAGAGGCTCTCCTCACTTCCCAGACGCATGGGTGGCCGGGCAGAGGCGCCTCACCTCCCAGACGGTGGGTGGTCGGGCAGAGGCCTCACCTCCCAGACGGTGGGTGGTCGGGCAGAGGCGCCCTCACTTCCCAGACGGGCGGCCGGGCAGAGGCTCTCCTCACTTCCCAGACGCATGGGTGGCCGGGCAGAGGCGCCCTCACCTCCCAGACGGGCGGCCGGGCAGAGGCGCCTCCTCACTTCCCAGACGATGGGTGGCCGGGCAGAGGTGCTCCTCACCTCCCAGACGATGGGTGGCCGGGCAGAGGCCCTCCTCACTTCCCAGATGGCTGGCCGGACAGAGGCGCCTCACTTCCCAGACGATGGGTGGCCGGCAGAGGCGCCTCACTTCCCAGACGATGGGTGGCCAGGCAGAGGCGCTCCTCACTTCCCAGACGATGGGGGTCGGGCAGAGGCTCTCCTCACCTCCCAGATGATGGGTGGCCAGGCAGAGGCGCCTCACCTCCCAGAAGATGGGTGGCCGGCAGAGGCGCTCCTCACTTCCCAGATGGTGGGTGGCCGGGCAGAGGCGCTCATCACTTCACAGACGGGCGGCCGGGCAGAGGCGCCTCACCTCCCAGACGCATGGGTGGCCAGGCAGAGGCGCCTCACCTCCCAGACGGTGGGTGGCCGGGCAGAGGCGCCTCACCTCCCAGACGGTGGGTGGCCGGGCAGAGGCGCTCCTCACTTCCCAGACGGTGGGTGGCCGGGCAGAGGCTCTCCTCACTTCCCAGACGATGGGTGGCCAGGCAGAGGCGCTCCTCACTTCCCAGACGGGTGGCCGGGCAGAGGCGCCTCCTCACCTCCCAGACGATGGGTGGTCGGGCAGAGGCGCCTCCTCACCTCCCAGACGCATGGGTGGCCGGGCAGAGGCGCCTCACCTCCCAGACGATGGGTGGCCGGGCAGAGGCGCCTCCCTCACTTCCCAGACGATGGGTGGCCGGGCAGAGGCGCCCCTCACTTCCCAGACGGGCGGCCGGGCAGAGGCACTCCTCACTTCCCAGACGATGGGTGGCCAGGCAGAGGCACTCCTCACTTCTTCCCAGATGGGGCGGCCGGGCAGAGGCGCCCCTCACCTCCCAGACGGGCGGCCGGGCAGAGGCGCCTCACTTCTTCCCAGACGCATGGGTGGCCGGGCAGAGGAGCTCCTCACTTCTTCCCAGATGGGGTGGCCGGGCAGAGGTGCTCCTCACTTCTTCCCAGATGGGGTGGCCGGGCAGAGGCGCCTCACTTCTTCCCAGACGGGCGGCCGGGCAGAGGCGCCTCACCTCCCAGACGATGGGTGGCCGGGCAGAGGCACTCCCTCACTTCCCAGACAGGGCGGCCGGGCAGAGGCGCTCCTCACCTCCCAGACGGTGGGTGGTCGGGCAGAGGCGCTCCTCACTTCCCAGACGATGGGTGGCCAGGCAGAGGCGCCCTCACCTCCCAGACGATGGGTGGCCAGGCAGAGGCGCCTCACCTCCCAGACGATGGGTGGCCGGGCAGAGGCGCTCCTCACTTCCCAGACGATGGGTGGCCGGGCAGAGGCCTCCTCACTTCCCAGACGATGGGTGGCCGGGCAGAGGCGCTCCTCACTTCCCAGACGATGGGTGGCCGGGCAGAGGCACTCCTCACTTCCCAGACGATGGGTGGCCGGGCAGAGGCGCCTCCTCACTTCCCAGACGATGGGTGGCCGGGCAGAGGCGCTCCACACTTCCCAGACGATGGGTGGTCGGGCAGAGGCTCTCCTCAACTCCCAGACGATGGGTGGCTGGGCAGAGGTGCTCCTCCCTTCCCAGACGGTGGGTGGCCAGGCAGAGGCACTCCTCACCTCCCAGAAGATGGGTGGTCGGGCAGAGGCGCCCCACCTCCCAGACGCATGGGTGGCCGGGCAGAGGCGCCTCACCTCCCAGATGGTGGGTGGTCGGGCAGAGGCGCCTCCTCACTTCCCCAGACGATGGGTGGCCGGGCAGGCGCCTCACTTCCCAGATGATGGGTGGCCGGGCAGAGGTGCTCCTCACCTCCCAGACGATGGGTGGCCGGGCAGAGGCGCTCCTCACTTCCCAGACGGGCGGCCGGGCAGAGGCGCTCCTCACCTCCCAGATGATGGGTGGCCGGGCAGAGGCGCCTCACTTCCCAGACGGGCGGCCGGGCAGAGGCGCCTCACTTCTTCCCCAGACGGGTGGCCGGGCAGAGGCTTCCCTCACTTCCCCAGGGCAGCCGGGCAGAGGCTCCTCACCTCCCCAGACCCATGGGTGGCCGGGCAGAGGTGCCCTCACCTCCCAGACGGTGGGTGGCCGGGCAGAGGCGCCTCACCTCCCAGACGCATGGGTGGTCGGCAGAGGTGCTCCTCACTTCCCAGACGGGCGGCCGGGCAGAGGCGCCTCCTCACTTCCCAGATGATGGGTGGCCGGGCAGAGGCGCCTCCCTCACTTCCCAGACGATGGGTGACCGGGCAGAGGCGCCTCCTCACTTCCCAGGCGGAGGGCGGCCGGGCAGAGGAGCCTCCTCACTTCCCAGACGGGCGGCCGGGCAGAGGTGCTCCTCACCTCCCAGATGGGGCGACCGGGCAGAGGCGCTCCTCACCTCCGCAGGCGATGGGTGGCCAGGCAGAGGCGCCTCCTCACTTCCCAGACGATGGGTGGTCGGGCAGAGGCGCCCTCACCTCCCAGACGGTGGGTGGCCGGGCAGAGGCGCTCCTCACTTCCCAGACGGTGGGTGGCCGGGCAGAGGCGCCTCACTTCCCAGATGGTGGGTGGCCGGGCAGAGGCGCCTCCTCACTTCCCAGACGATGGGTGGTCGGGCAGAGGCCTCCTCACCTCCCAGACGCATGGGTGGCCGGGCAGAGGCGCCTCACCTCCCAGACGATGGGTGGTCGGGCAGAGGCGCCTCCTCACTTCCTCCCAGAAGCATGGGTGGCCGGGCAGAGGCGCCTCACTTCCCAGACGGGCGGCCGGGCAGAGGCGCCCCTCACCTCCCAGACGATGGGTGGCCGTGCAGAGGTGCTCCCACCTCCCAGACGATGGGTGGCCGGGCAGAGGCGCCCCTCACCTCCCAGACGATGGGTGGCAGGGCAGAGGCGCTCCTCACCTCCCAGACGATGGGTGGTCGGGCAGAGGTGCTCCTCACTTCCCAGACGGTGGGTGTCGGGCAGAGGCACTCCTCACTTCCCAGAAGATGGGTGGCCGGGCAGAGGAGCTCCTCACCTCCCAGACGATGGGTGGCTGGGCAGAGGCGCTCCTCACCTCCCAGACGGGCGGCCGGGCAGAGGCTCTCCTCACTTCCCAGACGGTGGGTGGCCGGGCAGAGGCGCTCCTCACTTCCCAGACGATGGGTGGCCGGGCAGAGGCTCCTCACTTCCCAGACGGGTGGCCGGGCAGAGGCACTCCTCCTCAATTCCCAGACGTGGCGGCCGGGCAGAGGCGCCTCCTCACTTCCCAGACGAGGGCGGCCGGGCAGAGGCGCCTCCTCACCTCCCAGACGATGGGTGGCCGGGCAGAGGCGCTCCTCACATCCCAGACGAGGCGGCCGGGCAGAGGCACTCCTCACTTCCCAGACGGTGGGTGGTCGGGCAGAGGCTCCTCACTTCCCAGACGCATGGGTGGCCGGCAGAGGCGCCTCACTTCCCAGACGATGGTTGGCTGGGCAGAGGCGCTCCTCACCTCCCAGACGGTGGGTGGCCGGGCAGAGGCGCTCCTCATTTCCCAGACGATGGGTGGCCAGGCAGATGCGCTCCTCATTTCCCAGACGATGGGTGGCCGGGCAGAGGCGTCCTCACTTCCCAGACGCATGGGTGGCCGGGCAGAGGCGCTCCTCACCTCCCAGACGATGGGTGGCCAGGCAGAGGCCTCACCTCCCAGACGGTGGGTGGCCGGCAGAGGCGCCTCCTCACCTCCCAGGCGATGGGTGGCCGGGCAGAGGCACTCCTCACTCCCAGATGATGGGTGGCCAGGCAGAGGCGCTCCTCACCTCCCAGAAGATGGGTGGCCGGGCAGAGGCGCTCCTCACTTCCCAGACGGTGGGTGGCCGGGCAGAGGTGCTCCTCACTTCCCAGACGATGGGTGGCCGGGCAGAGGTGCTCCTCACCTCCCAGACGCATGGGTGGCCAGGCAGAGGCTCCTCACTTCCCAGATGGGGCGGCCGGGCAAAGGTGCTCCTCACCTACCAGACGCATGGGTGGCCGGCAGAGGCGCCTCCTCACTTCCCAGACGATGGGTGGCCGGGCAGAGGCGCCAATCCTCACCTCCCAGATGTGGGTGGCCGGGCAGAGGCACTCCTCACTTCCCAGATGGTGGGTGGTCGGGCAGAGGCCTCACTTCCCAGACGGGTGGTCGGGCAGAGGCGCCCTCACCTCCCAGATGGTGGGTGGCCGGGCAGAGGCGCCTCCACTCCTCACTTCCCAGACGGTGGGTGGCCGGGCAGAGGCGCTCCTCACTTCCCAGATGATGGGTGGCTGGGCAGAGGCGCTCCTCACTTCCCAGACGATGGGTGGCAGGGCAGAGGCGCTCCTCACCTCCCAGAAGATGGGTGGCCGGGCAGAGGCACTCCTCACTCCCAGACGGGCGGCCGGGCAGAGGCCTCCTCACCTCCCAGACGCATGGGTGGCCGGGCAGAGGCGCCTCACCTCCCAGACGATGGGTGGCCGGGCAGAGGCGCCTCACCTCCCAGACGCATGGGTGGCCGGGCAGAGGCGCCCCTCACCTCCCAGACGATGGGTGGCCGGGCAGAGGCGCCTCCCTCACCTACCAGAAGATAGGTGGCCGGGCAGAGGCGCTCCTCACTTCAACCAGATGATGGCTGGCCGGGCAGAGGCACCCCTCACTTCCCAGATGGTGGGTGGTCAGGCAGAGGCGCCTCACTTCCCAGACGATGGGTGGCCGGGCAGAGGCGCCCCTCACTTCCCAGATGATGGGTGGCCGGGCAGAGGCGCTTCCTCACCTCCCAGACGCATGGGTGGCCGGCAGAGGCGCCTCCCTCACCTCCCAGACGATGGGTGGCCGGGCAGAGGCGCTCCTCACTTCCCAGATGATGGGTGGCCGGGCAGAGGCGCCTCCTCACTTCCCAGACGATGGGTGGCCAGGCAGAGGCGCCCCTCCCTCACCTCCCAGACGCATGGGTGGCCGGGCAGAGGTGCTCCTCACCTCCCAGACGATGGGTGGCCAGGCAGAGGCGCCTCCTCACCTCCCAGACGATGGGTGGCCGGGCAGAGGCGCCTCACCTCCCAGACGATGGGTGGCTGGGCAGAGGCGCCTCACTTCCCAGACGATGGGTGGCCAGGCAGAGGCGCTCCTCACCTCCCAGACGATGGGTGGCCAGGCAGAGGCTCTCCTCACTTCCCAGACGATGGGTGGCCGGGCAGAGGCACGCCTCACCTCCCAGAAGATGGGTGGCCGGGCAGAGGTGCTCCTCACTTCCCAGACGATGGGTGGCCAGGCAGAGGCGCTCCTCACTTCCCAGACGATGGGTGGCCGGGCAGAGGTGCTCCTCACTTCCCAGACGGTGGGTGGCCGGGCAGAGGCGCCCTCACCTCCCAGACGATGGGTGGCCGGGCAGAGGCGCTCCTCACCTCCCAGACGATGGGTGGCCGGGCAGAGGCGCCTCACTTCCCAGACGATGGGTGGCCGGGCAGAGGCACCTCCTCACCTCCCAGACGATGGGTGGCCGGGCAGAGGTGCTCCTCACCTCCCAGACGGGCGGCCGGGCAGAGGCGCTCCTCACTTCCCAGATAGGCGGCCGGGCAGAGGCGCCTCCTCACTTCTTCCCAGACGGGCGGCCGGGCAGAGGCGCTCCTCACCTCCCAGAAGATGGGTGGCCGGGCAGAGGCTCTCCTCACCTCCCAGACGGGCGGCCGGGCAGAGGCCCTCACCTCCCAGACGATGGGTGGCCGGGCAGAGGCGCCTCACTTCCCAGACGATGGGTGGCCGGGCAGAGGCCTCCTCACCTCCCAGAAGATGGGTGGCCGGGCAGAGGCGCCCCTCCCTCACCTCCCAGATGATGGGTGGCCGGGCAGAGGCCTCCTCACCTCCCAGATGATGGGTGGCCAGGCAGAGGCGCTCCTCACTTCCCGAGACGATGGGTGGCCGGGCAGAGGCGCCTCACCTCCCAGGCGGTGCGGCCGGGCAGAGGCGCTCCTCATTTCCCAGACGGTGGGTGGCCGGCAGAGGCGCTCCTCACTTCCCAGACGGGCGGCCGGGCAGAGGCACTCCTCACTTCCCAGACGGGCGGCCGGGCAGAGGCGCCCTCACCTCCCAGACGCATGGGTGGCCGGGCAGAAGCTCTCCTCACCTCCCAGACGATGGGTGGCCGGGCAGAGGCGCCTCCCTCACCTCCCAGACGCATGGGTGGCCGGGCAGAGGTGCTCCTCACCTCCCAGGCGATGGGTGGCCGGGCAGAGGCGCTCCTCACCTCCCAGACGATGGGTGGCCGGCAGAGGCCTCCCCACCTCCCAGACGATGGGTGGCCGGGCAGAGGCACTCCTCACTTCCCAGACGCATGGGTGGCCGGGCAGAGGTGCTCCTCACATCCTCCCAGACGATGGGTGGCCGGACAGAGGTGCTCCTCACCTCCCAGACGATGGGTGGCCGGGCAGAGGCGCCTCACCTCCCAGATGGGCGGCCGGGCAGAGGCGCCCTCACTTCCCAGAGGGGTGGCCGGGCAGAGGCCTCACCTCCCAGACGCATGGGTGGCCGGGCAGAGGCGCCTCCCTCACCTCCCAGATGATGGGTGGCCAGGCAGAGGCGCTCCTCACTTCCCAGACGGGGCGGCCGGGCAGAGGCCCTCACCTCCCAGACGGGCGGCCGGGCAGAGGTGCTCCTCACCTCCCAGACGCATGGGTGGCCGGGCAGAGGTGCTCCTCACCTCCCAGATGATGGGTGGCCGGGCAGAGGTGCTCCTCACTCCCAGACGCATGGGTGGCCGGGCAGAGGCGCCTCCTCACCTCCCAGACGATGGGTGGCTGGGCAGAGGCGCCTCCTCACCTCCCAGACGCATGGGTGGCCGGGCAGAGGTGCCCTCACCTCCCCAGACCATGGGTGGCCGGGCAGAGGCGCCCTCACTTCCCCAGACGATGGGTGGCTGGGCAGAGGCGCTCCTCACATCCCCAGACGATGGGTGGCCGGGCAGAGGCACTCCTCACTTCCCAGAAGATGGGTGGCCGGGCAGAGGCGCCTCACTTCCCAGAAGATGGGTGGCCGGGCAGAGGCGCCTCCTCACTTCCCAGAAGATGGGTGGCCGGGCAGAGGCGCTCCTCACCTCCCAGACGATGGGTGGCCAGGCAGAGGCGCTCCTCACTTCCCAGAAGATGGGTGGCCGGGCAGAGGTGCTCCTCACTTCCCAGATGATGGGCGGCCGGGCAGAGGCGCTACTCACTTCCCAGATGGTGGGTGGCCGGGCAGAGGCGCCTCCTCACTTCCCAGAAGATGGGTGGTCGGGCAGAGGCACACCTCACCTCCCAGACGATGGGTGGCCGGGCAGAGGTGCTCCTCACTTCCCAGAAGATGGGTGGTCGGGCAGAGGCGCTCCTCACTTCCCAGACGGTGGGTGGCCGGGCAGAGGCGCTCCTCACCTCCCAGACGATGGGTGGCTGGGCAGAGGCGCCTCCTCACTTCCCAGGCGATGGGTGGCTGGGCAGAGGTGCTCCTCACCTCCCAGGCGATGGGTGGCTGGGCAGAGGCGCTCCTCACCTCCCAGATGATGGGTGGCCGGCAGAGGTGCTCCTTACCTCCCAGACGATGGGTGGCCAGGCAGAGGCGCTCCTCATTTCCCAGACGATGGGTGGCTGGGCAGAGGCGCTCCTCACTTCTTCCCAGACGGGATGGCCAGGCAGAGGCGCTCCTCACTTCCTCCCAGATGGGATGGCCAGGCAGAGGCGCCTCACCTCCCGACGATGGGTGGCTGGGCAGAGGTGCTCCTCACCTCCCAGACGCATGGGTGGCTGGCAGAGGCGCCTCACCTCCCAGACGATGGGTGGCCGGGCACAGGCACTCCTCACCTCCCAGATGATGGGTGGCCAGGCAGAGGCGCCCTCACTTCCCAGGCGATGGGTGGCCGGGCAGAGGCGCCTCACTTCCCAGATGATGGGTGGCCAGGCAGAGGCGCTCCTCACCTCCCAGACGATGGGTGGCCAGCAGAGGCGCTTCACACCTCCCAGACGATGGGTGGCTGGGCAGAGGCCCTCCTCACCTCCCAGGCGATGGGTGGCCGGGCAGAGGCGCCTCCTCACTTCCTCCCAGATGGGTGGCCGGGCAGAGGCGCCTCCCTCACCTCCCAGACGATGGGTGGCCGGGCAGAGGCGCCTCCCTCACCTCCCAGACGATGGGTGGCCGGGCAGAGGCGCCCTCACTTCCCAGATGGGATGGCCAGGCAGAGGCGCCTCACTTCCCAGGCGATGGGTGGCCGGGCAGAGGCGCCCTCACTTCCCAGATGGGATGGCCAGGCAGAGGCGCTCCTCACTTCCCAGGCGGGGTGGCCGGGCAGAGGCCTCACCTCCCAGGCGATGGGTGGCCGGGCAGAGGCACTCCTCACTTCCCAGATGATGGGTGGCTGGGCAGAGGCGCCTCACCTCCCAGATGATGGGTGGCTGGGCAGAGGCGCTCCTCACTTCCCAGATGGGGCATGGCCAGGCAGAGGCGCCCTCACTTCCCAGATGGGATGGCCAGGCAGAGGCGCCTCCCTCACCTCCCAGATGATGGGTGGCTGGGCAGAGGCGCTCCTCACTTCCCAGATGGGATGGCCAGGCAGAGGCGCCCTCACTTCCCAGATGGGATGGCCAGGCAGAGGCGCCTCACCTCCCAGATGATGGGTGGCCGGGCAGAGGCGCTCCTCACTTCCCAGATGGGATGGCCAGGCAGAGGCGCCTCACTTCCCAGATGGGATGGCCAGGCAGAGGCGCCTCCCTCACCTCCCAGACGATGGGTGGCCGGGCAGAGGCGCTCCTCACTTCCCAGATGGGATGGCCAGGCAGAGGCGCCTCCCTCACCTCCCAGACGATGGGTGGCCGGGCAGAGGCGCACCTCACTTCCCAGATGGGATGGCCAAGCAGAGGCGCCTCCCTCACCTCCCAGATGATGGGTGGCTGGGCAGAGGCGCTCCTCACTTCCCAGATGGGATGGCCAGGCAGAGGCGCCTCACCTCCCAGAAAAAGGGTGGCCGGGCAGAGGCGCCTCACCTCCCAGATGATGGGTGGCCGGGCAGAGGCGCTCCTCACGTCCCAGATGGGATGGCCAGGCAGAGGCGCCTCACCTCCCAGATGATGGGTGGCCGGGCAGAGGCGCCTCACCTCCCAGATGATGGGTGGCCGGGCAGAGGCACTCCTCACTTCCCAGATGGGATGGCCAGGCAGAGGCGCCTCCCTCACCTCCCAGATGATGGGTGGCCGGGCAGAGGCGCTCCTCACTTCCCAGATGGGATGGCCAGGCAGAGGCGCCTCCCTCACCTCCCAGATGATGGGTGGCTGGGCAGAGGCGCTCCTCACTTCCCAGATGGGATGGCCAGGCAGAGGCGCTCACTTCCCAGATGTGGACGGCCAGTGCAGAGGCGCTCCTCACCTCCCAGAAGATGGGTGGCCGGGCAGAGGAGCTACTCACCTCCCAGATGGGATGGCCGGGCAGAGGCGCCTCACCTCCCAGATGATGGGTGGCGGGAAGAGGGAGGCTCTACTCTCCTTATCCACAACGTTGTCTGTGCTGCTGGCCTGTCCCTGTTCCCAAATAAGAGCAGACGCACGACAATGCCTCAATAAATATCCCGGCGGATTCAGTCTGAACTTAATTCATTTCCACACCCCTGGCGTGAGTGGTACCCTGTGCAGGGCAGAGACGAATGAGGCACTGTAATCAGTGCCATGACCTTCAGGCCAGAAGCATTGGTAACCTGGGCCCCTGGCTCTCCCCTGCGGTGACCTCAGCTGCTCCTGTCCTTAGCCCAGTGCCCAGCTTCAGAACAAGTGGTCAAAAAAATCCCATCTGCAGGCACTGGGGAGCAGCGTGCCCCCGCGTTTTAGGTGTTGGTATTGCCGGGATGCCTGCCTGGCCCAGGCCTTTCAGGCTTTGAAAAAGAGCGTTTTGGGGATTCTGTCTTAGAAGCACGCCAGGACATTTTAGGACTGAGTTCAATCCTGTCACTTTACAGACGGGGACAGGGATGCTATGGAGATCTGCCCAATATCCCAGAGGGGCGGAACAAGAATGTAAGCCCCAGTTTTGGGGGCTCATTTTGTCTCTGGGCTGATCCAGTCAGATTCATTCTCAGGCCTCACAGAGACACTTTACATTGAAAATAAAGAAGAACAAAAAACAGTCAAAAAGTAAAGAAAAATTAAAAAGGGAAGAGAGCAACTCCGGAGCTCGCCACTGAGGACTCCAGGAGCCTGCACCGCCTCCCCTCCCCTCCTCTCCCCTCCCTCCCCTTCCCTTCTCTTCCCTTCCATGTTTGCTTCCGAAAGGCTCAGCAAACACTCCCAGGCAGCCTGTTTTGTGCTGGGCAATGCCACAGGTACCAGTTTTTTTTTTTTACCATGCCTTACAGGTGGACGAGCACTTCCTTTGGAGAAATTTTACATAAGAGGGAGATAACATTTTCCACAATTTAGATCAGCCCAGGCCCAGGGTCCGCTTAAAAATATTAAATAACAGAGCCTAGGGCCCATGCGAGCGCCCTCCTGGCCGGCCCTGGGCTCTGCGAAGGGCTCCCTGGAGATTCTCACTTGCACCACCCTGGCAGGGAGGGACGGGGTTCCCATCCTCCCCACCTCACCTGGTGGAGACCCCTTGGTCCTTGGCTGAGGTTCTGCTTCCACACCCCCAGGCTGCTGTGCTCTGATGGGGTCTGAGATCAAGCCCAGCTCCTTCATTTCATTTCTGAGGAACATGAGGCCAAAAGAAGGGGCTGCTGCCTAACGGCACCTGCCCAGAAGTCCCATCCTTATGGAACCAGGCTCCAGCCCCCCAGTGGCCCTTCATGTTATTTTGTGTTTCTGGTACACAGATCTCCTGGTGTGGGTTGGTGGCACTCCTGGCTGAGAATGTGTCTGCCGTTTCTGAGGCATGGACATTTGCTGTGTTTCACTCAGAGCCAAGGCTAATAGGGGCCAATGCCCTTCAGGAAGTCATTCCCTTCAGGGATGGAACAATGGCCCTCCCCTCTAGAGGCATGACAGAGAGCCCTGCAGAGGTGCCTGTGCCTAAGAGAGACTTACTCTGTGCACTTCCAGGGGTCTGTCTGATTGTATTTAGAAAAGTAAAAAACAAGAGTGAGTTTAGAAGAGGCTGCGAGAGGCCAAAGGCGTGATGCCAAATATTCATTGCAACTTGAGCTGGGAATTGAGACTGGAGCCCCAAAGTGTACACTCTGGGGGGCTCTTTAAAGCAGCTCAGCTCATTCAGGAGCACACTGGACTCAGGCAGCGACAGAAACAGGGACAGAGAGCATCTTCCCAAGCCACCTGTCAGTTGGGAAAAAGCTTAGCATGTGGTCTCTATCTCTCAGCACGTTTGTTTTTATTATTTTTTACATTTATTACCTGTAATTAACATTCACTACTCTTGGGCACAAGAGGTGCTCCATGTGTATGGAAGCAGAGATGAATACATACCCCATTTTTATGTAGGTAATTACAGACTCTAGATATTATTCTGGACTTGCCTATATTACTTGTTATATCTTGCAGAGCTTTGTTATTCTTCAGAGCAGCTTCATCATATTTTCTGCAAGCTGTCTTCTGCCTTATTTAACCTGTCTACAACAACCATATGTCACCACGAGTCTTACCTAGACATGGATTTTGAAAAAGAGACATCAATCAGTGGCCTTGGACTTTCTGCATGGGCGAAGAGTGCGAGCATCTCAAAGAGGAAGGGGCTAGGTGTTCGTTTTGAACTTTCCACCTTTGGAGAGATTAAGCAGGACAATGTCCCCTGGCAGGGACTCTCTGACTCACAGACCTTTCTGTACCTTGCAAAAGCACCTTTGAAGTTAGGACTTGGAAATTGGGCACTCCAAGCTGCTTTTGACCCTCTGCCAAAAAAAAAAAAGTTACCTTAAATGTTAGCCATGTACTAAGTAACTGTAATGTAGTTTTGAATATTTGTGAGGGTCCAACTCAGTACTTTAAAAAATTGATTAAAATGTGAAATTTTTTCTCTGTGGAGCATTTGTTCTGAAGACATCTCTGAAATCTCTCATTAAAAAAAAAAAGAAAGGAAAGCAGTTTCATTTGCCCCTTTAGGGAAATTGCCTTCCACACCAAGATGATACCCTAACTTCAAGGGTCCCAAGGAATAATGATAATTCCGAACGTATCCTGTGCATGGACAAAGTGGCTGTATGATACATGAATAATTGTTTGATAAAAACACTGAGTTTGGATATTCAAACATTTGAGTCATTTTTTAAAAGTCACTAAGATGACTTATAGATAAAACAATAAAATGCATATTTTATGCTTTACATTCATTCTTTCTATTTACACTACACCTTATTTGGAAAGGATCAAGGTAAAGGTGGATGGCATATTTTTCTAGCAGTACAGTCACTAATCAAATCATTGTGAAATTATAGTTAAGAAAATTTCTGTATAGTTTGGAAACAATAAACTATGTTGGAAAATAAATTCATTTGGGGGATAAATAAATTAATAGTATCAAATTTTATCATGTACCTTCTCCTCCAGACTTGAATCCATTTCCAAACCACAGACCCAGAAAACAATCCCCAAGGAACTATTTCGTGGATAATTCTGAAGAATAAGGCATATCATTTCAAAGAAATCAAAGTAGGAAATCAAGCTTATTGGCTAATTCTGTTAATATCTGGTCACAGGTTCATAGGTTCATCTAATTGCAGATTTGAAATGAAATAGAGTTCAATTTGTCCCAACACACAAGATAATTATTCTGATGTGCATCATACTCATGAATGGAAAAGAAGAGTGTAAGGAGAAGAGAGGAAAGATACTTTTGGGTTTGCAAACATTTGATAGTAGAAAAAATGTTTCTGTGTTTTAAAAAATATTGATACAATTCAACAACAAAAAGACAAACAACACATTTAAAAATGGACAAAGGACTTAAATAGATTTTTCCAAAGAAGAAATTCAAATGGCCAGCAAGCACACGAACGATGCTCAATGTCATTAGTCATTAGAAAAACGCAAATCAAAACCACAATGAGATATCACTTCACATCTACTAGGGTGGTCATAAAAAAATAAAACTTCAGAAGCAGTGGCTCACACCTGTAATCTCAGCACTTTGGGAGGCCAAGGTGGGTGGATCACAAGGTCAGGAGTTTGAGACCAGCCTGGCCAATATGGTGAAACCCCATCTCTACTAAAAATACAAAAATTAGCCAGGCAATTAGACAGGCATGCTGGTGGGAGCTTGTAATTCCAGCTACTCAGGAGGCTGAGGCAGGAGAATCGCTTGAACCCGGGAGGCAGAAGTTGCAGTGAACCGAGATCATGCCACTGCACTCCAGCCTGGGCACCAGAGCAAGACTTCATCTCAAAATGGAAGAAAACAAAACAAAATTTCTGAAAACAGCAAGTGTTGGTGAGGATGTGGAGAAATTGTAAACTTCATAGGTCGCTGGTGGCAATGTACAGTGGTGCAGCTGCCGTGGAAAAGTCTGGCAGTTCCTCAGAAAGTTAAACAATATGAGTTACCAATATGGCCTAGCAATTCAACTCCTAGGTGTATACATACAAGCAGTGAAAATAGGTGTTCAAACAGCAACCTGTACATGAGTGTAGTGTTCATAGCAGAATTAGTCACAACAGTCCACGGTGGAAGCAAAGCAAATGTGCATCAGTTGATGAATGTATAAGCAAAGTGTGGCGCATCCATACAATGCAATATTATTTGGTCACGAAAGGAAAAGAAGTACTGCCACATTCTCCAACATGGAGGAACCTTGAAAATCTCAGATTAAGTAAAATAAGCCAGGCACAAAATACCACATATTGTATGATTCCATATATATGAAATGTGCACAGCTGGCAAATCCAGTGGCTACTTACGGTGTCTCCTTTGGGGATGATGAAAAAGTCAGCTGGGGGTTCTCCCCACTTTTTTATCCTCATGGACAATGCTAATGTTACTCCTCTTGCTCCACAGATTTTATGTATTTATTTATCTTGGTCTTTCAAGAAAGAGGCAGGGTTTGTGTTCATGAATTTAATCTCTCTTTATGAAGGCATACTAACTTTCCATTTTGGTCTTATTATTTATTTCCATTTTGGTCTTATCAACTAAGGGAGATTCCCTGGGTGCAGAAAGTCATTTCCCATGACCCAAAGAGGTAAGAATAAGCCAGGTGAGAGCAGGTCAAGCCTGCAGGGTTGCGGTGACCACCACATGTAAGGACAGGAAGAAAAGATTAGAAGCGCCCATTACTTATGTCACACGAGGTGCAATGGGGTAGAATTGACTGAGCCTGCCCACCTGTCCCTTGCCCTGAAGACCTCAGGCATTGAAGAGAAGACAGGCTTCCTGATGACAGGGACTCTCTGAGCAATGGATGAGTCAGAAGGATTTAATCCCAGGGAAAGCTGCTGGGGTGCAGGGGAGGGAAGGACACTGCGCAGAAGGTGGGCATGCAGAGTGGAACACAAGGCAGTCAGGTGTGCTGCAGTGGATTCTGAGACAGCCTCCAGCAAACTCCTGTCTAAGGACCTCTTCCCACCGCAGTACGACTGGTGGCCATAAAACCTCATCAGGCCTCAGGGGCCTGTACTAAAAAGCTGCTGTGAGAACAAAGAATGCATAACTAATGGAATTGCTGGCTCAAGATTGACCTTGAGACCCCATTATATTTGCTCAGTTGTCTCCAACAGGATGGCACATTTTTTTTTTTAATGTCTGTAATTTTTATTTATTTTTATTTTATTTTACTTTAAGTTCTGGGATACATGTGCAGAACGTGCAGGTTTGTTACATAGATATGCATGTGCCATGGTGGTTTGCTGCACCCATCAACCCATCATCTATGTTCTAAGCCCCGCATGCTTTAGGTATTTGTCCTAATGCTCTCCCTCCCCTTGTCCCCAACCCAGCACTGCAAATATTATAATACCAAATAATGAGAGGGAAAAAATCAATTTCTACTTGTTTTTTATGAATCCAAGGTAGGCTTCAAAATCTCCCTGGGTAACATGCTTTAATATCATACCATCTTTTTATAAAATTTTTATTTATTTTATTTTATTTTATTTTACTTTAAGTTCTGAGATACATGTGCAGAACGTGCAGGTTTACATAGATATGCATGTGCCATGGTGGTTTGCTGCACCCATCAACCCATCATCTATGTTCTAAGCCCGCATGCTTTAGGTATTTGTCCTAATGCTCTCCTCACTTCCCAGACGCATGGGTGGCCGGGCAGAGGCGCCTCACCTCCCAGACGATGGGTGGCCGGGCAGAGGCGCCTCCTCACCTCCCAGAT
>JAKGGE010002122.1:0-207500 GCA_023748175.1 Hoolock leuconedys
AAATTAGCTTTTTTCTTGATTAAAAATTTCACCGCTCACTGTTTTTGTTCATGTACGCCAAGCAAAAAGTGGTGTGAGGCCACACTGCAAAACAATATAAAACAAAAACAATATGTAATTCAAAAAATTATGTATTTCTCAACTGAATTGGAAGCTTTATATAAGATCCTATGGACTTACACTCATAGAAAGTAAATAAAATGTAGTCTCCTCCTTCTCACTCTTCTGTACTTTCCCACATGCTGCTCCTTCACTTGGAAACATCCCTTCTCTGCCTCACCACATTAACTCTGATCATCTCAAAAATTCACTTTAAATATTTACTGTTTCCAAGACTCTTTGCTTCTAAACCAGCATTTTGCATGGTAGTTTTGGATGATAATTTTTTTTCATTTAAACAAAGAGCTTCTTGAGGGCAGGGGCTGTATCTTTTATCTCTATATTATCCAACCCTAAGACAAAATTTTTGTGTATAAAGCAAGAATTTGCATGTAATATATTTCTTTAGTTTCACATGTTTTACCAAAAGTTCAAGCTCCAACGTGCAATAAAAATTGCTATTAATACTCATACTGCCCATTTCAAGAATTTTTCCAACATTTATTCATTTAAAATCTATTCGTATTTAATTTTTCCAGATTGTTAACTAGATAATCAGTTCATATGCTTACTGAAACTAACAGAATTCCTATCTGTATTCTTAATAACTCCATGGTTTTTAGTGTTTAAACCTGCCATCCTGATTAAGCCAAAGCTCTACAAACTTAAGAGACATACTGGATAGTCCATAATACAGCTTCAATTGACAAAAAAGGTTTAGAATTTGCTACAATTCTAATTCAGAAAACTCTGCTCTTAACAATGACTTACTGACCTAAGCACTTGAATGATTGAACAAAGGGACACAAAGTCCTGAGAGGGCCATCGTCTACTTATTGAAAGACTACTCACTGCAAATTTCTAAAGACCTTCTGAATGGCAGTGAATAACTGATGGTAGAAAGGAAAAGGTATTATTCTGTAAGCTGACAGAGAGTGCCAATGATATTCAATTTAATGTCTCAATGACAGAGATAAGTCAGACTAGGCCAGGAATGGTGGCTCACACCTGTAATCCTAGCATTTTGGGAGGTTGTGGGTGATTCACTTGAGCCCAGGAATTCAAGATCAGCCTGAGAAACATGGCAAAAACCTCATCTCTACTTAAAAAAAAATACAAAAACTGAGATTGGAGGACCACCTGAGCTTAGGGATGTCAAGGCTGTGGTGAGCTGTGATTGCACCGCTGCACTCCAGCCTGGGGAAGAGAGTGAGACCCCATCTCAAAAACAAAAAAAAAATTTTAGATTAATGTTATTGGAAAGGAAAGATTTAAAGGAATTAGCACATATCCAACTCCAACTCTTCTAGAAGTATCTTAAGTTTCTGAGACATGGGAATTTACACATTATACTTATGTATTCAGTGGTTCTTAAGCAGGAGTATATCTGGATTTTGAGAAATTTGTGGTGGTTGTTGTTGTTGTTGCTAGAGGCAGGGTCTCATTATGTTGACCAGGCTAGACTCAAACTCCTAAGCTCAAGCAATCCTCCCACCTCAGCCTCCCTAGCAGCTGGGACTACAGCCCTGCACCACCATGCCTGGCTTCAAGGAAACATTTTTAAACATACAATATCCAAGCTTTATTAGACTTACTCTGTCAAAATCTTCAGGGGAAAGCCTAGACTTGCAGATTATTTAAAAATTTTCCTGAGGTAACTGGAATGCACAACTCGAGCTGGAAGCTAGTGTAATAGACAATTACTTCAGTCTCATTTTTTCATCCACATAAACAATTCCCTTTATCATTTGAGGATTTGGCCAAAAAGAGGAAAGAGCAGGAGAGAGACTCATTTGCTGAAAACACCACATAATTTTCCCTGGTAAGAGTAGAACAAGGTCTAGTAAACTCAAAATCCAGCCTGATCTTGTTACTTATAATCCCCTTGTCTCCCACCTTCCCATCAAGACATTCTAGAATTGAAAGCAGATTTGAGACTGTAATTGGCCATTTCTACCAGAATAGGATACTGAGTCAGTTAATTACTTGTTATTCTTTCTGCTCAAGGGTTTCCCACTACATTACCACATATTCACTGCCAATCTGGCTCCTCAGAGGCCTCCTAAAATTGATCTCTAGGCAGTTTACAACTCACTAACTCCCTCTCCCAAACTGAAAACTGTCATTCTCTAAAATGGAAAAGAACCTTGTCTCACCATACAAAGGAAACAAATGAATGAACAACAACAACAACACACACACACAAAACCTCTTCATGGTCTTTTCCCCCATTACCTAATTTCCAAGTTGACCTTGATATTTCTGATTGCCCTGTTTTTCCCTTTCCACTTCTGCCTCATGAGCAATCAGAAATATCTTCAGCCTTGCCACTGAGAGATACATCACCTCATATCTATTAGTGTTTTTTTAGGAATTTGCCAAAGCAGCAGGATTAATATTCACTGAAACATGTTTAAGTTTTCTTGGAGTTTTAATGTAAAACCTATTTCCAGGGCAAATTTTGTCATTTTACATTCATTAGGGAAAAAAACTTGGCAGGGAAAAATTGAAAAAAAAACAGTATTACCTTTTACAAATTCAGTGATTTTTAAAAAAAGTATTAACCACAAGTGCACTGAAAAAACTGTACTGTCTAATGCTTCTTTAAAAGTAACAATATTTAAAATAAAGTCTTAGATGATTAAGTCATTTCAAAATATTTTCATTCAGGTTATGATTGAGCTTCCAAATATGGAAAACTGGCCCTTACACAGGTCAGTGATAAAACGAATGCATTTCAGTATTTTGAAGATAAAATTGGTAGATCTATATCTTGTTTTTGGATTCAATATCAGCACCGTATAAGAGCAGTGCTTTGGCCATTAATTTATCTTCATTGTAGACAGCATAGTGTAGAGCAGTATTTCCATACTCATCTGGAATATTTGGATCAGTGCCATGTTCCAGTAACATTAACGCACATTCATCTTCTTGGCATTGTATGGCCTGTCAGTATTAGACCAAAAACAAATTATAAGTCCTAGGAATTCAAAATAACATTCCACAGCTTTCACCAACTAGTTATATTTAAATGAGAAAACTCATTTTTATGCTATTGAAATCAAACCCATCTCACGCTGATATAGTTGACTACTGCATACCTTTATCAGAGCTGTCCTTTTTTTGTTGTCAAGGACATTAAGTTGACATTGTCTGTCCAGCAGGAGTTTTACTACTTCTGAATTTCCATTGGCAGAGAGCCAAATGTGAGGCAGTCCTGGGTGGGGGGCTTTTTTAGAGAGCATGGTGCACTAGCTACAGCCACATTAATGATTCATGTATTGCAGAGCACTGAATAACATGCTATTACTCTGCCTTCAAAACAAACTTAATTTTCCTTTGAGCCACTATATTATCTCTCATTACTCACTGTATTAATGAAAGAGCAGCCTATTTGAATAGAATGAGCATAGCCCTTGGATGACATTCAACGTGGGCTGGAATCCTACTTGAAGCTCTGTAAACTTCCCACAGCTGTTGCTTAGCCTTTTTTTCTGTCTCAATTTCCTCATCAATAAAATGGAATTAAAATAGTCAGTTTCTCAGAGGAAACCACTGTAATGCTCAAATAAGACTCTACACAAACGCTTAGAATAGTTCTAACACAAATAACAGCAAAAAATTGGCAGGATATTTATAGTGCACCTACTAATACCACTAAAGACAACATTTGAATTAAGTGAAATGATACAATTATACCTACATTTACGCAAATCCCACTTATAATTCATGATTTACTATAACTATAATTGGCAGCATTTAAATAATTCTCTTATTGAAACCCACTTAAAATAATGGGGCATCATACAATCCCTGGTGCCTTACATTAAGTAGAATATGTTATAATATAACAGGTCTGGGGCAGTTCAGTCAGAGGACTAGCATTTAGATAAATTTTAGTTCTTAAAAGAATTGTAGAATAAGAGGGCGGAGAGTGAAAACAAAAACAAATTTCTAAAATAATCTAGCTTCTTACTTTGGTTTTCAAAACTTTAAGCCAAAGAAAACTTGAAATTCAAATGAATAGCATGGGCTCATTTTTTTTCAATACTTAGATTTATACAACGTATGTACATCAGATATTTCCAATCATTCATATTAGGATTTAAGACTGTTATAAATTTTCTCTTTTTAAAATGGATTTATGAAAATATTTGTGGAGCTTTTCTTGCTTTACATTCGGGATGGGTCTGGGATGTGTGGGTTGGTTAACATAGGTAGCGTGCACCAAGGTGGTGGTTGTACAGATTATTTCATTGCACCCGGGTGTTAAGCCCAGTACCCGTTAGTTCTATTTCCTGCTTCTTTCCTTCCTCCCACCCTCCACCCTCTGATAGGCCCCAGTGTGTGTTGCTTCCCTGTAGGTGTCTGTGTGTTCTCCTCATTTAGCTCCCAACTATAAGTGAGACCATGCGGTATTTGGTTTTCTGTTCTATGTTAGTTTGCTAAGGATGTGGCCTTCAACACCATCCATGTCCCATAAAGGACAGGCTCTTGTTCTTTCTTTTATGGCTGTAATTATTCCATGCTGTTTATGTACCACGGTGACTTCTTAAAACAGCAATAAAACAGTCTTTACCCAAGACTCATAAATTTTCAAAGGGCAGTTAAGGTTTATCTTTTACTATTTTCTACCTTGAATGCTTTTTTGTTTGAAAGGAGGGAGAGAAAAGCTTCAACTGAGATTAAGTCCCTAATGCCCCAATTTTAAATCTCTCAGCTTGCTCAGGCCCTAGGTAAACATGAAGTTTTCAAGGTGGAAGGATCCTGAGAGATAGCAGAATATACTTTTCCATAATAGGTGTCTGGCTTATGTCTGATGACTAAGAAGATTGAAAGAATGGATAAACACAGCTTGGAGTTCAATATTTTTTAAAAACTCCTGTTGAGTAAGGTAATACATTTACAAAGCTAAGTAATGATCATTTATATTTGCTATTTTAGTTTTCATAAATATAAACTAAACCCCAAATAAAAATTAATCCATACTATTTACGTTAATCTATATATAGTAAGAAAGATGAATTATATAATAAAATATATATACAATAAAATCTACCAGAAGGGTAAACAGAATCCCTCTACTTCTGAAGGGTAAAAGTTCTGAAGATAGCCATACAGGTGCAAGTAAACAATAGAATGTAGAAATTATTTGTTTCTACTTCACAAGTAGCATATTCCTTCTCTTCCCAAGGATTATTTCATTACTAATGAAACTTAACTAAAACTTTGGTGTTTCATTGCAGAAATCACAAATAAGAGAAAGGGAAAAACTTCGCCTGAAATCCCCAAGAAATAAGTTTGATTATATTTTCTAATATTTTCCATTAACACAAGAGCAGATTCTGTTTGTGTATAAGTATAGCAAAGCTGATTTTCTCACTTGATACAGCAAGTACATCTTGCATGTCGACATATCTCTGTATCTTGACACCCTCAATGGTTACATATTCTCCCATCCTGTGGGTGCACTGAAATTTTGTTCATAAAATCTTTATATGAGTTCTTCTCAATACATGGCTATTTTAAGCAATACTAAGAAAAACAATTGTGTCTGTTTCATATAGGTATTTCAGTATAATGGAATAGATGGGTAAAAGGCATACACATTTTAAAAATGTGGTTCTTACCATCAAAGTGTCTATTTGAAAAGTCGCGGCAACTTAAACTTTCACAAGTATATAAGTACCACTGTTCTTCACCCTCACACACTTTGTATGGTGTGGACAGAAAACAGCATTTCATTCCTTTATATTTATTTATTTATTTTTATTTTTTTTTATTTATATATTTTTTTTTGAGATGGAGTCTCACTCCATCACCCAGGCCTGAAGATGTAGGGGTGCAATCACAGCTCACTGCAACCTCTCTGCCTCCCTGGTTCAAACATTCTCCTGCCTCAGCCTCCTGAGTAGCTGGGATTACAGTGCACGCCACCAGCACCCAGCCCAATTCTTTGTATTTTTAGTAGAAACAGGGTTTCACCATGCACAGCCAGGCTAGTCTCAAACTCCTGACCTCATGATCCACCTGCCTTGGCCTCCCAAGGATGCTGGGATTACAGGCATAAACCACCCATTAGCTGGCCTTTCATTCTTCTTCAGCAAATGAAAACAGTCTTTCATTCCTCTTCTAACTTAAATTCAGCCTCTTACAGAACACCATGTTTTCTTTCCCTGTATGTTGCACAGGTCACTGGTAAGATATGCAAGGTACCTTGCCCAATTTTAAATTGAGTTTATTTACAGTATATCTACATATATATACTGGTTTCGGTGGCTCATTACCTATCTCAGCACTTTGGGAGGCTGAGGCGGGTGGATCACAAGGACAGGTTCAAGACCAGCCTGTAGATGGTGAAATCCCATCTTTATGAAAAGCCAAAAAAAATTAGCGGGCGTGGTGGTGGGCAGCATGTAATCCATTCCTCGGTAGGCTGAGGCAGAAGAGTACTTGAACAGAGACCAGGAGTTTATAGTGAGCTGATATTAGCTTGCCACACTCCAGCCTGGAGCCTTGGTGAGGTATCTCCGAGAAAATAAATAAATAAATAAATATTTGCACACCATAAAATAGGCATTTGTGTTTCTTCTGGTACTTTTCTCCTTTTGTATATATTTAAGTTTTAATCTATACTCCAGAACTTATTTTTGTGACCTTATAAAAATCTAGGTAGTTTTCTCAAACAGCTTGCATTTAATTTATGAATAATTCATCTTGTTTTACCAATATGAAACATCCACCATTATCAAGAGCTAAATTCTTACATATATTTGGGTATTTCTGGACTTCTATTCTGTTCTGCTCATTTATGTCTTTTCAGCCATTAGTAAACAATTTGTGGAAATAGCACATGCACATTTGATATCTGGAAAAGAAACAGTCTTTGCCATTTCTGTTACAAAAAAATTAATTTATCCTGATGATAAAATACATCATGTTCCGTTAAAGACCACTAAGACTTTGCTATTTTTATTTGGCTTATGTAAAAGTGATAAACACAGAAAAGCTCACATCTTAAGAAAAATGGAAACTTCCTATTCAAAGACCACGAACCATACTTCCCATTCAGTTTCCTTTTAAGGTTACTCAGTGAGAACATATTTACATAGGGTACATCGATATAAAATCCATATTGGATTTTATTTGAAAAATATTTAGCCAGAAGTTGATATATTATGGGACTTAGTTCTCAATATACACCTTTCTATAATGTAGAACCATTTCTTTTTAAAATGTGTACATTAAAATAATCTGCTGCATTGACTTAATTTTGCTAGGTTAAATCACTTTAAAACAGTCTAGTAGTGTTCTATAAGGGAAATTATAATTGGATTGGAAATCAGCTAAAGAGTTTTTGTTTTGTGTTTTGTTTATAAAGGGACCTGGGCCCTGACCTCTGGTTTTTTTGGGGTGGTGTGGGGCCTCTTGGAGAGAAACAGAAGGCAACCCTCCCAGCACCAGGAGGGTATGTCCCCATCATCCCCATGTCCCGCCTCCTCCCAGCCCAGGCCGGTTACCTCTTTGCTTGTCCCTCTTGTTCATGTCAGTGTCCTGAGCATGACGGTGGTCTCCCCTTTCTGGGACTTTACCCCACTGGCAGCTCTGTGGAGCTTGTCCAGATCTTCTCGATGGACGTGGTACCCGGGCTCCATGAAGGCGCTGTCGTCGTGGAGCTCCCAGCCGGGTGCTCCCACACGGCAGAGCAGTGCCCAGCACCACTTGCCATCTTGCTCCTGAGATCAAGTATAGCCATGAAAAGCAGAGGCAGTGGGCATTGAACAAACCTCAGCCACCATCTGCTTTTTTTAACAGCCAGGGAGGCGGTGAGTAGCGGTGGATGCGATCTACCAAGCAGTTTCATAACTAGCAGGCTCTGGGTTTGATCTGTTTGAAGAGAAAGGTCAATCCAAGCCAAAACCACCAGCCCAGCAGGGGAGCCCAACCCACCCCACCCAGGAAAACCCACACCCACCCTGGGCCCATGCCACGCCTTGGAAGGCCAAGCCCCCCCCCTCCCAAGGAAACACCTAGCCCAGTCAAGGGAATGCCAAACCCACGGAAAAGGTCAAAGCCCATGAATCACGGGGAGAGCGTAATCAAACAAGAAACACCAGGCAAGCGACTAACGCCAAATAGCCCGAGGAGCGTAAATAGCGAGGCATGAAATAGCGAGGAATACAAGGGAAACCCGCCGTTACAGGCGTAAGGCTCTTATCTTGCCCGGCGTCGCGGCGTCTGGCATATCAGTGGCGCGTCATTGCGTGGGCGCGGGAGTGGCCTATGTGTGCAATCAGCGTCGCAAGTCTTAGCCCAAATGTCAGTGACAGCCTTGCGTTCTGCAAGTTCTTGAGAGCTGGCCAAGCTTTCTGGCCATTGAGGAGAAACCTGTGGTGGGAAAAGCCTCTTGAAACGGGACTGGGGCTGAAGCCTGGAACTTAGGGGATGGGCGGCCCTCCCTCTGAAGAAAGTCCCCAAGACACTAGTGGTGGTGCTGTTGCGGGTGGCCGCCGCTGCAGCTCAGAGCTCGGATTGGCGGAGCTGGATGCAAATGGCCTCAAAATCTCCCACTTTCTGAGACCTGGAACCCAGGGCCTGCCTGAGGCTGCCTTCCACACCTGCTCCTCAGCAGGGTCCCACACCCAGAACACCTGGGGCCATCATCAGCAGGGGCATGGAGCCACAGAATCGAGGGGCTGGACTACTTTGACTCCTGCTCTGGTGCCCCTGCCTGGTGTCCAAACCAGAACCCAGCAGCTAATGGGGCTTCTGTGAGGGTGCTGCAGCTACTTTAGCATGCAGTGGGGTTGGGGGGGTGCAGGCTGTCTCCCAGGCCTGCCCAAGGGAGGGGTCTTGGAGGGCACCTACCACTGATGGAATGCAGGAAGGCACCTCCACATGCAGATCCTGGGAACAGGACACTGAGCAGCACCAGGGAGTCAGTTGGGCCTCCTGGCAGCCTCTGAGCTGGACCCAGGCAGTGGCACCTCGACCCTCCTGCCAGGACCCTCCTGCTGTGCAGGCTTATGCAGTGAGCAGACTGCTCATCCATGTCGCAGGTGCTTTGGTGTGGGAGGAAAAAAAATGCATTCTGGCGGGCTGCTGGCTCCACGCCTGTCTGTAGCACTTTGGGAGGCAGGCGAGACAGATCATGAGGTCAGGAGATAAGACCATCACGACATTTAACACACGGTGAAATCATCTCTACTAAAAATACAAAATACTAGCCCGAGGAGAGGCTGGTGGTGGGGCGCCTGTAGTCCCAGCTACTAGGAGGCAGGAGAATGGCGTGAACCGGGTAGACTTGCAGTGGCGAGATTATCCCACTGCAGCCTGGGCGACAAGCAAGACTCTGTCAAAAGAAGAAGAGAAAGGGAGACAAAGATAGAGAGACAGAGAGACAGACAGAGAGAAAGAAAATGGATTCTAAGCCTGGGACACCAACCTGCTCTTGCCAACAAAGAAACAGAGGAAGCCAATTACAAGTGCAAAAAAAAAGTTTTTTTATTTCAGTGGGATGGTGCCTGGGGTGCAGTCACTGGAGTAAAACGTCATATAGGACACTGTGTAATTTAACATGCACATTGCTGAGTTCTACTGCTAATGTTGTTAAGAATTAGTGTAATATGTTCAAGAAGTGCTCAGGACTATAGTTTACCTTTTTGTACTGTTTATTTTGATATCAAATTAATGTTAGCTTCCCATAAAATGAATTAGGAAAGATTCTCTATTTTCAGAAAAGATTGTGTGTATTGGTGTCAATTCTTTAAGCGATTTTTTATAAAATTCTTTAGTAAAACCATTTGTCCTGGAATTTCTTCTTCAGGAGTCTTTAAATTAGAAATTAAATGTCCTTACATTTTAGGGCTATAAAATTATCTATTTTTTAGATTGGGTGAGTTTTGTGGTAGTTTTCTGTTTTTCCTTGAAATTGGCCCATTTCCCCAAGTTGTCTAATGTATGTGAGTGGATTTGTTCATGACATTCATTTATTATCATTTTCATGTCTTCAAGGTCTGGGATAGCCCATTTCATTCATGAAACTGGTAATTTATGACTTATCCCTTTTTTCTTTGTCATTGTGGATTAAAGGTTTGTCAGTTTATTGAAATTTCAAAGAACCAGCTTTATTTCTTTGTTGTTTTATTTTGGCTGTTTCATTTATTTCTGCTCTTATCCTTATTATATTCTCTCTTGTATTTGTTTTGGTTTTATTTTTGCTACTATTTTTTTACTTTCTTGATGTGATAGCTTGAATTTTTTATTTGAGATTTCTACTTTTTCTATTATATACATTTAGTGAAATACATTTTCCTCTCAGCACTGACGTTAACTGTATTAATTCAAGTTTGATATATTTGTATTTTTATTTTTATTCAGTTTGTATATTTGTTTCCTTGAGACGTTCTCTTTAGAAGTGTGCTTGCTGTTTAGCACTATTCACAATAACAAAGACATGGAATCAACCCTATAAATGCCATCAGTAATAGACTGGATGGAAAATCACGATTATACAACATGGAATACTATGCAGCCATAAAAGCGAAGGAGATCATGTCCATTGCAGGGACGCATGGATGGAACAAGGAAGCCATTATCCTCAGGAAACTAATGCGAGACAGAAAGCCAGTAAATGTTCTCACTTATAGAGTAGGGAGCTGAACAATGAGAACACATGTGGACACAGGGGAAGGAAACAACACACACTGCCAAGGACACTGTGGATGGGGGGAGGGAGAGGAGGCATCAGGAAGAATCTCTAATGCATGCTGGAGCCCAAACCGAGGGTGATGTGGGTTGATGGGTAGGAGAAGAAACCATGCATGGCACAAATTCCTATGTAACAAACCTGCACACATCCTTCACACATCTACCCAGGAACTTAAATGAAAATGTAAAAAAAAAGAACTGAAAAAGTGTGCTGTTTATTTTTTCAAGTATTTAAGATTCTGCTGTTATCTTACTTTTTTATTTTTAATTTCATGCCATTTTGGCTGGAGGATACATTCTACATGATTTCAGTTTTTTTTTTATTCTTAATGTTTGTTAAAATCCAGGATACAGTCCATTTTGGTTTATGTTCTCTTGGGTACCCTAAATGTTCTGCTGTATTCTGCTGCTGAAAGGGTGGAGCCACTTTCCTGAGGCAGAGAGTCTCGCCCTTTTGTCCACGCTGAATTTTAATGGCACAATCTTGGCCACTGCAACTGCTTGCCTCCTGGGTTCAAGCAATTCTCCCTGCCTCAACCTCCCGGGTAGCTGGGATTATAGGCTGAACCACTGCCTTCCCGGCTAATTCTAGTATTTGTGTGTGTGTGTGTGTGTGACCAGAGTTTCACTCTTGTTGCCCAGACTGGAGTGCAATGGCGCGATCTCAGCTCACTGCAGCCTCCACCTCCCAGGTTCAAACAATTCTGCCTCAGCCTCCCGAGTAGTTGGGATTACAGGCATGCACCACCATGCCGGGCTAATTTTGTATTTTTAGTAGAGACTGAGTTTCTCCATGTTGAGGCTGGTCTCAAACTCCTGACCTCAGGTGATCCGCCCGCCTCAGCCTCCCAAAGTGCTGGGATTAGAGGCACATGAGCCACCAGGCCAGAGCCTTAATTCTAGTATTTTTAGTAGAGATGGGGTTTTGCCATGTTGGCCAGGCTGGTCAACTCCTGACCTCAGGTGATCCACCCACCTTGGCCTCCCAAAATGCTGGGATTGCAGGTGTGAGCCACGTGCCCAACCAGCGGTGGAGCACTTTATAAATGCCAGTAGGTGCTGTTGCTTGATGGTGTTGTTGAGTTTTTTTTTTTATATATATATAGCATTATTAGTATTTTGGGTCCTAGTTTTCTACCAATTATTGAAGATGCTTGTTGAAGTCAATTACAATTGTTGATTTGTCTATTTATTCTTTTCAGATCTATCAGATTTTTGCTTCACACATATTTTGTAGCTCTGTTATTGATTGCATATACATTTAAGATTGCCAAATCTTTTCATGAACCGACTCTTTTTTTTCTTACGTGATGCCCTTCTCTGTCTCTCCCAATTGTCTTTGCTCTAAGAGTGTAATTTAGCTGGTATCGAGATAACACTCCTGCCCTCTTTTATTAATGTTTACATAACATACCATTTTCCTCCTTTTACTTTCAACTGATCTATATTATTACTATTGTATTATAGTGTAGACTCTCTCATTTCTTCATCTTATGAATTTTAAGAAAACTCTTAAGACTAGTTATAAATAGCAAAATAGACCAAATGCTTAATAACACCTACCCACTAAATCTTGTCATGTGATATTCCTGTATGTCATACTTGCACCTTCTCTGTTCAATGACTGTGACCCACTTCAAGGAATTTGGCAAGGTTCAGCCACAGGTTCTTATATACATAGCAATTGTCCAACCTTTCTCAAATTTCCAATTAAAATCTTAGCTCTATTACAAAACATACACATTTGGATAGCAAACTAAAATTTATTTTTTTTTACTAAACTCCCGTATGTAATTCCTCTCTAAAACCACTTTCAGCCCACCTCTTTCTTCCTGGTATCAAAAGACACAACCTTAGCTGGCTCTGAATAACATTCTTGTACATGTTGATAGGCCATAAACTATGCAATTATGACAGAATAATAATGTTAAAAGCTTAAGTGTCTGTTTTCAAGCCCAAGATTATATGAAAATATAGAACTGTTTACCAATTAACTTTGTGTTAGGCACTTCACACATTTCTCATATTCCATTTAATCCTTGTAATCCACACAAATGATATTCTGTGGTGAGCATCATCTTCTCTTCTTCACAGCTGAAAAGCTGAACTCTCAATATCAGGTAGCTGGAGGTGTAAGCTGGGCTTTTTACTGACACTCACATTTGGCTGGTCTTTGAGCTGAACATCTGACTAAAATGTTCACACTTCTCTGAATCAGCTCCGTGGCGGTGTCTTTTTTCTACTGGCTTGGTGACCTAGGTTTAATCCTGGGCTTGCTTTGATAAGTGGAACTTCAGCTGGCATTACACAAGCAAAGGCTTAAATGGGTTGCATAGTGGAGCTTGATTTGTGCCTCTTTCACTACCCGAGACAAACATATCTCAGCTAGTCTCCTGGTTCCAGGAAGATGAAAAGATGAGAACGAAGGAAAGGATAAGTACTATCCATGATGTACTGTAGTAACACACCAATTATACTTCTCAGTATATAAACATCAAAAAGAAGTGTTCTGACTCGCTCCTCTATGTATGCCCTGCTGAAGGTGGAAATATAACAGGCAAGACTCACTCATTGCAGTTAAGTAACCATGGAAATTTAGCGTTCCATCATGGATTGACAAACTATATCCTATAAGCCAAATCTAGCCTGCTGTACTTTTATTAAGTTTCACTGAAGAAGACAGCCATATCTCTCATTACATATTGCCTAGCCTGCTTTTGCTCCACGGTATTGAGGGTGAGCAGTTGAGCATTACGGCACATAAAACTTAAAATTCACAGGTGGGTGGCTGCTTTCCTCCTCTCTCTATTGCTTGTCAGCATCTGTTTTCTTTTTCTATTTATTTATTTATTTATGAGGCGGTCCACATACTCCTTATTGAGCTGGAGTGCAGTGGCACTATCTCGTCACTACAAGCTCTGCCTCAGACTCAGGCCATTCTCACCTCCTCAGCCTCAGTAGCTGGGACTACAGGCACCCTTCTGCCTTACAATTTTTTATTTTTTAGCAGTAGACACGAGACTGCTGTGTTAGCCAGGATAGTGTGATCTCCTCACCCCGTGATCCCGCCCACCTCAGCCTCCCGAAGTGCTGGGATTTTAGATGGAAATTTGAACCAAGAGAATGGGACTCTCTGGGAATGTGAGCCCAGATATATTTTCTATAAAACATCGTGTGTGTGTGTGTGTGTTTAAAAGGTATCAGTCCAGATGTTGCCCCAATGTATGTATGCTTGGATCAAGCTTTAAGTCAGCCAGACACTGCAAGGCGTATGCTGTCCTGACCATATTTCCAGAGCACTCTAAATTATTTATTTGTTATTGTGCATCCTCCGAAGCCCTGACAAATCCCAAGGGATGAAATAAATGCTCTCCTCTCCAGCTAAGTTCCTCTCAGTTTACTGTTCAAATTACAGTGGTGGCTGCTTTCCCCCTCTCTATTTGCTTGTCCTTTATCTTTTCTTTTCTTTCTTTCTTTTTCTTTTTTTTTTTTTTTTTTTTTTGAGACCGAGTCTCTCTCTGTCTTGAACTGGGTGCAGTGGTGCGATCTGTCACGCCAGCCTCTGCCTCCCGGGTTCACCCCATTCTCCTGCCTCAGCCTCCCTCCATAGCTGGGACTACAGATGCCACCTGCCATGCACCCTGGCTAATGTTTTTTTTGTGTTTTAGTAGAGATAGGGGTTTTAGTGGGTATGAGGGGTTTTCACCGTGTTAGCCAGGATGGTCTAGATCCTGCTGACCTATGGTCGCCCCACCTCCCTCCCAAAGTTCTGGGATTATAGGTGAGCCACTATCCAGCCTTGTCCTTTGTCTGTTTCACGCACTCCTCCCACGACAGTGTAATCACTCATTCTCTCTCATTTTATCACGGCCTTTTCCCCGGTCCTGACTACACTATCTCCCCATTTTGTCATGGTGCTTTTGGTGCCTTACCATTTCAGTTAAACCTCTAGTGATGTGCAGCTTTTGCCCAGTGCATCCAAGCTAGGGTTGAAGATTTCTGACATTACCTCCAATATCAGTTCTTTCCCATTGTCGGCGGTGTCGGGTAATGCAGTAGTGTTGCATTATTTAAAGGAAGCATCTAGTGACGCCACTGTTTTTTGCCAGTCTGACACTGAATCAGGAGTCTAATGCCTGCCATGTTTTAAGAACCATTTATCACCCATGTCCTCTAGTAGCCAGCTGTCTAGGCCAAACCTCATTTGCATTTCATCAACCACAAGCTCTGCTTTCCCCATGCCATATGTGTCTTTTGTATCACAGCTTTAATTTTTTTTTAAAGCACATTTTTCAAAGAAGGGCAAAGCTAAAATTACTAGCCATAGCTAGAAAGTTGATTTCAATACCACACACACAGATCTCCATACCCCAGGCTGGCCAAAATAGGTAGCCACAAACTGTGTGATTTGTTCTCTCTCTAAAATTGATAACATTTATTCATTTTTTTGTTGTCAAGGACATTAAGTTGACATTGTCTGTCCAGCAGGAGTTTTACTACTTCTGAATTTCCATTGGCAGAGGCCAAATGTAGAGCAGTCCTATGAGAGTGAGAGGACTTTTTAGGAAACTGTAGTGCACTAGCTACAGCCACATTAATGATTCATGTAATTGCAAACACTGAATAACATGCTATTACTCTGCCTTCAAAACAAACTTAATTTTCCTTTGAAGAAAGCACACTACTTATTATCTCTCATTACTCACTGTATTAATGAAAGAGCAGCCTATTTGAATAGAATGAGCATAGCCCTTGGATGACATTCAACGTGGGCTGGAATCCTACTTGAAGCTCTGTCGCTTCCTAGCTGTTGCTTAGCCTTTTTCTGTCTCAATTTCCTCATCAATAAAATGGGAATTAAAATAGTCAGTTTCTCAGAGGAAACCACTGTAATGCTCAAATAAGACTCTACACAAACATAGAATAGTTCCTAACACAAATAACAGCTCAAAAATTGTGAGATGTTATAATTTTTACTAATACCACTAAAGACAACATTTGAATTAAGTGAAATGATACAATTATACCTACATTTACACTGAAATCCCACTTATAATTCATGATTTACTATAACTATAATTGGCAGCATTTAAATAATTCTCTTATTGAAACATAAAATAATGGGGCATCATACAATCCCTGGTGCCTTACATTAAGTAGAATATGTTATAATATAACAGGTCTGGGGCAGTTCCAGTCAGAGGACTAGCATTTAGATAAATTTTAGTTCTTAAAAGAATTGTAGAATAAGAGGGCTGAAGTGAAAACAAAAACAAATTTCTAAAATAATCTATTTCTTACTTTGGTTTTCAAAAACTTTAAGCCAAAGAAAACTTGAAATTCAAATGAATAGCATGGGCTCATTTTTTTTCAATACTTAGATTTATACAACGTATGTACATCAGATATTTCCAATCATTCATATTAGGATTTAAGACTGTTATAAATTTTCTCTTTTTAAAATGGATTTATGAAACTATTTGTGGAGCTTTTTTCAACTTTTACATTCGGGGATACAGGTGCGGGATGTGCAGGTTGGTTAACATAGGTAAACGTGCACCAAGGGTGTTGGTTGTACAGATTATTTCATTACCCAGGTGTTAAGCCCAGTACCCGTTAGTTCTATTTCCTGCTTCTTTCCTTCCTCCCACCCTCCACCCTCTGATAGGCCCCAGTGTGTGTTGCTTCCCTGTAGGTGTCTGTGTGTTCTCCTCATTTAGCTCCCAACTATAAGTGAGACCATGCGGTATTTGGTTTTCTGTTCCTATGTTAGTTTGCTAAGGATAATGGCCTTCAACACCATCCATGTCCCCGCAAAGGACAGGCTCTTGTTCTTTCTTTTATGGCTACATAGTATTCCATGCTGTTTATGTACCACATTTGACTTCTTAAAACAGCTAAAACAGTCTTTACCCAAGACTCATAAATTTTCAAAAGGGCAGTTAAGGTTTATCTTTTACTATTTTCTACCTTCGGAAATGCTTTTGTTTGAAAGGAGGGAGGAAAAGCTTCAACTGAGATTAAGTCCTAATGCCCCAACTTTAAATCTCTCAGCTTGCTCAGGCCTAGCAGGTAAACATGAAGTTTTCAAAGGTGGAAGGATCCTGAGAGATAGCAGAATATGCCTGCCACATAATAGGTGTCTGGCTTATGTCTGATGACTAAGAAGATTGAAAGAATGGATAAACACAGCTTGGAAGTTCAATATTTTTAAAAGAAAACTCCTGTTGAGTAGAGCAATACATTTGCAATAGTAATGATCATTTATATTTGCTATTTTAGTTTTCATAAATATATAACTAAACTAAAATAATTAATCCATACTATTTACACGTTAATCTATATATAATGAAAAGATAATTATATAATAAAATATATATACAATAAAATCTACCAGAAGAGGTAAACAGAATCCCTCTACTTCTGAAGAGGGTAAAAGTTCACAGAAGATAGCCACCCACAGGTATAAAAATAAACAATAGAATGTAAGAAATTATTTGTTTCTATGCAAGTAGCATATTCCTTCTCTTCCCAAGGATTATTTCATTACTAATGAAACTTAACTAAAACTTTTCAGTGTTCATTGCAGAAATCACAAATAAGAGAAAGGGAAAAACTTCACTTACAAATCCCCAGAAATAAGTTTGATTATATTTTCTAATATTTTCAACTAACACAAGAGCAGATTCTGTTTGTGTATAAGTATAGCAAGCTGATTTTTTCTCACTTGATACAGCAAAGTACATCTTTGCATGTCGACATATCTCTGTATCTACTGACACCCTCAATGGTTACATATTCTCCCATCCTGTGGGTGCACTGAAATTTGTTCATAAAATCTTTATATGAGTTCTTCTCAATACATGGCTATTTTAAGCAATACTAAGAAAAACAATTGTGTCTGTTTCATATAGGTATTTCAGTATAATGGAATAGATGGGTAAAAGGCATACACATTTTAAAAATGTGGTTCTTACCATCAAAGTGTCTATTTGAAAAGTCGCGGCAACTTAAACTTTCAGCAAGTATATAAGTACCACTGTTCTTCACCCTCACACACTTTGTGGACAGAAAACAGCATTTCATTCCTTTATATTTATTTATTTATTTTTATTTTTTATTTATATATTTTTTTGAGATGGAGTCTCACTCCATCACCCAGGCTGAAGTGTAGGGGTGCAATCTCAGCTCACTGCAACCTCTGCCTCCCTGGTTCAAGCAATTCTCCTGCCTCAGCCTCCTGAGTAGCTGGGATTACAGGTGCACGCCACCATGCCCAGCTAATTCTTTGTATTTTTAGTAGAAACAGGGTTTCACCATGCTGGCCAGGCTAGTCTCAAACTCCTGACCTCATGATCCACCTGCCTTGGCCTCCCAAAGTGCTGGGATTACAGGCATAAGCCACCGTGGCTGGCCTTTCATTCTTCTTCTAACTTAAATAGAAAACAGTCTTTCATTCCTCTTCTAACTTAAATTCCTTCTCTTACCAGGAACACCATGTTTTCCTATGTGCACAGGTCACTGGTAGATATGCAGAAAGGTACCTTGCCCAATTTTAAATTGAGTTTATTTTATTATATCTACATATATATGCCAGTTTCAGTGGCTCATGCCTGTAATCTCAGCACTTTGGGAGGCTGAGGCGGGTGGATCACAAGGACAGGAGTTCAAGACCAGCCTGGCAAAGATGGTGAAATCCCATCTTTATGAAAAATACAAAAAAATTAGCCGGGCGTGGTGGTGGGCGCATGTAATCCCAGCTACTCGGTAGGCTGAGGCAGAGAATTGCTTGAACTGGGAACCAGAGGTTATAGTGAGCTGATATTGCGCCACTGCACTCCAGCCTGGGCAACGGAGTGAGAGTCTGTCTCAGAAAAATAAATAAATAAATAAATATTTGCACATATAAATAGGCATTTGTGTTTTCTTCTGGTACTTTTCTCCTTTTGTATATTTAAAGTTTTTAATCTATACTCCAGGAACTTATTTTTGTGACATAAAAATCTAGGTAGTTTTCTCCAAACAGCTTGCATTTAATTTATGAATAATTCATCTTGTTTTACCAATATGAAACATCACCATTATCAAGAGCTAAATTCTTACATATATTTGGGTATTTCTGGACTTCCTATTCTGTTCTGCTCATTTATGTCTTTTCAGCTGTTAGTAAACAATTTGTGGAAATAGCACATGCACATTTTGATATCTGGAAAAGCAAGTCTTTTTCCATTCTGTTACAAAAAATTAATTTATCACAATGATAAAATACATCATGTTCAATTTAAAGACACTAAGACTTTGCTATTTTTATTTGGCTTATGTAAAAGTGATAAACACAGAAAAAGCTCACATCTTAAGAAAAATGAAACTTCCTATTCAAAGACACGAACCATACTTCCCATTTCAGTTTCCTTTTAAGGTTACTCAGTAAAGAACATATTTACATAGGGTACATCGATATAAAATCCATATTGGATTTTATTTGAAAAATATTTAGCCCAGAAGTTGATATATTATGGGACTTAGTTCTCAATATACACCTTTCTATAATATATAGAACATTCTTTTAAAATGTGTACATTAAAAATAATCTGCTGCATTGACTTAATTTTGCTAGTTAAATCACTTTAAAACAGTCTATTAGTGTTCTATAAGGAAAATTATAATTTGATTGGAAATCAGCTAAAGTTTTGTTTTTGTGTTGCAGCTCATAAAGGGGCCTGGGCCCTGACCTCTCTGAGGTTTCCACATCCAGGGTGGTGTGAGGCCTGCGGAGGCGAGAAAGCCAGGTCCCCCTCCCTCCCCCGCACCAGGAGGGTATGTCCCCATCATCCCCCCACGTCCCACCTCCTCCCAGCCCAGGCCTGGTTACCTCTTTTGCTTGTCCTTCTTGTTCACGTCAGTGTCCCTGAGCATGACGATGAGATCCTTTCTGGGGACTTTACCCCACCAGGCAGCTCTGTGGAGCTTGTCCAGATCTTCTCGACGGACGTGGTACCTCGGCTCCATGAAGGCGCTGTCGTCGTAGACTCCCCAAGCGCCCATTCGCTAGTTCTGTCAGCCTCCCCCTGTGCAGGGGGAAGTAGCAGCACCACTTGCCCATCTTGCTCCTGAGATCAAATGGCTTCTTCGCAGCAGAGGCAGTGGGCATTGAACAAACCTCAGCCACCATCTGCTTTTAACAGCCAGGGGAGGCCGGTAGTAGCGAGTGGATCGCGTCTACCAAGCAGTTTCACCAACTAGCAGGAAACTCTGGGTTTCCAATCTGTTTGAAGAGAAAGGTCAATCCAAGCCAAAACCTGCCAACCCCAGCAAGGGAGCCCAACCCACCCCACCCAGGGAAAACCCACACCCACCTGGGGAAAGCCCATGCCCACGCCCACCCCCAGGAAAGGCCAAGCCCCCCCTCCCAAGGAAACACCTAGCCCAGTCAAGGGAATGCCAAACCCAGCAGAGAAAAGGTCAAGCCCAGCAAAGGAATGCGAGGGAGGAAACGCCAATCCAAGCAAGAAACACCAGGCAAAGCGACTCAACGCTGCCGCTGGTGAACGCCAAGCTGCTGCAGGAACGCCAAGCTGCTTTGCAGGAATGCAGCGGAAGCCTAATAAGTACAGGTGTTTCTCAAGTTTCCATAAGGCCATGGCGGGCGCGGCGCTACCAGGACGGCGCTTAACGGGCGCAGGGAAGCGGCTCATGCGGTGCATCCGCGCAAGTCTTGGCCCCACAAATGTCAGTGACAGCCTTGCGTTACTAGCAAAGTTCTTGAGAGCTGGCCAAGCTTTCTGGCCATTGAGGAGAAGCCTGTGGTGGGAAAAAGCCTCTTGAAGCAGGACTGGGGCTAGAGCGCCTGGAACTTGAGGATGCTGACAGCCTCCTCTGAAGAAAGTCCCCAAGACACTAGTGGTGAAAGGTTATGGTGGTCCGCTGCAGTGCTCAGGAGTCGGTCAGCGGAGCTGGATGCAAATGGCCTCAAAATCTCCACGCACAAGACGCCCACCGAGCCCAGCGCCTGCCTGAGGCGCCTTCGACACCTGCTCCTCTTTGCTCCGCACCCAGAACACAGGGCCATCATCAACGGGGCACTTGGGGCCACAGAATCGGGGCTGGACTGCTAGCTCCTGCTCTGGTGCCCCCTGCCTGGTGTCCAAACCAGGGCCAACAGCTGTGGGGCTTCTGGCCCGGGGTGCTTTGCTTCACTGGCATGCAGTAGGGTTGAGGTGCAGGCCGCTGTCTCCAGGCCTGCAAGAGGGGTCTTGGAGGAGCACCTACCACTGATGGGGAGATGCAGGAAGGCACCTCCACATGCAGATCCTGGGAACAGGACACTGACAGCACCAGGGAGTCAGTTCGGAGCCTCCCTGGCAGCCTCTGAGCTGGACCCAGGCAGTGGCACCTCGACCCTCCTGCTGGGACCCTCCTGCTGTGCAGGCTTATGCAGCCAGGCTCCAGGCTGCTTCATCCATGCCGCGGGTGCTTTGGTGTGGGAGGAAAAATGCATTCTGGCCGGGCACTGTGGCTCACGCCTGTAATCTTAGCACTTTGGGAGGCCGAGGCGGGCAGATCATGAGGTCAGGAGATAAAGACCATCCTGGCTAACACGGTGAAACCTCATCTCTACTAAAAATACAAAATACTAGCGGGCGCGGTGGTGGGCGCCTGTAGTCCCAGCTACTAGGGAGGCAGGAGAATGGCGTGAACCCGGGAGGCGGAGCTTGCAGTAAGCCGAGATCGCATCACTGCAGCCTGGGCGACAAAGCAAGACTCTGTCAAAAAAAGAAAGAGAAAGAGACAAAGATAGAGACAGAGAGACAGACAGAGAGAAAGAGAGAAAAATGGATTCTAAGCCTGGGACACCAACCTGCTCTTGCCAACAAAAGCAGAGGGGAAGCCAATTACAAGTGCAAAAAAAAAGTTTTTATTTCAGTGGGATGAATGCCTAGGTGTGCAGTCACTGGAGTAAAACGTCACTGGGACACGCTGTGTAATTCTTTGTGCACATTGCTGAGTTCTACTGCTAATGTTGTTAAGAATTAGTGTATCCATGTTCAAGAGAATTATCGGACTATAGTTTACCTTTTTGTACTGTTTATTTTGATATCAGAGTAATGTTAGCTTCATAAAATGAATTGGGAAAGATTCTCTATTTTCAGAAAAGATTGTGTGTATTGGTGTCAATTCTTTAAGCAGTACATAAAATTCTTTAGTAAAACCATTTTGTCCTGGAGATTTCTTCTTCAGGAGTCTTTAAAATTAGAAATTAAATGTCCTTACATTTTAGGGCTATAAAATTATCTATTTTAGATTGGGTGAGTTTTGTGGTAGTTTCTGTTTTTCATGAAATTGGCCCATTTTCCCCAAGTTGTCTAATGTATGTGAGTGGATTTGTTCATGACATTCATTTATTATCATTTTCATGTCTTCAAGGTCTGTAAGGATAGCCCATTTCATTCATGAAACTGGTAATTTATGACATCCCTTTTTTCTTTGTCATTATTAGTTAAGGTTTGTCAGTTTTATTGAAATTTCAAAGAACCAGCTTTATTTCTTTGCTTTTCTTTGTTGTTTTATTTTGGCTGTTTCATTTATTTCTGCTCTTATCCTTATTATATTCTCTCTTGTATTTGTTTTGGTTTTATTTTGCTACTATTTTTTACTTTCTTGATGTGATAGCTTGAATTTTTATTTGAGGAATTTCTACTTTTCTATTATATACATTTAGTGAAATACATTTTCCTCTAAGCACTGACGTTAACTGTATTAATTCAAGTTTGATATGTTGTATTTTTATTTTTATTCAGTTTAATATATTTGTTTCCCTTGAGACGTTCTCTTTAGAAGTGTGCTTGCTGTTTAGCACTATTCACAATAACAAAGACATGGAATCAACCTAAATGCCCATCAGTAATAGACTGGATGAAGAAAATGCGGTACCCATACAACATGGAATACTATGCAGCCATAAAAACGAAGGAGATCATGTCCATTGCAGGGACATGGATGGAACAGGAAGCCATTATCCTCAGGAAACTAATGCAGAGACAGAAAGCCAAACATCTAATGTTCTCACTTATAAGTAGGAGCTGAACAATGAGAACACATGGACACAGGGAAGGAAACAACACACACTGGGGCCTGTGGATGGGGGAGGGAGAGGGAGAGCATCAGGAAAAATCTCTAATGCATGCTGGGCTTAAACCGAGGTGATGGGTTGATAGGTAGGGAAAACCACCATGGCACAAATTTCCCTATGTAACAAACCTGCACATCCTTCACATCTACCCCAGAACTTAAATGAAAATGTAAAAAAAAGAACTGAAAAAGTGTGCTGTTTATTTTTCAAGTATTTAAGATTCTGCTGTTATCTTACTTTTTTATTTTTAATTTCATGCCATTTTGGCTGGAGGATACATTCTACATGATTTCAGTTTTTTTTTTATTCTTAATGTTTGTTAAAATCCAGGATACAGTCCATTTTGGTTTATGTTCTGCGGGTACCTAAATGTTCTGCTGTATTCTGCTGCTAGGGGGTGGAGCCCTTTTTTTTTTTTTTTTTTTTTTCCTGAGGCAGAGTCTCGCCCTTTTGTCCACGCTGGAGTGCAATGGCACAATCTTGGCTTACTGCAACCTTTGCCTCCTGGGTTCAAGCAATTCTCCTGCCTCAACCTCCCGAGTAGCTGGGATTATAGGCACAGACCACCACGCCCGGCTAATTCTAGTATTTGTGTGTGTGTGTGTGTGTGACAGAGTTTCACTCTTGTTGCCCAGACTGGAGTGCAATGGCGCGATCTCAGCTCACTGCAGCCTCCACCTCCCAGGTTCAAACAATTCTGCCTCAGCCTCCCGAGTAGTTGGGATTACAGGCATGCACCACCATGCCGGGCTAATTTTGTATTTTTAGTAGAGACTGAGTTTCTCCATGTTGAGGCTGGTCTCAAACTCCTGACCTCAGGTGATCCGCCCGCCTCAGCCTCCCAAAGTGCTGGGATTAGAGGCATGAGCCACCGTGCCCAACCAGCGGTGGAGCACTTTATAAATGCCAGTAGGATGCTGTTGCTTGATGGTGTTGTTGAGTTTTTTTTATATATATATATAACATTGATAGTATTTAGGTCTAGTTTTTCTACCAATTATTGAAAGATGCTTGTTGAAGTCTCCAATTACAATTGTTGATTTGTCTATTTATTCTTTCAGATCTATCAGATTTTGCTTCACATATTTTGTAGCTCTGTTATTGATTGCATATACATTTAAGATTGCCAAATCTTTTTCATGAACTGACTCTTTTTTTCTTACGTGATGCCCTTCTCTGTCTCTCCCAATTGTCTTTGCTCTGAAATTAATTTTAGCTGGTATCGAGATAACACTCCTGCCCTCTTTTATTAATGTTTACATAACATACCATTTTTCCTCCTTTTACTTTCAACTGATCTATATTATTACTATTGTGTGCTAGTGTAGACTCTCATTTCTTCATCTTATGAATTTTAAAGAAAACTCTTAAGACTGGTTATAAATAGCAAAATAGACCAAATGGCAATAACCACCTACCCACTAAATCTTGTCATGTGATATTCCTGTATGTCATACTTGCACCTTCTCTGTTCAATGACTGTGACCCACTTCAAAGAATTTGGCAGGTTCAGCACAGTTTCTTATATACATAACTAATTGTCCAACCTTTCTCAAATTTCCAGTCAAATCTTAGCTCTATTTACAAAACATACATTTTGGATAGCAAACTAAAATTTATTTTTTTACTAAACTCCGTATCAATTCCTCTCTAAGAGCCACTGTACCTCTTTCTTTCCTGGTATCCAAAAGACACAACCTTGGCTGGCTCTGAATAACATTTGCTTGTACATGTTGATAGGCCCACTAAACTATGCAATTATGACAGAATAATATTAAAAAGCTTAGAATTAATCTGTTTTCAAGCCCAAGATTATATGAAAAATATAGAACATTTACCAATTAACTTTGTGTTAGGCACTTCACACATTTCTCATATTCCCATTTAATCCTTGTAATCACACAAATGATATTCTGTGGTAGGCATCATCTTCTCTTCTTCACAGCTGAAAAGCTGAACTCAATATCAGGTAGCTGGAATTAAGCTGCGCTTTTACTGACACTCACATTTGTGGCAGTCTTTGAGAGGCTGAACATCTGACTAAAATGTTCACACTTCTCTGAATCCGCTCCACGTGTAGTGTCTTTCTACTATGGCTTGGTGACCTAGGTTTAATCCTGGGGCTTGCTTTGACAAGTGGAACTTCAGCTGGCATTACACAAGCAAAGGCTTAAATGGAGTTTGCATAATTAGACTTGATTTGTGCCTCTTTCACTACCCCGAGACAAACATATCTCAGCTAGTCTCCTGGTTCCAGGAAGATGAAAAGATGAGAACCGAAAGGAAAGGATAGAGTACTATCCATGATGTACTGTAGTAACACACCAGTATACTTCTCAGTATATAAACATCAAAAAGAAGTGTTCTGACTCGCTCCTCTATGTATGCCCTGCTGGAAGGGGTAAAATATAACAGGCAAGACTCACTCGTGCAGTTAAAGTAACCATGGAAATTTTAAACGTTCCATCATGGATTGACAAACTATAGCCTATAAGCCAAATCTAGCCTGCTGCCACTTTTTATTAAGTTTCACTGAAGAAGACAGCCATATCTCTCATTACATATTGCCTATTGCTGCTTTTGCTCCACATTAGCAGAGGTGAGCAGTTGAGAGCGACATTACGGCACATAAAACTTAAATTACGGTGGTGGCTGCTTTCCTCCTCTCTATTTGCTTGTCCTTTATCTGTTTTCTTTTTTCTATTTATTTATTTATTTATGAGACGGAGTCTGTCTCTGTGGCCCAGGCTGGAGTGCAGTGGCACTATCTCGGCTCACTACAAGCTCTGCCTCCCGGGCTCAGGCCATTCTCCTGTCTCAGCCTCCCGAGTAGCTGGGACTACAGGCACCCGCCACCACGCCTAATTTTTTGTATTTTTAGTAGACACGGGGGTTTCACTGTGTTAGCCAGGATGGTCTTGATCTCCTCACCCCGTGATCCGCCCACCTCGGCCTCCCAAAGTGCTGGGATTTCTAGATGGAAATTTGAACCAAGAGAAATGGGACTCTCTGGGAATGTAGCCAGGCCCAGATATATTTTCTATAAAACATCGTGTGTGTGTGTGTGTTTAAAAGGTATCAGTCAGATATTGCCCCAATAATATGTATGCTTGGATCAAGCACAAAGTGTAGACATAACTGCAAGGCATATGCTGTCTGACCATATTTCAGAGCACTCTAAATTATTTATTTGTTGTGTGCATCCTCCAGCCCTGACAAATCCCCAAGGATGAAATAAATACTATACTCCTCTCCACTTCAAAGTTCCTCTCAGTTTTACTGTTCAAATTACAGTGGTGGCTGCTTTCCCCCTCTCTATTTGCTTGTCCTTTATCTTTTTCTTTTTTCTTTCTTTCTTTCTTTTTTTTTTTTTTTTTTTTTTTGAGACCGAGTCTCTCTCTGTCACCCAGACTGGAGTGCAGTGGTGCGATCTCGGCTCACCGCAACCTCTGCCTCCCGGGTTCACCCCATTCTCCTGCCTCAGCCTCCCTCCAGTAGCTGGGACTACAGGTGCCTGCCACCATGCCTGGCTAATGTTTTGTGTTTTTAGTAGAGATGGGGTTTAGTAGACACGGGGTTTCACCGTGTTAGCCAGGATGGTCTAGATCTCCTCACCCATTGATCCACCTCGGCCTCCCAAAGTGCTGGGATTTCTAGATGGAAATTTGAACCAAGAGAAATGGGACTCTCTGGGAATGTAGCCAGGCCCAGATATATTTTCTATAAAACATCGTGTGTGTGTGTGTGTTTAAAAGGTATCAGTCAGATATTGCCCCAATAATATGTATGCTTGGATCAAGCACAAAGTGTAGACATAACTGCAAGGCATATGCTGTCTGACCATATTTCAGAGCACTCTAAATTATTTATTTGTTGTGTGCATCCTCCAGCCCTGACAAATCCCCAAGGATGAAATAAATACTATACTCCTCTCCACTTCAAAGTTCCTCTCAGTTTTACTGTTCAAATTACAGTGGTGGCTGCTTTCCCCCTCTCTATTTGCTTGTCCTTTATCTTTTTCTTTTTTCTTTCTTTCTTTCTTTTTTTTTTTTTTTTTTGAGACCGAGTCTCTCTCTGTCACCCAGACTGGAGTGCAGTGGTGCGATCTCGGCTCACCGCAACCTCTGCCTCCCGGGTTCACCCCATTCTCCTGCCTCAGCCTCCCTCCAGTAGCTGGGACTACAGGTGCCTGCCACCATGCCTGGCTAATGTTTTGTGTTTTTAGTAGAGATGGGGTTTAGTAGACACGGGGTTTCACCGTGTTAGCCAGGATGGTCTAGATCTCATGACCTCGTGATCCGCCCACCTCCCTCCCAAAGTTCTGGGATTATAGGTGGGAGCCACTACTCCCGGCCTTGTCCTTTGTCTGTTTTCACACTCCTCCCGGCTGTGTAATCACTCATTCTCTCTCATTTATCACAGCCTTTCCCAGTCCTGACTACACTATCTCCCCATTTTTGTCATGGTGCACTGGTACCTTACAAATACAATTAAACCTCTAATGATATTGCAGCTTTTGCCCAGTGCATCCCAGCTTCAAGGTTGAAAGATTTCTGACATTACCTCCAATATCAGTTCTTTCCCATTTATCGGCAGTGTCCGGAGTAATGCAGTAGTGTTGCATTATTTAAAGGAAGCATCTAGTAATACTGCTGTTTTTGCCAGTCTGACACTGAATCAGGAGTCTAATGCCTGCTCATGTTTTAAGAACCATTTATCACCCATGTCCTCCCAAAGCAGCCAGCTGTCTGAGCCAAGCCTCATTTGCATTTCATCAACCACAAGCTCTCTTTCCCCATCTCACTCTCATGTCTTTGTATCACAGCTTTAATTTTTTAAAGCACATTTTTCAAAGAAGGAGCTTAGCTAAAATTACTATGCTCCATAGAAAGTTGATTTCAATACCACACACAAGTCTCCATACTGACTGTGGCCAAAATGAGTAACACAAACTGTGCCTTGAATTTGTTCTCTCTCTTGGTCAGGTGATGGAGAGATGGGGAGAGCTGTAACCACTTACCTCACTCCCAAAATTGGTACAGAAATTTTATTGATATTTGCATTTGATAGTAAATATAAAAATTCAATTTCATTTTCTGATTATGAAAACAATTTATTACAGTAACAATGAAATATATTTGATTTCATTTCATAATTCATTTTGCACTTGGCCCTCTGTTCTTCCTACTCTCTCCAATCCCACATTATATAACTTCACTACCCACCAAAGCTCTTTAGACATATCCTGACAATGGCACATTTCCCAAACCAATGGAAAATGAACTAATGCAACTGTGCAATTTGAAGCTATTTCAAAATAAGTTCAGCATTGATTTTCATAATTTCAAAATCTGTGTAATTAATGTAAACATTTTCTTTTTTACATATGTCTTTAATATATCCCCCTTTTCTATCTATTGATCCAAATTTTAATACCTCTTGAGAAAATTTAGCTTTTTCTTTCCAAGGCGAAAGTAATACTTCTCCCTTTCTTTGAATCATTTTTACAGTAACCAGCTTTTCAGGAAGCTTATGCAGAATGTGTGTGTATGTGTGCATGTTGGGGGGGTTGTTGGTTGAAGTTGTGTGTATGGAGAGTGGGGTGGAGGAGATTATGTTAACTCACTGTGCCATAGACTTGTCCAATCTCAATGTTTGGCCTAAACCAAATCCCTGGAGGTAATATTTTAGGGTCAGTCAACCCCTTTGATGTTCTTGCTTTTAAACCCAGATGGTCAGCAACAGTGGACACCTGTCTCCCACTGAGGCCATTTGATCAAAGTCACTTAACAGTTTTTCCTGATAATACCCTTCAGTCACCATGGGGTTGGTTTCAGATTCCAGTCAGTGACCTAGAAACTTGGAAGCTCTATATCCATAACTAATCCTTTGGGATTTCTGGTCCTCAATAGGTCATTATTTCAACAAGTTTCTTTTTGAAAAGTAAATGACCTTTTAGAATTTTTATTAAATTGAATGGGAAAATAAGAATTTTGTATTTATTAAATCTAGTTTACCTCTCAAGCATATTTTAAGATGAATGTCACTTAAATTTTAATCAACCATGTATCATTTAGAGCACAAGAACAAATACTTTCTAATAAACTGTGTATAAAGAGGTTTTAATTTAATTATTAAGATAAGTGTAATTTATTCTTACATATTTGATAATCTTCCTAATCCATTGTCAAAACACCTTACTGTTAAGAGCTGCAAAATTGCTTCAGTAAGAAAAGTTATGTTCTAAAATCCCTTTTAATGCAGTCAGGATACTATAAATTATTGCATAAACACTGTACACTTATTTTCCACTGACTTGAAAATGCCATATTGGTAATTCTGAATGAACATTCATTTTTCAAACAGTAAACTGGTTTTCTGTAGCTTGTATGCTGTCATATATTCACAAGGATTCAGAAAAGAAATATTCAGTCTTTTACAATGTTTCATATCTCTTAATGCCTTTATTTTCTCTGTTTTCCTTCAGATTTGTGAACTAAAACGTTAATGCTTGAAGCTGAAACTGTTTCCCTCAGCTTTTGTACATGTAAATCTCTTTTCATATTACAACTCTTCTTGCCATGTTCAAGGTTATTAAAATATGTTCACATTTTTGTAGATGCGAGTAACATTTTTGTAAACACTTTTCCTTTGACTACCTTAATTTGCTTTCGTATTTTTTTCATAATCCTTACAATATCATGAATTTTGAAAACATGGAGTAAGGGCTTCTGACATTAAGAAGAACGAGTTTAATGAAATCAGCTAATTCGGTTTCTGAGTAAATTTTGCCACGCTTTAGCAAAACCATCATAAAATTGTGATAGAAGATGTCTGTTAGTTGTATGGGTGGATTGTTTTAAACACTGGCTAGGTATGCATAAATAGTCTTTTTTTTTTTTTTTTTTTGAGACAGAGTCTCGCTCTGTCACCCAGGCTGGAGTGCAGTGGTGTGATCTTGGCTCACTGCAAGCTCTGCTTCCTGGGTTCATGCCATTCTCCTGCCTCAGCCTCCCGAGTAGCTGGGACTACAGGCACCCACCACCATGCTTGGCTACTTTTTTGTATTTTTAGTACAGACAGGGTTTCACTGTGTTAGCCATGATGGTCTCAATCTCCTGATCTGGTGATCCACCCACCTCAGCCCCCCAAAGTGCTGGGATTTGTAAGCCACTGCACCCAGCCTATATAGTCATTTTTTAAGATAGACTTTTAATTTTAGAATAGCTTTAGATTGCTAGAAAATTGACTATAACACAGAGTGTTCTCCCATACCCCACACTCAGTTTCCTCTCTCAGTAACTTCTTGTACTGGTATGGCAACTTTTTTGAAACTAACAAACCAATATTGCTACATGATATTAAATTAAAGTCCATACATTGTTTAGATTTCCTTGTTATCAAATGTCATGAAGCCATTTTGATAGGAGAAAATTTTATAGTATATATGTACAGATTGACCATCTCCAAAGAAAGAGGAGAGGTAAATGATAAGAGACTCTGATGTTTTGCTATAATTTTTGCAATCACAGTTTTAAATCATGGCATTTTCCAAAATTTATTAGCTATGTAATCATAGTCAAGTTACTTTTCCTCTTTAAGCCCTACTTCCTTTATGTAAAAGTTAGCAAAACAATAGTATCTTTCTCACAGATTGGCTATGAGCATTAAATAAAATTTTGCAGATAAAGTTCTTAGTAAAGTCTGGAACATAGTTCTCAATAAATGTCGGCTATTTTTGCTATTATTACTAAATTTAAAGGCTGAAGAGCAAGCTGACTGATAGTATTCAGAATTACTCATAGAATGTTTATATTGGCTCAGACTGATGAGTATCACAGAGCCAATATTCACATTATCTCCAGGTACAATCTGCCCTATGAGACACCAGATATAGTAAGTAGCCCATCAGGTATCCAGCAGTAAAAACTAAATTAGAGGAAGGAAGTCCTGTCCCAACAGCTTTGACATATTGTGGCTGAATTTTTAGGTTTTAGTGAAAATAATAATGATGGCTTGATCTTCAAAGTTTTTTTTACCATTTCCCAAATAGCTGGGGATTATCGTAGTGTAACCACGTAAAACTCTGATGAAATGTGGAAATAATTTCTTTCTCTAACTGATACTTTGTGAGTGCAACTACTTTGCATTGTGCAGAGAGAAAAAAATATATTCCAGGCATTCGCCAAATCAAAAGTGCAGGAACAAGTCTCTAAATTTCTTCCTGTCCTCAGATTTGCACCATAAAGTTTCAGACTAAATAAAACATTGTTTTTTCACTAATTTTCTTAGAGGAAATGTAAGAGAAAAAAAGGAAGAAACAAGTGTTTTGAAGGGTAGAATTTTGGCAATTATATGAGATTGTAAAATCTGAATGTGGATTAGCTTCAACCCATCAAAGATTCAAGAACAGCTACAGTTCTAAGAATGAGCCAAAAAAAAAAAAAAATAGCTATGCATTGAGCGGAGGGAATTAGGAAGGGAATTTATAGTCATTCAGACATTTTCCCAACACTAAGCCTTCACGAATTTTGCATTGGAAAGAAAGATTTATAAATTAAGAAACTCAGTATCCAGTCCACCCTGTGATAAATGCTGCAATGTGCCTGAGCATTCCTATTTGAGTATGGCTTTGTGCTTTGCCAATCATAACAATGTGAGATAGAAGTAATAAGAGCCTGCATGAAGCACTGTGCCAATGATAATGTTCCCAGTAAGAACAAAAGAGAGGCCATTACTTTTAAACATCATTGAATATAATCAAACACTGGCTAGGCTCATCCGTATTTAGATTTTATAACTCTACGTTTATAGCTATAAAATAAAAAAGACATATTATGAAATTTCTGTCGTTAAGAAAACTATTTATTATTACAAATGTGAATTTCTCTAGATGGTAAATTCTTTTGAATTAGTTGACTTCATGTAAGTTGATTTGTTCAGTAACACAGAGTAGACGTCTTGTAAATAGGAACAAGGGTGCATTTGAACAAGATCCACTATTTTCTTATATGTATATCCCTTTTCTGCCCTCCCTCAGAATACTATCTTCCACAAAACAACAACATCTCTTCCACCAACTTCTCCCCAGAATACTGCAAATTCAATCAGTGTCCACAACGTTAGATACAGAATGTTAAATTACTATTAGGTTGGTGCAAATGTAGTTGTGATTAATGGCAAAAATCGCAATTATTAATTAATACTATTAATAATTAATAGTAACATTGAAAAACAATATTAGTTATTCAACATCAGAAAGATCTTCCGGAACTGTCATCACCACAGATGGGCTGAACTATTAATTGTAGGGCATTGTAGTAAGTTAGAATTTTATCAAATTCATAAATTAATGAATATTTTGTTAAGGGATATGAACAGCTTGTAGTATAAATTTGAGCCATACATCATTGGGAGAACAACATAATAAAACAATGTAATAGTAGCAATCATGTGGTGGCCTTTCCGTCACACTTAGAATTTTCAATGCACTTGTCTATTTATTATTTCATGTGTGGATGGGGTAGCTGAGTGGCGGGGCCACCAGATGTCATATATACAGATGACTCCCTTCTATACCCCATTCTGCCATTAGTTGATATGTATTTTACTTTTGCCTTTCCCCTCCCATTTCACTAGTAGTTTAAAATCCTAATCTTGAGTTCTAAATCACACCTAGTTTCACTTATGTGTAGTTGTACCTGACAAAGAATTACACTACATAAATCCCTTCCATTAGAAGTGTGGCGGAATGGACAGAAAACCATTAACATTGATTATTTCAGTGCAGGTGGGATTGCAAATTCAGATGAGAAAGAGAAGATCTTTATTTTTTCTTTATATAAGTTTACCTTATTTATTCTAATACAAGGCTCAAGTATCATTTATAGTGAAACATTAAAACGTTCTTAAAAGTTCATGTCCTTAATGTTCTGTAAAGGAAGCATAAACTCATTTATTGCAACAAATGCAACAATTTATTTCATTCCTCAGATTATTGATCCTGATATAAATAAAACTGTTCTGAACTTGCACAGAGATATTTAAACAAACAAACAAACAAAAACTAGAGAAGCAGTGAAAAAAAGAATGCTTTTAAAATTACTTAATCATTGTTGATGGACTGAAAACATCCAACTTACATCTCCTGAATTAAATCTGATATTTTCTTGGAGAGTAGTGAGGAGTAGTTAGGGGTAGATAGAAAACGGAGTGTATTTTGAAAAATGTAAAATTTAGAGAAGCTTAATGTAAACACTCCCTGTGTGTCAAAGAGCTATTAAATAAAATTTTCATGATTTTAATATAAGTGAATCTGAACTAGCATATGGTCTAAGTTTCTCTTAAGTTGCACATGGATTTAAAATGTAGAGGAAAAAGATCACTTGGCAAATATGTTTTTGGTTTTGAAAAACTTCCAAATGTTTAAAAAGTACTTTTCAAATCAACCATAGCCATGTGCATCCAGGTTTTCTCATCCTCACTATTGAAGGATAAAAAGAACTAGAATTAAGGCAAAATGGATGGAGAGGTGATACATATGCTGTAAAACTAAAAATCAGTTGATTCTTTAGGGAATTGGTTAAAAAGTAGATTTAGTCCTTATGGCAATTTAACTCAAAGAATCTAACACTTATTCTTAGCGACTTAGGATCATGGATGATATTAATCTGTCACAAAATGATTCTATGACTATTTCCAGAAGTGGAAAAGTGCAGAAATAGAAAATGCATATAATATTGCTATTTTATTTTGTTCCAAGTCTTGTTACTATTGGTGGAAAACAGTGTTCCAAAGAAATGAACATTTAGATAAATTACGGCATGAAGTATCATTTTCAATCCTTTATGCATAGATACATTGATAATAACTGAACATCTTTGGCATCTGGATTCCGGATACAGTGACGATTCCTTCAAGACATCTAGAAATTAAATAGATGTGCATGAACACTTTAAAAAATGTAGGAACATTAAATGTCAGTTATTTCAAAATGTTATTTTTTTAAATAAGAAGAATTTTTAATTAAAAATTAGAAAATAGGGAGCTATATTTGGACAATTAGTTACTCAATGCTTTTTCCAAATAACAGATGAAATATATTTTGATGTTTTTTGTTTTAAATAAATGCAAATATATAGATGCAAAACAAATCAAACATTGCTACAAACAAAGTTTATGTGTTGTCTGTAATTCTCAAACATTGAATAATATTCAGTGAACTTCAACACATGCCTTTGGTGGTCCATTAAAATTCATTATAATGAATTTTGAATTAGATTCCAAAATGAACACACTTTTTTCTTAGCTTTTAGTGTCTGTTGGTTTTTTCTATTTTAATTTTTTTTGTCTGAGGTGGAGTCTCACTCTGTCTCCCAGGCTGGAGTGCAATGGCGCAATCTCGGCTTATCGCAACCTCTGCCTCCCAGGTTCAAGTGATTCTCTTGCCTCAGCTTCTCAAGTAGCTGAGGTTACAGGTGCCTGCCACCACGCCCAGCTAATTTTTGTATTTTTGGTAGAGATGAGGTTTCACCATGTTGGCCAGGCTGGTCTCAAACTCCCGACCTCAGGCGATCCACTCACCTTGGCCTCTCAGAGTGCTGGGATTAGAGGCGTGAGCCACTGCACCTGACTGTTTTTTTTTTTTTCTATTTTCATTACTAAGACTAAATAATAGTTATGTGACTGAATACAGCTGATCATTTTACCAACTTTTTTCAGCAAATTTATTTTTTGTCATTTTAATTAAGTACAAATTTAAGAAGTGAATAAATATAGATACTATAGCACATATATTTCCCAAAACGTAATATATTTGTGTGTGTGTGTGTGTGTGTGTGCATTCAGGAAATAAAAGAGTATTATATTTTACTTAAATAACATCAAACATGCGGTCAGGTAAGTTTGATGAAGAAGGTAATATTTTAGCCTAAGAATGAGAATTCTGTAAGACAATGTGTCACTTTATAGTATCAGTTATGTGACCCTTCCATACTGATATTTTGGGTGCAACTGCACCCTCTTTGCCATATACTGTTGGGAGAATAGAAGGTTCTTCACACGTTTCCATTCATCGTAACTTCTCCTGTAGGACAGCCCACAAATACATTTCCTGGATTATATTAAGGAAACAAAAACAAATGAATATAGAGAAAATAATAAAAGTAAGTGTCTGGGAGGGTGAGAAATCAAATTCCGTGGGGTTTAAACTATATCTCACACAAGGACCCCAAAGTTGTGCTTTTGGAGAAATTCACCTTGGATAGAGACATGGTCAAGTGATATATTCCCTTTACCTTTTTAATAAAACAATACATAGCTGTATCTTTGGAAGAGAGGCAAGGAGTGCAGTAGGGTGACTGTCTTTGATTTCTGTTGGGGTTCACAGGAAGTGTAACTTTCTTAAAAGATACCTTGACTTTTGTCACATTCAGCTATTTGTTCCTTTTTATTTAGGAAAAAAGCCTGAGTCTGCTGTGGCCCGGGCTCTTATTACCTTTTGGCCCTCTTGGATCTCATAAATGATAACTCTACTTTTATTGTTGCCTTCTCCAAAGGAACCTGAATACCAGAATCACCTTCATTTACGCTAAAGCATGATTCTCTGCCTAAGAAAACCCCTACAGTTGACATTTACATTTACTTTATACCTCTCTTAATCTTTTGAGGAATGCCTCTCTACCTATTCTGCATGGTAAAGTTCTAATTTATTACAACTATGAAACAGATATTTCCTTCTTTTCTTATGTTTTATATATTGAATTATTACTTTATTGTTGCCAAGCACAGTCTGCTTTGCTAAATTACTTAATATAAGCTTGCCTCTTCCATTAGACTTTGGAATTCCTCAGATAAGAAATTATGTTTTATTCTGAAAGTGTGCTTAAAACAATGGAAAGATGGTTTGTCCAAACAGGATATAGAGGAATAGAGTTATTCTGTACACAGCCACCTTTAGTTGCAAGAGCGGCTAGAAATAGGAGTTATACTACCTTTTTAAAGACATGACCTCAGCCAGGCGCGGTGGCTAGTGCCTGTAATCCCAACAATTTGGGAGGCTGAGGTGGGCAGATCACGAGGTCAGGAGCTTGAGACCATCCTGGCTAACACAGTGAAACCCGACTCTACTAAAAATAAAAAAAAAATAAAATAAAATAAAATAAAATAAATTAGCTGGGCATGGTGAAGGGTGCCTGCAGTCCCAGCTACTGGGGAGGCTGAGGGGGAGAATGGCTTGAACTCAGGAGGCAGAGCTTGCAGTGAGCCCAGATCACAACACTGCACTCCAGCCTGGGTGACAGAGTGAGACTCTGTCTCAAAAACAAACAAATAAAATAAACAAAATAAAGGTAGGCTATACTAAGTTAAAAATGCCAGCTGTAAACCCTAGAGCCATCACAAAATAAAATAAGGTAAAATAGAGATACAGTAAATAAGCCACTAGTGAAGACAAAATAGATACAATGAAATCAGAAAAAATTTAACATCATTTAAAAGGTCCCATGTGCCTCTATTTTCCTAATAACACAAAGGAGGCAAAGTGTGAAAAAGGATAGATCATGTTCCTCTAAGGACCCATGTCAGGTATCTGTGGAGTGCAGGCAGTGCAGGAGGGTGGGAATGGGTGGGTGCCCAGTGTTGCTGAATCTGTGGGGTGTCTTCTTGTTTTTAAAGAAATCCAGAAGTGCAGATCTATTCATTCATCCATTCACTGATATAAAATCTGGTTTCTAAGGTGTTCAGTTTGATGACTAATATATGTGTACTTTACCACCACAATCAAACTCACTCACATTCCCATCACCTTGCAGAGCTGCCCTCTTTCATGTGTGTAGTGAGAACAATAAGATCTACCTTCTTAGCAAATGTCAAGTATACATCACAGTGTTGTTAGCTATATTCACAGTGTTGAACAGTAGATCTCCAGAACTTATTCATCTTGCGTAACTGAAATTTTGTACCCTTTGACCAACATCTGCCCATCTCTCCTTCCCCCAGACCCTGGCAACCACTTTATACCCATCAATCCCATTTCTGGGGATATAGCCAAAGGAAATAAAATCAATATCTGGAAAGGACACCTGCACTGTGCATTTTTTACAATAGCCAAGTAATAGAAACAACCTAAATGTCTGTCAATGGATAAATGGATAAATAAATGAATACATATATGTATATATATAGACACACACAGTGGGATATTATTTAGCATTAATGAATAAAATATTCCTGCCATTTTTGACAATATGGACGGACTTGGAGAACATGCTTGGTGAAACAAGCCAAGCACAGAAAGACGAATAACACATGGTCTCACTTATAGGATGACACTGCGTTCATGTTTCAGCCACCTCTGCCACACCCACCCATGCAAACACACCCACCCGTCTCAGTTCCTGCCCCTGACTGGGGGACAGGGTGGGCGCTCTCTGAGCACATGTTCCACTCATGCTTCCCCACCTCCAGCTATTTTAGGCTCTCGCACTGAAAATGAAATTCTTACCAAGACTGGTCCAACTCTGAGGTTATGTGGGACTAGGGTGCCCTCTACTGTCTTCCACAACGATCACAACATTGCTTAATTTCATTCAATAAAGAGAAAATGCTAATGAAATAAATGGGAATTCAACGGATAGCCCATTATTTCTCAGCACAAATACAGAATTCTATAGTAAAACAAAAATCATTGAAATGGTAGTAAGCACTCTTCTAGCAATGTGAGTTTCTATAAGGTTCTGATGGGCCTTACGATTTCTACTATCCCTTTAGGGCAGTCCATCTAACGTGAGGCTATGTTATGTTACATAACCACTAGGAGGAGAGAGTAGGATGGGATACTATTTCATCACAGGGAAGAGAAAAGAATTTAAGCAACATGCTGAAATACAGTGTTAAAGCGTGACTCTAATTTAAGATATTTTCATATGTTCAATAATACGTGTTGTGTTGACATAAAACTGATAAAAAGTGTACCAAAAAAATGGAAGTTTTAAACATAATCCACCAAAAGTACATACTGACAGTCGACATTTCTTTCATTATTAAGAATTAACGTCCATAACCCTCACTAAGACAAAAGTCATCCCGTTTGTCTACATTTTTTTTCTTTGCAAACACACACTGAATGACTTTGTGTGACAAGCTGTGAAGTTTTAAATTTACCAATTCTTCCAACTCTTTGATTTGCATTATGCTGTTTAATCCTGAGAGAAGAGAAGCTGTCGCTGGTAATTCTAAGCCTAGAATTCCACCACCTAATAGGTGAAAATTATAGTAGACTGATCATAAAACCACGTTGTTAACTTTTTAAAATTTAATGACTACCAAGGAATTTCACCTTAGTGATACATCTTTTGAGAAATTAGAAAATGAAGAAATGCACGTGTTCAATGATCCATTTTAGAATTTAAAAAGTCTTTCAAATGAGCATCTTATTCATATATTGTGAAGAACCACTGGAAACAGTTATTTAATAATGTGGCTAAACACGTAGACTAATGCTTCCTGTATATTTGCACATTTATATACTTATGTTCTGCTCCTGGAATAGATTTACCAGTTTTCCTTTTCAGAAAATTTCAGAATTTCTGGAATGTGCCAAAGTACTAGTAGGTAACTTAGATTTGGAATACACTGTATTAGGTGTAACTGGAAAACTGAGAGGCTTCCTACACTGGAAGGTCAAAGATCTTTCCTGGAGGAGAGTTGAGAATTTGCCTTTTCTTACCATTATTCTGTTAAAAGAGAATATAAACAATGCAGTTTCACAAAAGGAATGGGACAATGGTGTAAGTAAACCTCTCCATCATGTTTCCCGTGGCTTTCCTTTGAGTCTTGAACGCTTTCCACTGGGTATTACAGTCGAGAGGCCCCCACCTCCTGAGGAAGCAAGACTCCGAAACCCCGAGATGACGGGCTGTGCTGCTTTGGCCCCATCTTGTTTGTGTTGTTTGAAGGGGCCCTGCTGCCACGCAGTTGTCATTAACACCATCCTCACCTCCCAGGAACTGCTCCGCTTTTCTCCGCTTGGGTGAGATTTCCTGCCTGAGACCAATGCTTTCATTGCACTGGTGGAGGAGAAGAGAGAAAGGCGGTAGCTTCAGTTCCATAAAAATCCATAGAAAGAATCAAGAAAAAAGCTAAGGGCATGAAATCTGTGCACACTAGCTTTGATTTTATGGTGGTGACATAGCTGAAAATAATTGATTCACATTAAAACAAGAAAAAGGCTACTCAATTGCTAAAGAAAAAAGCTAATGATACTTATTTTTAAAAATCCACTCGTTTTAATCTTGTTTTCTCTTTTCTCCAACCTGAGTAACTCAGTTTTTCTCTCTAGACTTAGACCTTTCTTCACTAAGGTGCTATCTAGTTAGCCCTGTTTGTCGCTGTAGAGTGCTAAAAACGGCTCCCTTCCTGACCCTGATATGTAAGCAAGTGTTATATGATTAGCCTTGAAGGTCTATTTGTCTTTCACTCATTCATCCAGCCCAAGTACAAATCTATGCCTGACCTTGAAATCTGCCCAGCAAAGAATTTTTTGCTTCATTTAGCAATGCTATGGGTACACTCGTCTCCCAGGAAGGAGGAGGAGGTAGTAGTGATGGAGAAGAAGGTACAGAAAGGTCTCCTCTATATCAGCCTCTGCCACAACCTTGTGCATATTTCTTAGCTAATTGTCCTGACAACTCTATTGGGCTCTCTAAAACGGACTCTTTCCCATTTTAACAACAGATCTGAGAGATTTAGTTGCAAACCCAATTTGCAAATTCCATAATTGGCTCTAGAATTTCAACATACATTCAGCTGTAAATTAGGAGATATTATTTTCTCAAAATGCATAATGTAGAGGTAGGCAGCTGGTGTTGTTATTTTAGAGATAGCTCATGTGAGTGATGGCCTCTTTGTTCTATTGGCCTTTGTCTTATGCTCATGACTTTGCCATGACAACATGGCACCTCCAACTCAAAACTATATCTGTAATCAAAGCAGGAAAATAAAAAAAAATTCATTAGTTTCAACTATTTCCTCTATCTGGGAAGAAAACAAATGTTCTAGGCCGCCTCACCCCCCGCCATAATCACATATAATTCATTAGTCTGAAAAATGACATATCATTACCCCTGCTGTCACAAAGGCTTAGGAAAACAAGTATTGAGTTTTCCAGGCCCTAAAGTGAAGTAAAAAAAAAAAAAAAAAAGTGTTTGTGATTGCCTAATTAGTGAGCTAAGTACATTGACTGCCACAGTGATAGAATAGGAATAAAATCTGGATCATGAAATACAAATTTCATTCTCCCCTACCTCCTCCTCCACCACACACACATATATACTTTCCACTATAAGATTACTGGCTTGTTTTCTGAATCCATATCTGCTCTTCTATAAAATATGTATTTTTTCAAAGAAAGCCCATTTTCCATTCCACGTTGCTGCTATTTCAAAAACAAGCTAGTTTAGCTATTTAGGCAGAGCAATGTGTAACAGAAACTCACCATGTCAAGAACAGGATCCCTTACTTTTTATCCTGACGTAGTAAGAAATGCATGATTTTTGCTCTCTCTATACTTCAGATTTAACTGTACATACAAAGAAGCATCACCTTCTACCTCCTTACAGAAGATGTATTTTGTGTGATATATTTATAAATGGATTTAAAACACTGTGTATAAACTCTATAGATTGGACTGATACCAATAGTATCATTGCCCCCTCCTACATACAATATCTGCACATAGCTCCATGGTTTAAAATCATTTTAACACGCATAACCATAATTAGAGCCTTTCTTCATCTCTTTATATGTTTAGTCTAAGTAGGAAAACATCTTACAGTTTCACATCAGGCTACAACACCTCTCACGAAACACACATTTTTCACAATTTCAATTGAACTCAAAACAGCTTTATACATGTTGCTTTGTACAGCCCATCACTCATGCAACAGCCTCATTAACAGTCTCTTAAAGTAATAACTGGCATGATGCTCCCTTCTCTCTTCCAACATCTGCGGGTCGGGGCGGGTCATGGAGTCCCTGGCTCCCGAACGGGGTGCATGTCTCTCCTCGAGGGGGCACCCCGAAGTGGCAAGAAGTCCCCCGGGGAAACAGGGAGAAGCGCCCAGGGTTTCAGGGGGAGGTTGAGGCAGGTGGCGGAAAAAAGCAGCGAGTCCAAAGAGGAGGCCAGGGATCCCCAGCGGAACTCAGGACCCCGTCCCTGGCAGCCAGCTCCCAACCCAGGAGAGTGCGTGGAACTGCTCCCTTGGTCGCGTGTCTCTCCCCGCGGTGGCACCCCAAAGAGGCAAGAAGTCTCCCGGGGGATGGGGACAGGGGCCTAGGGTTTCAGGCGGAGGTTGAGCCAGGCAGTGGCTTGTGACCAAAGAGAATGCCGGGATCCCCAGCGGAGCTCAGGGCCTTCCTCAGGCCCTCAAGGCCGGGTCCCAAGGGGGTCGTGGAATCCTTGACTCCCACCCGGGGTGCGTGTCCGTCCACAGGGGCACCCCAAAAAACAAGGAGGGACCAGTGCCCAGGGGTTTCTGAGGGTATGGGATGCTGCCGAGGCAGGCCGCGGAAAAAAGCGGCGAGGCCGAAGAGGATGGTGGGGATCCCCAGTGGAGCTCAGGGTGTTCCCGGCAGACCCCGCACCTGGCCCAGGGCGGGGGTCGCGGAGTCCCTGGCTCCCGCCTGGGGTGCTTTTCTCCCCCACGGGGGCACACCAAAGCGGTAAGAAGTCCCCCAGGGGATGGAGACAGACGTGCTGGCTTTCAAGGCGAGGTTGAGGCAGGCCGCGAAAAAAAGCGGCGAGGCCAAAGAGAAGGCCGGGATCCCCCAGCGGAGCTCAGGGCCTTCCCGGCAGCCCCCGCGCCTGACCCTGGGTGGTCCTTGGAGTCCCTGGCTCCCGCCCGGGGTGCTGTCCCTCTGCAGAGGCACCCCAAAGGACAAGAAGTCCCCCGGGGGATGGGATCAGGCGCCCAGGGTTTTGAGAGAGATGTTGAGGCAGGCCGCGGAAAAAAACGGCGAGGCCGAAGAGGAGGCCAGGGGTCCCCGAAGGAGCTCAGGGCATTCCCGGCAGCCCAGCGCCCGACCGGGGGGGGTTTTATCCTAGGTGGGACCACCGATGTCTATCCCCTTGGGGGCATACACCTGGAAGCGGCAAGAATTCCCAGGGGGACCGGGACAGGCGCCCAGGATTTCCGGGGAGGTCGAGGCAGGCCGTGGAAAAAAAGCGGCGAGGAGCGAAGAGGGCAGAGACCCATCAGATTCAGAAGCGTTCCAACCCCTTTCGACCGGTGGGGGTGGGGGTCCTGAGTCCCTGGCTCCCGATCAGGGTGCATGTTTCTCATCGCTGGGGCACCCCGAAGAGGCAAGATGTACCCCGGGAAACAGGAACAGGAGCCCAGGGTTTCAGGGGTGGTTGAGGCAGGCCGCCGAAAAAAGCGGCGAGGCCGAAGAGGAGGCCGGGGATCCCCCAGCGGAGCTCAGGGCCTTCCCGGCATCCCCAGCGCCCAATCCAGGTGGTCATGGAGTCCCTGGCTCCCGCCCGGGGTGCGTGTCTCTCCCCTGGGGGCACCCCGAAGAGGCAATTAGTACCCCGGGGGAAGGGGACAGGCGCCCAGGGTTTCAGGTGGAGGTTGAGACAGGCCGCGGAAAAAAGCAGCGAGGCCAAAGAGGAGGCCAGGGATCCCCAGGAGCTCAGGGCCTTCCCGGCAGCCCCCGCGCCTGACCCTGGGTGGTCCTTGGAGTCCCTGGCTCCCGCCCGGTATACATGTAGGGCCATGGCCATGCATACCAGAACCCCACAGTCCGAGATTTATAAATCACTAAAATAGACCATTGAAAAACACTGCTGATTTTAAGGATATGGGTATGGAAAAGGATTTAGGAGATGCCCTGACATTCTCTCTCTTCCAGAACCTTGTTTCTTTATAAGCATGTGCCATGATTGGTAATGTCACATTAACTTGTTTTGTATATGTTTCCCTCACTAGAATGTCAGCTTTCTAAGGGCAGGTATTGTGGCTGCTGTATTCACAACTACGCTCCTGGTAACAGTGTCTGGTAAAGCATAGTACCCAATACTCACTGAATGAATAATGAGGAGCTGACTTTATGTACTTTTTATTGTTTTATAGTTCAGATAATGGCTAGATTTTTTTTCTGTAAAATAGATACAAGGGTACAAACGTGGTTGGAAAATCTATGAACACTGTTATTACAAGTGGTTAGTCAGGCATGGCTGGGGCAGGAGATGGCTCTCCCACCACCCACCAGAAATTTCAGGTGATCATCAGGTCGTTGTTCAACAGCTATCACATTGCCTCTCTAAAAATCGTAGTTTGGCAGCTGGTGTCAGGGAGAGGCAATCTCTTGATGGTCCACAACTGTCACACTAATGTGTTAATTGAATGCAAGCCCCAGGGAGAACAACTTCCCAAACAGATAAAGACATCTGAGTTTGGCAGTAAAATTTCAGATATCGGGCAAGTGAGCCTAGGCAGGTGCATTAAGAGACAAAATGGCAGAGTATGACCTTCCAGAGGCTGGGGAAGAATCAGCAGCTGCCTCCTTCCCGAGCTGCCTGAGAATGCCCAGGGCATCTGTTACAGAATTAAACTGCCGTCCACTCACCCGATGCAGTAAAACCAGATAACCTACATCTTTCTATCTTTGCAGTGATAGAAAGGCATTTATTGCAGTGCATCAAGCAAGGAGGATCTGGACAGCTCCTGCTTAAGACACAAACTCCGCAATGGCTTGTAGGTAAGGGATTTTAAAACCAGGAGTACATTTCAGGAAAGCAGAAGCTACAGGCAAAATCACAAGTCAATACACAGAAGTTACACATTGGTTTTGCTCTAAAAGTATGGGGTATTTTGAAGACGGGCACACAGGTCATAAGTAGATGCAAACATCTTCTGATTCGCAGTTGGTTAAGGTAGAGAAGCTTTGTTTAAACATTTGGGGACAGTAGAAGAATGTTAACTGGTTGTGGGGAGTGACTTTCTCTAAGCCCCTCAGGAAGAAACTTAGAACCATGGGTCCAGAGGACCCAGTCTGTGGGGGGTCTTCTGTGGGGATCCAGGCCTCTGAAAGACAATCAGGAACATATGCTAAGAGGTTATCTTTGGTTTCTATAGGGAAAGATAACATCTCTGGGACTCTAACTTCTTCAGCTATTGTTTATCCTACTGTTACCTTCTTGTTTAACAAGTCACCTATTTACTTCTCAGGGCTCGCTTGTTGCCTGGAATTTCCCTTGAAGGAACTTACGAGTTTCCTTTATTTCATGCTTGAGGTCCACAGGCCCCTTAAGAAGTAGGTTCTTTTGTCTCACGCCCCTTGCCCCAGCTTAACATAGTCAAGAATCCCATAAAATTCAATGAAAATAAAACATCTGTGTGTCTCATTTGGGAAAAGGCCAACTATGCAGCTTCAGAAGCCACAGCTGCTGTCAGGCGAGCCCCCTTCTTGAGCTCTCCCCGAGGACTGCTGTAGGGCACCTGTCCCCATTCTAAGGACTAGAATCCCAACCCGTGGGACACACCAGGCCACTTTCTAATTCCATGGGAGGTCTTGCATTTCTCCTGCAGGCCTCACCTCTGGAACCTCTGCCTTCATGCCACCCCTCTAGCAAAGTACCCCTTCCCAACTATATGGCCATACCCCACTGTGTGGCTGTGACTCTTCAGACTGAGAGTCCAGTGGGGGTCCACTGTGGGATTCTGCCCCTTTCCTCTGAGCCTGGCTCAGCACAGCCTGCATGGCAGACACCATCTGTCCACCCATCAGTTTGTTATTGGAGAGGGGTCCTGATCCAGACCCCAAGAGAGGAAGAATTCAGGATGGGTCCACAGAGTAATGTGAAAGCAAATTTATTAAGAAAGTAAACGAATAAAAGAATAGCTACACCATAGGCAGAGCAGGGCGTTCCTGAAAGCAAGAGGAGGAACACGTCTGCCTCAAGTCCAATGCCTGTTTATATACAAGATAGTAAAGCAAAAATCATGGGACAAGGGGAATGTGCTCCACCATGAGGGCTTGTGACAAAGCATTGTTCATCTTGTGTAAATACTGTCTTCCACAAGAATCTATTTTGTTATCGTTAAAGAGAATCTTATTTGTAAACTAAGAGTACTTTTGCTCTTAAGCTATCAGGACATCAGGACATTTCCTGGGTCTGTGAAGTCCTGGATCTCTTTAGCAAACATTGTTAACTTGTTCCCTTAGCTGCAACCAGTTTGTAACTAAGAAAGCTTAACCTCCTGGGAGTGCAGCCCAGCAGGTCTCAGCCTAATTTTTCCCACTCTCTATTCAAGATGGAGTCTCTCTGGTTCCAACACCTCTGTCAAATTCACACTTATCCTCAACTGCTCCCTCCCCAGCCCACAGAGCCTGAGGAGAAGCACAGGGGGTTCCTCCCCCACACCATCGAGTTTCCTGCCCACACAACCCTCCTATAATCTCAAAACAAGGTCGTTTATTAAAGGATTCAGAGAGCCCCATCTTAGGTGATTCTGTTCACAGCCTGAGGACTGTAAACCAAAACCAAACAAAAATTATAAACCCCTATATTGACTAATAGATCTTCCCTTCAGCCACGGGCACTCCAAAGTTAACCGGAAAAATTAGTTCAGGCCATGATGGGAAGCGGGTGTTGGACATGCCTCATCATGTCCTCCCTTTTGGAGTTCAGGCCCAGCTGACCAGCATCAACATCAACAGAGACCTTAAAACTGATAGAACAGACCCTAAGTCTGATAAGAAACATTTACAGCCCATTCTCTCTGAAGCCTGCTACCTGGAGGCTTCATTTGCATGAGAAAACCTTGGTCTCTACAGCTTCTTATGGTAACCCAGACATTCCTTTCTATTGATTCTAGGTATTTAGTTAATAACCAACTGCCAGTTGGAAAGTCTTTGAATCTGCCTGTTACCTGGAGGCCACTCCCTGTCTTCTCAGTTGTCCCACATTTCCATATAGCACCCATGTACATCTTACATGTGTTGGTTGATGTCTCACGTCTCCCTCAAGTGTATAAAACCATGCTGCAGCCCAACCTTCTTGGGCACATGTCTTAGGATCTCCTGGTGCTGTGTCACAGGTCATTGGTAACTCATATTTTCCTCAAAATAAATCTCTTCAAATATTTCAGACTTCAACTCTTTCCGTGGACAGAACTAAACTCTGACTTCTTTTTCTTCTTGCTCAAATTCCTAAGTGGTCTGAGGAGACATGCCCCACAGACCAAAAAATCTAGTTAGGCAGATCTGTATTAATCTAGTACAATGTGACTTATTTCCACTCTGACTCTGGTTATCATATCATGTGACAGATAGCCGATCATGAAGGAAATCAAAATATTTTACCCCAAAATATATTTCTGATATACTTTGAAATAGCCCTGCAAACATTCTTTTGTGGGGAAAACTTGTGTCTGGAGAGAATCTCCATTCCTGCAGCCAGGCCTCCCTTTTCAGCCCTTTTCTGGATCTAGGAGACAGCCTGACATATCTTGTTTTGAGCAGACATTTACCATCTATTCTGTCTGAGGAAGACCATCTATGAAGCTTAATCTATGTAGCAAGAACCTTGGCCCCACAGCCCCCTTATCTTACCTCAGGCATTCTTTCCTACCTCCTTCAAGTCTTTAAGACAAAGCTTAACTCTGTCAACCAACTGTCCACTAAAGAATCCCTAAAACCCACCTATGACTTGTAAGTGGTGCTACTCTACCCCACTAGATGTCCTGCCTTTTTGGAATGAACCAATGTCTACCTTCCATGTATTTATTTATGATTTTACATGCAATTCCTGTCTCTCTGAAATGTATAAACCAAACTGTAACCTGACCGCCTTGGGCACATTTTCTCAGGACCTTTTGAGATTGGGTAACCCCAGGCTGCATTCACTGACGTTGGCTCAGAATAAACCTCTTTAAATATATTTTGACACAAACTGTCTTTTTCCATCATCAAACCTAGGCATGAGCTTTTGCCTCCTCCTTCTTGCCAGAGAGACACAATCTTTTGGCAAAATTACCCAAACAAGACTGTTTTGACACTTTCTTTTTTTTTTGAGACAGAGTCTCACTCTGTCACCCAGGCTGGAGTGCAGTTGTGGGATCACAGCTCACTGCAGCCTCAACCTTGTGGACTCAGGTGACCATCTCACCTCAGCCTCCCAAGTAGCTGGGACTACAGGCATGCACCAGCACACTCAACTAATTTGTTTATTTTTTGTAGAGATGAGTTTTCAGCATGTTGCCTAGGCTGGTCTTGAACTGCTGAGCTTAAGAGATCTCCCCACCTCAGCCTCCCAAAGTGTTGGGATTACAGACATGAGCCCCTATGTCTGGCCTTTGATACTTTTCAAAGAAGTTCTTGTACAATCTAGAGGCTATTTCTGCTTCTAATTGCTCTCTCAGGAGGTGCCACAGTTTTTTGTAGGGTAAGCTGATGTTGTCTCTCTACTGCTGGTGCCCAAATAGAGTCATCAGTACTTCTTCTTAGATCAGGACAGTATTTTCATCCCAGAGGGGCCTGTGAGGGCCTATGGGGAAGAACATGCCTGCTCCTTCCCAGATGGGTCCTGGGGAGAGTCTCCCAGCTCTGCAGCTGGCACTCAGAGCCTCAGTGTGTGCAAGATGCTGTCAGCACCTTCCTGCTCTTCCAACTTCAAGTGAGGGCAAGGGTTGTTGGTGAGGTCTCCAGGACCAGATTGATGTCTGTAAACTAGGCAGGATCCAAAACCACCATGACCAGAAGGCCTGTGTGTGAATGTACACTTGCTATCTGACGGTCTAATTAAATTACATCTTTGCAGGGAGGTACTGGAAAATTGCCTTGAAGAGAGGACTAAAGGAGCAATCAATTAAGAAAACCACTCACCTCCAAGGATCTGGAGAAAGCAATTTATTTCCCTGCTCCATATTCGGGCCATACTGAACTCTGCATCCCCAGGTTTCCCCAAGTTTTGTAGGAGGCCTTTGCAGCAGAGATGTGAATAGCTCATCTGGGAGAAGGGCAGGCACCAGGAGCCCTCATGAAGCTGTGGGCAGGAGGGTGAGGTCACCGGGGCATGCAGGTTTGGCAGGTGAGGCTGGGAGGGTCCTGCATGGCTCCTGTGACAGCTGTCTCTGTCTCCAGGAGCTCCAACCTGGCTGGCATCAAAATTCTAGCCACACCATGGCAGCTTCCCTCCAGCCAGCGAGGAGAGGAGCTATTCTGCTGAGTATGAAGCTGATTCTTCCATGAATGAACTTTCTGAAGGCAGGAACCCTGAAGGGCATCTGTAACTCAAAGCAACAGCAAGAAAGAGGGGTTATCACCCAGAGATGCTGACAGGGAGAAGCAAATGTACTCACTTTGATACATTTCAGAGACACTTGTCCGGAGGCATTTCATAAAAATCCAGGAAGCCACAGCAGTAATTTCTTATCTTTTCAAGTTTCTAAAAGTCTTTGTCGGTGTTCCACATTGCTAATCATCAGGGAAATGCAAGTTGAAACCACAGTATCACTTCACACCTGTTAGAATGGCTATAATGGCATGGAGGACAGTATGTAAAATCCATTAAGCCAGGCACAGAAAGACAAATGCTGCACGATCTCACACATATGTGGAATCTAAGAAATTATCTCATGGAGGCAGAATGTGGAATGGTGGTTGCCAGGGGATGGGTGAAGAAGAACTGTTGGTCAAAGGGTATAAATTTCCTGTTAGACAGGAGGTATAAATTTTAGAGATTTATTGCATAGCATGGTGAACATGTTTAATAATAATGTATTATATATTTAATAATTGCTAAAAGAGTGTATTTTAAATGTTCTCACCATAAAACCATAAGTAGGTCAGGTGATGGATATGTTAATTAACTTGAATTACTCTTTCTACAATGTACACATGTAGCAAAACAACACATTGTATCTGTAAAACCTAAAAATCTGAGATGGACTCAGTTAATTTAGAAAGTTTATTTTGTCAAGGTTGATGATGAGTGCCTGTGACACAGCCTGAGGTGGTCCTGATGACATGTGTCCAAGGTGGTTGGGGCACAGGTTAATTCTATACATTTTAGGGAGATGTAAGACATTAATCAGTATGTATAAGATGTATACTGGTTCAGCCTGGAAAGGTGAAACAACTGGAGGTGAAGGCAGGGCAACTAGAAGTGGGAAAGGTTCTTCTAGGTCACAGGCAGATAAGAGACAAATAGTTGCATTCTTCTGAGTTTCTGATTAGCCTCTCCAAATAAGGCAATCAGATATGCATCTATCTCAGGGAGCAGAGGGATGACTGAGTAGAATGGGAGGCAGGTTTGCCCTAAGCAGTTTCCAGCTTGAATTTTCCCTTTAGCTTAGTGATTTTGGGCCTCAAGATCTATTTTCCTTTTACACTGCCCTCCCCCCTTTTCTTTTCAAGATTTTTGGAGAAAGCATTTTAAAAGAAAATGAGTCTCTGGTCTCAGGTTTCATCTGATTTCTCATGGCTACAATGGTTTATTCTTAGATGTCTAGTCTCAAGTTATTAGAAAAGCTTTTTTTTTAATTTAATTTCTTTTTTTTTGAAATGGAGTTTCACTCTTGTTGCCCAGGCTGGAGTGCAATGGCACCATCTCGGCTCACTGCAACCTCCGCCTCTCTAGTTCAAGCGATTCTCCTGCCTCAGTCTCCCGAGTAGCTGGGATTGCAGGTTCCTGCCACCATGCCTGGCTAATTTTTGTATTTTTAGTAGAGACAGGGTTTTGCCATATTGGGCAGGCTGGTCTCGACCTCCTGACCTCAGGTGATCCACCTGCCTTGGCCTCCCAAAATGCTGGGATTATAGGCATGAGCCACCGCGCCTGTCCTGAAAGCTCATTTTTAGCAGGTTGTGAGTCTTACATCCTATGAAGAGAAAATGGAAAGAGGAAGAGAGAAAATCAACAACAAACAAAAGAACAATCCAGGAAAATCAATATACGCATGTTACTCTTAAGCCCATACATCAGTAGGCAGGTATGAAAGTGGCTTATGTATATAAATACGTTGCTGATATTTTCTTCAGAAGTTTAAGTTGTCTGGCTTCAGTTTCCAGGGCTTTATGAAAGCACAGCTTAGTTTTCAGTAACTCCAAATTAGGAAAAATGGGGGAAAAAGAAAAATAAATGTGAAAGCCTTATTTTGAAAATTTGTAGCCAAGAAAAATTAGAATTTGATTTAAATTATAGAAAATATCAATTAGGAAAAGAGGAAGTCAAATTGTCCCTGTTTGCAGATGACATGATTGTATATCTAGAAAACCCCATCATCTCAGCCCAAAATCTCCTTAAGCTGATAGACAACTTCAGCAAAGTCTCAGCATACAAAATCAATGTGCAAAAATCACAAGCATTCTTAAACACCAATAACAGAGAAACGGAGAGCCAAATCATGAGTGAACTCCCATTCACAATTGCTTCAAAGAGAATAAAATACCTAGGAATCCAACTTACAAGGGATGTGAAGGACCTCTTCAAGAAGAACTACAAACCACTGCTCGATGAAATAAAAGAGGACACAAACAAATGGAAAAACTTTCCATGCTCATGGGTAGGAAGAATCAGTATCGTGAAAATGGCCATACTGCCCAAGGTAATTTATAGATTCAATGCCATCCCCATCAAGCTACCAATGACTTTCTTCACAGAATTGGAAGAAACTAAAGTTCATATGGAAATAAAAAAGAGCCCGCATTGCCAAGTCAATCCTAAGCCAAAAGAACAAAGCTGGAGGCATCACACTACCAGACTTCATACTATACTACAAGGCTACAGTAACCAAAACAGCATGGTACTGGTACCACAACAGAGATATAGACCAATGCAACAGAACAGAGCCCTCAGAAATAATGCCGCATATCTACAACCATCTGATTTTTGACAAACTTGACAAAAAGAAGAAATGGGGAAAGGATTCCCTATTTAATAAATGGTGCTGGGAAAACTGGCTAGCCATATGTAGAAAGCTGAAACTGGATCCCTTCCTTACACCTTATACAAAAGTTAATTCAAGATGGATTAAAGACTTAAATGTTAGACCTAAAACCATAAAAACCCTAGAAGAAAACCTGGGCAATACTATTCAGGACACAAGCATGGGCAAGGACTTCATGTCTAAAACACCAAAAGCAATGGCAACAAAAGCCAAAATTGACAAATGGGATCTAATTAAACGAAAGAGCTTCTGCACAGCAAAAGAAATTACCATCAGAGTGAACAGGCAACCTAAAAAATGGGAGAAAATTTTTGCCATCTATTCATCTGACAAAGGGCTAATATCCGGAATCTACAATGAACTCAAACAAATTTACAAGAAAAAAACAACCCCACCAACAAGTGGGTGAAGGATATGAACAGACACTTCTCAAAAGAAGACATTTATGCAGCCAAAAGACACATGAAAAAATGTTCATCATCACTGGCCATCAGAGAAATGCAAATCAAAACCACAATGAGATACCATCTCACACCAGTTAGAATGGCAATCATTAAAAAGTCAGGAAACAACAGGTGCTGGAGAGGATGTGGAGAAATAGGAACACTTTTACACTGTTGGTGGGACTGTAAACTAGTTCAACCATTGTGGAAGTCAGTGTGGCAATTCCTCAGGGATCTAGAACTAGAAATACCATTTGACCCAGCAATCCCATTACTGGGTATATACCCAAAGGATTATAAATCATGTTGCTATAAAGACACATGCACACGTATGTTTATAGTGGCACTATTCACAATAGCAAAGACTCGGAGCCAACCCAAATGTCCAACGATGATAGACTGGATTAAGAAAATGTGGCACATATACACCATGGAATACTATGCAGCCATAAAAAATGATGAGTTCATGTCCTTTGTAGGGACATGGATGAAGCTGGAAACCATCATTCTCAGCAAACTATCACAAAGACAAAAAACCAAGCACTGCATGTTCTCACTCATAGGTGGGAATTGAACAATGAGAACACTTGGACACAGGAAGGGGAACATCACACACTGGGGCCTGTTGTGGGGTAGGGGAGTGGGGAGGGATAGCATTAGGAGATATACCTAATGTTAAATGATGAGTTAATGGGTGGAGCACACCAACATGGCACATGTATACATATATAACTAACCTGCACATTGTGCACATGTACCCTAAAACTTAAAGTATAATAAAAAAAATTGAAAAACATTGGGCAAGACTAGAATCTAACAACAGGTGTACTACAGTTTTTGAACCATAATTTTTCTCTCTCCAGTTTCATATTTTTACTAAAAACGAATCATTGTAGGATTGATTTGCTTTATAACACTTGGCTGGATTATTTGTATACAGTGCATCAGGAATAATTATTTTTTTAAATAGGCTTTTAAATTGGCTTTGGTGTAACTTTGTTCCATAGAAAAATATCTCAGAATAGACTTTTTTTTTTTTTTTTCGCGGAGTCTTGCTCTGTCACCCAGGCTGGAGTGCAATGGCCGATCTCGGCTCACTGTGAGCTCCACCTCCGAGGTTCACGACATTCTCCTGCCTCAACCTCCTGAGTAGCTGGGACTACAGGTGCCTTCTGCCACACCTGGCTAATTTTTTATATTTTTAGTAGAGATGAGTTTTCACCATGTTAGCCAAGATGGTCTTGATCTCCTGACCTCGTGATCCACCCGCCTTGAAAAAAAGCTGAGCCCAGCCATGGATTTGTACCATCAAATACCTGTGAGTTGGGTGATCCTCTTCTCTTAAGGTCCCAAAATAGACTTGGGGCTCCTGGGCCTGTCAGAAGTGACATTCTTTACTAATCACAGGTCAAGAACTCTGTACATGGACTGCATAGACAAGGTATGAAACCAATTTTCCCAAGCGGATTTTATTGGATCCATAAGTCAAGTTGGATTCCTTAAAGGAAAGCACATCATTCCAGTCAAAGTCTTGGGAAAATAACCAGTTTCTCCAATTGTGTCCCATTGCAAATGAAAACAGATTCTTATTGCACTTATGCAAATGACTGTATTGCCATAAGTTAATAATACTCACAAATAGTTTCCGAATTCTGAAGAAATCAAGTAGAAAGAAACAAATATTCTCTAAATTTTGTTCATAGGAGTATACTAAACTGTTAAAAGTTGTCAATAGCTTAAAAGAAAAGTTTTCTTGACTGAAAAATATGGAACAAAAGATTAGCAATGTTTTAAGTAAAACGTCAAAAAAGTTACTTCAGTCTTCTATTAGATCAGTCCGTGTAGTTAATTCCTGTTCTGTTTGATCTTCGTAAACATTTCAGCTCTTCCTGGGTCCTGAAAGTTTTTCTTCTATTCTGACGTTACAATCTCCAAAGTTATCAGAAACTTGTATTCAAGAGCACCTATTAGAATTTTATAGCTGATTACAAAAACAACTTCTAAACAGAACCAAAACAATTTTTTGTGGATGACAAAAAGTTTGAGGAAAGCCATAGTCAAGGATATGAATGACAAGAAATTTGTTACCTCTGTGGCACACAATAATTTAACATGATGATTATAACTGTTACTGATAATGTACATTAAGTCATATCAGAATGATAGAAGTTTTTCATAATTTTAGAACACAAACCAGTAACATTTCTAAAAACAAAACCATTTATAAATACCATTTATAAAACCAAACATGATTATAAAACCAAACACCATTTCATATTTGATAAGGCTTCTTGTATAATTTTTGTAACAAATAAGCTATATTATACAATTTTTGGACTTTAGGTAACCTAGTATCTTAAAGGATTAATTAGCTCAGAAAAAGACATACTTTATAATTTGATTTTGAAAAGTTTGTGAAACATCAAAGGTTTAAAACACTTGGTATCACAGGTCATTGCAAAATAAGTCATGCATTTGACCAAGGTTATAACTGAAGGATTCTGTAAAAAGACAAAAAACATTTATTCTTTGAGAGAGGAGACTTAATTTTCCAAACAGGATGGTCTAATAAAAACAGGATGAAGCCAATACAATTTGCTTTTTAAAATTGTGTAAACAATCTATAAAATTTAAATATTGACAAGATGTAACTTCCATAAATTTTTTATAAACTTTATAACTTTTATTAAGGAGTTGGTTAATACTTCAAGCAAACCTTGTTACTCTGACACAGTGGCTTATATGCTGGTCTTGCATCAGTGTGCTTTTGACATTAATAATTAATTTATAGAGAAACAGAACTTATTTTATCTCTCAAAATCAGTCCTTACAATCTCACATGCCCACCTCTTCCACTCCTACTTTGTAGCTCTCATCTGCCATTATTCATGCCAAGGTCAAATCCTCTCACAGTACAAGGTAATCTCTGGTACTCCCAAAGCCAGAGTGGTTAGGACATGGAAAACAGGATAACAGAGCTTTAGACATAAGAGGAATTTGCCCATGATTCCACAAAGAAAACAAAACACTCCAAAAGGGGTGAGTGGTGCATTTGTTCTGGATTCTTTAAAGAAGTTCAAGTCATTAGAAGCCTTCTCTAGATTTTTTGGTACTGCAGATGGCAAAGCAGAAGGAGCTGTAGGGTAGAACAAAAGTAAATAAAAGAAAGTTTGGTTTTTTCTTAAGAGAGCAAGCAAACACAGAAACCAAGCACATGGTTTTTTTGTTTTCTATTTTGTTGATCTCTTTTGCAGCCATGAGGAATTTTGGTCACATTAGAGAGGGTTTGTTAACCATAATTTGGAATTCTCCCTTGGATTTGACCAAGTCAGGTAGCATTGGTTAAATCTGATGAGAGATAGACTGGAACAAACAACAGCAACAATGAAACCCAAGAGTATGATCACTGAGCGCTCGAATGGTAAGGAGAAATTAAGAGCAGCTGGTTATTAAACTGTAACCAAGACAAAACCCCAATGCAGCTACTTACCTAGGGATGGGTCTCAGGCTGAAGACTGCTTTATAGCATCCTAGAAGCAGGGGGAAAAAAAAACAACCTAGAATTCGTCTTCCCTGCTGGAAATGAGCTCAAACTCAATAAGAGTTACCTGCCTTCCATTGTCATGGAAACCTTCCTTCAAGGGTGGGATTGAGGTCACTTGCACCCTACATACCTGTTCCACAATCCTGACACCTTTCCCTCCTGGGGTTTGCCCATCTAGCTCATTCAAAATTGTTAGACAAAGCAGGACCAGACCCCTTCCTGATTGACGCAAACCTGCTTGGCATCATGCAACCCTTGCCTAGCCACATAATAAAATAAATTTGGTTATTTAGCAGCAATAAAATAAAGATGCACTTTCTAATAAGGTGATTTGCATGATTATTCTTTCTTTCAAAACTCCTCTGACTGAAAAATACATATAAAGATAATTCTGATAGATCAAATATATTTTTTAAGAGTTAGTGAAATGATCTGTCCCCTGAGGAGCTGGGGGAGGAGCTTGGATGGAGGTGCAGGTAGGAAAGAAGTGGGCAGAGTCTTTTGCTTCCCAGGCTTTTGATGGTTCCAAGAAAGAAAAGCTTTGCTGTGGGGAGAACTTGAGAGCAGAAGTTACAATCAAGACATGCAACCAACTCCAGTCACAGAAGCAACCTCAGTGTGGTAAACAAACATCCCTCAAGGCAGTGACAGCTGGCTGGGCTGAGATGGCTGGAGCAGGTTGCTCTACACCTCACTGAGGGCACAGGCTACAGCTGCAGGGACTTGGACAAGACTTCAAAGAGGATTCTCACCCAGGCCTGGAGATGAGGCCCCAGCCAGCCCAGGCGGTCTGTGGCCAGGGCTGGGTGTGTCTATGGGTCCTGCCCATAAGTGGTGCAGGCATCAGCTGGTCCCAGCAGCCCCTGCAAGGCTGTCTGAGGTTAAGATGAGGGCAGAGGGATTCCCTTGAAGGCATGAAATTTAAGGGTTGTTCAGTTATTGCTCCTCTCTTTGACCTCATAATTCAGTTTCTGTGAGGAAATCAGGAAAGTGAGAAGAGAGGAGGAGAGAGGGTATGTGAGTCAGAAAGTAGGAGCTGGCCCAACAGAGGGGCTCAGCTCTCTGTGGCAGGACACACACACTGGCCATGCTGGGGGTCACTCGGGGCTGGCCACTGGCACCAGCTGGCTTCCTCCAAATGTCCAGGCACCCTGACTCCTTCCACACCCTCAGCCTCTTCCCAGTCTGATCAGGGAAACATGGCTGTCATTCATGCTAACTGGAGCCATTGTGTTAAAGCAGAATAATGTTTTTTGCAAAGTTCATGTAAGGTTCAAAGCCAAAAGTGGTATAATTCCGTTTAAGGTTTCATAGATAAAAAGCATTTCTGGAATGTTGAAGTAAGGATATCTGAGAGTCTAGTCCTCCAAGAAACCAATGAGAACACTGGCAAAAACTATTTTTAAAAATCAACTTTTCAGAGCATCGAAAATTAACCAAAGACTTGCCACAATCCAAAGATTTTCTGTTCAAGAAGCATGGGTGACTCCAGGTGAGAACAGTGAGCCTTGTGGTGCTATAACCTGGTCTTTGTCATCCCCTTTCCCAGCACTGCAGTTGCCTTGAAAATCAATCTCATAACTAAGATATCTGGGAAAACTAGCAGCCTATCAATCGCTGGAGGGGCCAAATGAATCTGAAGCTTCCTCAAATCACCAAATCCAGAAAACAGTCACTATCTAATCTGTCTGGCAGCTCCCTGAAAAGGCTTAATCTCAACATTTGTTTGTATTTGACCTCAGAGTTCCCTCTGTGTGAATGTCCTTATTAAGAAGGTATTTGTCAAAAATAATCAGTGAAAACTGTTTAAAGCCACAGTTGGCTAAAGCAGTAGCACCAACAGAGGCTGACAAGAGGCTATAGGCAATACACCTTACAAGGGAAAAGGCACAGGGAACCTCAGATTTACTCCTGAAAATCAGGAAGAATACATACATTTGCAGGCTCTGTGCATGTCTAGGAAAGGCCTGAGAATGCCCCATTCTCTCCCCTCTGAGTGATCTTGAGAACCTGCACGAGCAGGATGTGAAAGGTAAGAATGGCCGAGCTGTAAGCTGCCAGCTGAATCACTGAAGGCATGTCCCAGCACCCAGGGAGCCCTGGCTCCCCAAAGAAAGAAGAACAAGTTAAACTGAAAGCAAACTGAAGGAAGTAAATCATTATCATTGGGGAAGAAATACATAATGTTCCAAACAAAAGCAAAAAAAAAAGAGAAAGTTAATTAGATAACATGTTGGTTTCTTGAAGACAAAAAGAAAGCAAAAACGAAGAAAAAAGCACTAATATACAGAATGAAATACAGGACCTCACTACTGATCTCATAACAATATGCCTGTAATAAGACATCTTGTAAGAAGTGAACCAATTCCTTAAAAGACAAACTAACAAAACTTGCTTGAAAAATAGATAACCTGAATTTTGTATGTCTACTAAAGAAATTAAAATTGTAGTTAAAAATCTTCCAAAAAGAGGAAATTCCATTCTGAGATGATTTTTCTGGCAAATTATACCAAAAGTTTGTGGAAGAAATAATACAGATTTTAAATATTATTTTCCAAAACATGGAAGAGGATGGGGTAACTCCAAACTCATTCTATGAACCTCGCATTATTCTAATATCATAACCAGAAAAAACACAGTACAAGAAAATAAAATTACAAATGGATAACCAATATGGACACGAAAATGACCAATATAGCATTAGAAAACCAAACTATATATCTATACACACACACACACACACACACACGTATATATACACGTAACATATATATAGATATAGATATAGATATATATGGAGAGAGAGAGAGAGAGAGAAAATGAAAGAGAGAAATAGAAAGAGAGAGATTATAGAAAACAATGAAGTACAATTCATCCCAGGAAAGTCGGGTTTAACATTTGAAAATCAGTTATGTAATTATATAATCCAGTTAATATAATTCACCTTGTTAACACAGTAAATTAAAAAAAAATTGAAAACCCGTGTCATCACCATATAGACTCAGAAAAGCATTCAACAATATTAAATATCCAGTCATGGTAAATGCTCTCAAGCAAATTAAAAATGGAAAATTCCTGAACTTAGTTAAGGACAACTATAAGAAATTTACAGCTAAAGACTTTTGGGTTTTGGTCTGCCAGATAAAGAGGTTGGAAGTCACCACTGTCATCCTCACAATAAGAAAATAATTGAATGAACACAATCAATGACTTAAAAACTTCTGCTCCACAGAGAATGTAAAGAAAAGCAACAGAGTGAAATACAATATTTGCAAGACATGTCTGATAAAGGACTTGTGTCCAAAATACACACTTTTAAAATTTAATCATAAGAAAACCAACACTCCATTTAAAGAATAAGCAAAAGATCTGAAAAGATACCTCAACAAAGATATACAGATGGTAAATTAGCACATGAAAAGATACTCGACATCATATGTCATTAGTGAACTGTAAATTAAAACAACAATAAGATATCCCTACACACCTATCAGATTGGCTAAAATCCAAACAACTTACAACACCAAAACCTGGCGGGGCTGTGAAGCAACAGGAAGTCTCACTCATTGCTGTTGGGTATGTAAAATGACACAGCCGCTTTGGAAGAGAGTTGGACAATTCTTTAAAAAATGAAACATACTCTTACTATGCCAACCCACAGTCACACTTCTTGGTGTTTACGCAAATGAAATGAAACTTATTAAAAAAAAAACCTTTTACAATAAGATTTATAGGAACTTGTTCATAATTGCCAAAATGAGAGCAAGCAAGATGCCTTTCAATAGGTGAATGTATAAACAATGTCTGTCTGGTACATTCAGACAATGGAATATTCAGAGATATAAAAAAAATGAGCTATCAAGTCATGAAACTAAATGGAGCAATCTTAAAACATACTGTTAAATTAAAGAATCCAAGCTGAGAAGAATGCACACTGTTTTCCAGCTATACGACATTTTATAAAAGGCAAATATAGGGGCATAGTATGGATATCAGTGATTCCAGGGGTTCAGGAGAAGGCAGAATGGGATGAATAGGCAGAATGCATGGACTTTAAGGGCAGTGAAATTATTCTGTAGGATCTGCTAATGGTGAGTGGCCATTATACATTTATATCAATCAAAATCCATAGAATATACCACACAGTTTGAATCCTAATGCAATCTATGAATTTTAATTAATAACAATATAGCAATATTGACTCCTCGACTGTAACAAATGTACCACATAATTTCAGATGTTCATGGTGGAGGAAACTGCATGGGAAAGGGACATATTGGAAGTCTGTCTACTTTCCACTCAATTTTTCTACAGAGCTAAAACTGCTCTAAAAATTAAAATCTATTAATAATAATGAAAAAACAAACATCGGTAACATCAGATTGAATGATGAGAGGCTAATTTTTTTCCCGTAATATCAGGAACAAGGCAGGAATGTCGTTTCTCACTACTCCTTTCCACTTCCTTCTACCGCAAGTCCTAGCCAGGGCAAGAGGCCAAGGCGGGGAGAAAAACCATACAGAGCGTGAAGGAATTCAGGAATCAGCATCCATTCACAGGCAACACAATTGTCTATTTTGTAAACTTTAAAAGATCTACAGGAAGCTTCAAATAATAAGTGAGTTTGACAAAATTGTTTCATACAAGGCCAATGTACGAAAGTCAGTGGTATTCCTACGACAGCCTTTGAACCTCTGAAGTCCTTGTTGCTTAAGTGACTGTCTTTTCATCCGGAAGAAGAAACCACTCTGTGCCTTGGCCTGGCCAGGTAGCCAGCATACAATAGATGCTTCATAATTGTTTGTTTGGTGAATGACTTAATTAAAACATGTGCAAGGCAAGGGAATCTAAAAGGATTCTAGATCATCTGTCTGCCTACTTTTTAGAATGGGCAATACGTGCCAAGTACAAGGCAGATACAATTACAATCTTCATTTTGTTTTGTTTTGTTTGTAGAGAAAAGTCTTTCCCATAGAAAGTGAGATTTCACTTTCTACATGTGCCGTCAGTAATTAACCCAATGGAAGCGAGGGGTCTTGGATCCCCCACTTAATCCAGGTTCAGGGAGCAGGAGCCTTTCTGAAACCAGGGAGGTGTCATTGCCTAACAGAATGCTGCTCCCTGATGGGGGTCTACGAAGAGGGGCAGCTCGATTTTTAAGCCATGCCCCAGGATGTTCACAGGCCAGGATGAGGCCCACAGCACTGTGGCTTTGAAATCAGGCCTGGGTTTGCTCACAGCTCAGCCTTTTGCTAGGTGAGTGGTATCAGGTTACCACTCAGCCCTTAGAGCCTCCTTTTAATCCTCCATCAAATAGGCTTAATTGTAATACATGCTTCAGAGAATTGCTGTGTGACTGGTTACCTGGAAGAAGCAAACACTCAGAACAACACCTATTATTAGCAGAACCTTCTGAGGTGAGGTAGTCAAGGTCCTGCTCAGCATCTGTGGACTCTGCTGTACTCTGGGGCAAGAAGGAAACTCACACAGGGAGGATTAGAGGACTTAGATAAAAGCAGACTGTACCTTAATAAAAAGTCATTATTTCCCCAAGAAGATCTGCCAGCTTTCTCCCTGTGCATAGAGGGAAAGCCAGATTTCATGCTGCTAATGATAAAGACAGTAAGGGGAGGGGAGCTGGAAATGCAGTCAGCTGCAGCCACCACAGGGCTGCTGCTCACAGTGCCCTCTTTCCTTAGGACCCCAGAAGTCCAGAGCACTTCTTTCTAGGTCTGTATCAGAAACTGGAGCCTGAAGAGCACCCCTGCCCAGGATCCAGACAGAAAAAGCCTGCTGAGTCCCCCAGGCTCCCTCAGAGGCCCCAGCGCCTCTACCTTGCACCCAGCCAGAGCCCTTCTACTCTCGCCCACTCCTGTCACACTTGCCACCAGGTGCTCAGCCCTCAGTGGCCGGCAGCATGGGGAGCTGAACCAGTTGGATCACTGCCTCCCTTTGTATTGTTGCTGATTGAGTTTTAATTGGTCATTCTTATCTGTAATGGAAGCTAATTGCACAGATTCCCAAGAATTGTTTGTTGAGTAGAAAAAAAGAGGCACATCGAGCTTTTTCTGGAGGAGTTAAAGAGTTGGCACCATGCCGCAGATGGCACATGGCACTGCACTGGTCGGCCTGACAGAGGAAGGGCCTTTTGCAGAGGTGCTGCCACTGTTAGAAACAACACTGCTCCCACCCTCCACCTCTGCTCTGGACACGTTTAGAGAGGGCTCCCTGGCTGAGGCCCACCTCTGGATCTCTGTCTGAGTACCCAATGTGAGGACAGGTGCCAGGAAGGAGTGCTAAGATGGCCCAGATCCAGACAGCTGATGGGAGGTCAGCATGGGCGGCACTCTCATGCTTCTGTGAGCCAGAGCAGAGAAACAGCTGTGCTGGGATCTAGGGGTCCAGGGCCTCCCCCTAGTGCTCTTCCCTAGGACACAGAACCTCACCCCAGCTGGCTTTGGACACTTCAGCTTACCTTCCCACACCTGTGTCTCCAGCTATATAGTAAAGAAAGTGAACCAGACACAAGCACCGAGGATTCTCAGGGTGTCTGTGCTGCCGGTGGGTTGAGGCTGATGGAAGTGATGGGCAGGGTCTTGGCCCAGTGCATCTGGGTGCCCTCTGTGTGCAGGGATCCAGGCCTCTGCCTGCATTCTCACCACCCTCTCGCCAACTCTATGTGTATGTATCATATTTCACAGTTACGAGGACATGGGGACTCAGAGAGGGTAAAACACTTTGCCAAAGTCATGTGCTCAACAAGTATCAGGTCCAAGTATGAACCCAACCTACGGCCTTATCACTGCTGGGGTAGTGCCCTGAGAAAGGGGTGGGAGGGGCACACACCCACTGTCCCCCTCTTCTGGGTTTCTCTAACCTGCCTTCTGTTCCCTTGTCTGCAGGATTGCACTCTCTCCCCCAAGCCAGGTGAGGCGCCTCCTGCACAGCTTTCCTTTCTTCCATCTTCTCAGACATGGCTCCCTCTCCGTTCCTTCTGCTTGGCACCTTCTCTCGGGGCCCTGAGTCTCTTGCAGCCTTGAGTGATTTTCAATGCCCTGACAGTGTTAACTTTTCTCCATGAATTCTCTGTCCCCCCTCAATGGACGGGAACAATTACAGGTTTTATGTGAAACAGTTACTTGTAGTTTGCTTTATAAAACAGAAAGATTGATTGATTACTTGATTTATCCTCACAGTCCTCTGGGTAGGCATTGTGTCCAAGTTCTGCACATGATAAATCTGAGACTGAGAGAAGCTGCTAACTTACTGTCAACCCAGATCATGCTGCCAGTGGGTGGCAGAGCTAGGGTTTAAGCCAGGTCTGCTTGTCTCCTAAGCCTGCAGCATCCCCATTGGAACCTGGAGCCTCCCGGGGACTCCCAAAGGGCTTGCCGAATAATTCTGAAGGTAGAGCTCAGTCAGCCCTTCTTTGGGTCTTCAGCTCCAAAGGAGGCAGCAAGCTGCCTTTGTGCTCAGCACAATTTTTTGGGTGAAGGTGGAATAGAAGCACAAGGGAGAAGCCCCAGATTAGGCCTCCGGAACTGCAAGGGGGGTGCAGACAAGAGTCCTGATGCACATTGCCCCCCGCCCAGGGCAGCTCTCCTGTCAGGGTCTCAGTGGCCTTGGCCAGTCCCTAGACCTCTCTGGGCCTCAGCTCCCCATAATGTAAAATAAGAGTTGATGAGATGAGTTGCCAGTGCTGCTTCTCTGTGATGCTGATTACAGGGTGCTCTGAGCTCCTGGAGATTCCAGGTGGTTAGGGTGACAGTAAAGCCATTGTGGCTTCCTCCCAGCTCAGGTTCTGGGGGTCAGGGCCTCTCAGCCAGCTGTGGGCCATGTAGATGCTCTTTGTGCTTCTCTGTCCCTGTGTCTGATGCTGGCTCTGTCCCAGAACAGTCATCCTCACTGTGATGTGAAGACAGGAAACTGGTACCAAGGGTGGGGGTTTGGCTGTAACAAATACATTAAAAATCCTAAGACTATGGAAGCATTTTGGAGCTAAGTAATGCATAGAGGCTAGAAGGGTTTTGAGGTGTATGTATGCTAAAAAAAAAAAAAAAATGGTGCTGGGAAAACTGGCTAGCCATATATAGAAAGCTAAAACTGGATCCCTTCCTTACACCTTATACAAAAATTAATTCAAGATGGATTAAAGACTTAAATGTTAGACCTAAAACCATAAAAACCCTAGAAGAAAACCTAGGCAATACCATTCAGAACATAGGCATGGACAAGCACTTCATGTCTAAAACACAAAAAGCAATGGCAACAAAAGACAAAATTGACAAATGGGATCTAATTAAACTAAAGAGCTTCCTCACAGCAAAAGAAACTACCATCAGAGTGAATAGGCAACCTACAGAATGGGAGAAAATTTTTGCAATCTACTCATCTGACAAAGGGCTAATATCCAGAATCTACAATGAACCCAAATTTACAAGAAAAAAAACAACCCCATCAAAAAGTGGGCAAAGGATATGAACAGACACTTCTCAAAAGAAGACATTTATGCAGCCAAAAAACACATGAAAAAATGCTCATCATCACTGGCCATCAGAGAAACACAAATCAAAACCACAATGAGATACCATCTCACACCAGTTAGAATGGAGATCATTAAAAATTCAGGAAACGATAGGTGCTGGATGTGGAGAAATAGGAACACTTTTACACTGTTGGTGGGACTGTAAACTAGTTCAACCATTGTGGAAGTCGGTGTGGCGATTCCTCAGGGATCTAGAACTAGAAATACCATTTGACCCAGCCATCCCATTACTGGGTATATACCCAAAGGATTATAAATCATGCTGCCATAAAGACACATGCACACGTATGTTTATTGTGGCACTATTCACAATAGCAAAGACTTGGAACCAACCCAAACGTCCAACAACGATAGACTGGATTAAGAAAATGTGGCACATATACACCATGGAATACTATGCAGCCATAAAAAAGGATGAGTTCCTGTCTTTGTGGGGACATGGATGAAGCTGGAAACCGTCATTCTCAGCAAACTATCGCAAGGACAAAAAACCAAACACCGCATGTTCTCACTCATAGGTGGGAATTGAACAACGAGAACACATGGACACAGGAAGGGGAACGTCACACACCGGGGACTGTTGTGGGGTGAGGGGAGGGGGGAGGGATAACATTAGGAGATATACCTAATACTAAATGACAAGGTAATGGGTGCAGCACACCAACATGGCACATGGATACATATGTAACAAACCTGCACGTTGTGCACGTGTTGTACCCTAAAACCTAAAGTATAATAATAATAATAATTTTAAAAAGCCTAAATTGTTGTGAACACACTCTTAAAGGTAATTCTGGTGGAGGTTCAGTTAGAAAAAAAGGAAAACTGTAGAGAAATCTTCTGTCTTCTTAGTGAATACCAAAGTAATCATGCAGAGCATGCTGGTAGGGACATGGACAACAGCAGCCAGTCTGATGAGGTCTCTGATGGAAATGAACATGGCATGGGACAGTGAAGAAAGCTGATCCTTATTACAAGTGGTGAAGAGTTTGCCTTACTTGTGTCTGTGCTCTAGATTTTTGTGGAAGGTGGAACTTTTGAGCAATGAAATGAGATGTTTAGCTGAAGACACTTTTTTTGTTTTTGTTTTTGTTTTTGAGACGGAGTCTCCCTCTGTCGCCCAGGCTGGAGTGCAATGACCGATCTCGGCTCACTGCAAGCTCCGCCTCCCAGGTTCACGCCATTCTCCTGCCTCAGACTCCTGAGTAGCTGGGACTACAGGCCCTCGCCACCACGCCTGGCTAATTTTTTTGTGTTTTTAGTAGAGACGGGATTTCACCATGTTAGCCAGGATGGTCTCAATCTCCTGACCTCTCTATCTGCCCGCCTCGGCCTCCCAAAGTGCTGGGATTACAGGCATGAGCCACTACGCCCAGCCCTAGCTGAGGACACTTCTAAGCAAAGTGTTGAAGGAGTAGCTTGGCTCCTTCTGACTTCTTATAGTAAAATGCAAGAGGAGACAAATGCATTGAAGAAGAAATTATTAAGCTAAAAGAAACTAGAAGTTAAAGATTTGGAAAATTCTCAGCCTATTTATCAGGGAATAAATGAGAAAACATGTTTGGAACAGAACACTAAAGGTGTTACCAAGTGACCGTTTGATAAGAAGACGAGTATAAATGAGAAACACAAGCTTAATCAACCATGTCAAAAAAAAAAAGCGAGGCATACAGATGGGATTACACCAACAGAAACACTGCCAACTGTGGCTAATAAAATCATAGAAAACTGGACAAAATGAAGGAAGACTCTCAGACTTCTTATGCCCTACAGGACCAGACCACACATGTATTCAGCGGCAAAAATGCACCATTTTTTACAACAAGGGAGAAAGGACTCCAAAGGCTCTTATCATCTTTCTTTTTTGGCAGTTCCTTCCACCATTACCAGCAGCCCCTTCTTTTTCTCTTTTCTTTTCCATCTACAAAAACATTCCTGATATCCCCATCCTCTTCTATGTTTAATAAAGGATTTATTCACATATGGGCAGAGAGCGGTGTTTTCCCAAATTTTAATGAAATTTACACCTGTTCATTTCCAGACACATTTGGTAGACTGATAATGTCACTAATTTAGTGTGGATAATAGAAAACAATAGGCATGTAATAATGACACAAGGCAAAAGCTCTGAAATCAAGAGGAACAAACGTATCTTCCTTCACTAGCCAGGCAGCTGGTGACACCTTCCAAAGTCATTAATGGATTCATACCTCTCCCTACAGGCCTGTGGTTGGTGATCTGGCCACATGCGTCCCATCCTCAGGGGTTTCAGCAAGAGAACTTGGCTAGAGATGTACCCAGTATCCAGGCCATGGGCTCTCCTGAGAGGTGTGATGGGTGAGAGGTGGGCACATAATAACAATTTAAAAGAGCTTACTATACTATTTTCTCCTTTATCTAGGACACATAATTAAATCTGATTCTCCAGGGGTGGAGCTGTACTATCCACATATTTTAGAGTTCCCAGATGAGTCTCACATGCAGTTTAGACTGAGTATCGCCTTAATAGAGAAACAAGTGTAAGACATTATTTTGGAATCATTGGGGCCGATTCTCCAGCCCAGAATTGCTTAGGATATGTGGGCAAGTAGTTCTATTTTCTATGAAAATGGATGCATAATCTAGCATGTTACTATTTGAAGGTTTAAAAGAAAAGTTGACAATCTTTTAGGTGTCTTCCTGGAGCAGCAGACATCAAATCAGTTCTTGAATTTTAGGAGCCAGAGGTGCCTCTGTGGTGGCCCTGTGAGTACTAAGCACAGAAGCCTGCCCACTGAGAGCAGGGCATGAGGTGCCAAAGGCTAGGTGTGGCACTGAAGGAGGGAACCTTCTGTCCTGAAAGAACAGCCTCCTCCCTGGCTGGAGTTTTCCTAGCTTTGAGGACGAGCCTTGGCCCTCTCTGAAACTGAGATGCAAGGTCAGTCTGGCCACTTGGAAGGGCAGGGTGAGGTCAAATGCTCCTAGAAACTGCCCCTGCACTCCCAGTGCAGGCCCTGGGTCCACAGAATGGTGCTCATCTGGAAGGGGCCCCTGAGGAGCCTCTTTCCTGGAAGGCTCAACCCTAAGGCAGCCGGGGGAGACTGGCAGTGTCTGAGTCTGAGGCAGGGGCTTACTAGATGGCCACCTGTCTCCTGTCTTGCTGCAAGGCCTGTGCTAGCTCATGTCTTACAATTTCCCAGCCACACTTAAGGAGCAGGACAGTTTCTGGGGCTACCTAGCTATGACTCCCCTCCTGCTCTCCCTCACCCCACATGGGCCATGCTCCATGGATTAGTCCATTTTCACATTGCTATAAAGAATTGCCTGAGACTGAGTAATTTATAAAGAAAAGAGGTTTAATTAACTCAGTTCTGCATGACTGGGGAGGCCTCAGGAAACTTACAATCGTGGTAGAAAACTAAGAGAAAGAAGGCACGTCTTACACCATGGCAGGGGACAGAGAGAGAGAGAGCGAGCGAGCCCAGGGAAGTGCCACCCACTCTTAAACAAGCAGATCTCAGGACACTTCTCAGTCCCATGGAGATTACAATTTGAGATGAGATTTGGGTGAGGACACTCAGCCAAACCATATGACTCCAGAGGTCACTCAGTTACTGAGGTCAGGAACCAGCTGATTGCAGGCTGGCCTGTTGGTGAGCAGACTAGGCCACCTGAGCTGTTGAGTCAGGAGCTGGCAGAAACATCAGGATGTCTGAAATTTTATTGTCTTTTCACATCATTAGTTATTGACTGCAATGTAACAATATTTGGCAGCTAAAAACAACACACATTTCTTACCCCACAGTTTCTGCAGGCGAGGATCCAGGCTGTGGCTCAGGGTTTCCTGGCGCCGTGGTCAAGCTGGTGTCCAGGGTTGCAGTTGCCTGAGGAGCTGAGGACCCACTTCCAGCTCTCCCACGTGGCTGTGGGTGGGGCGCTTTGTGCCTTAGTCCTCAACCTGGACCCTTTCTTCCGCTCCCAGTGTCAGAGGATTATCTCCCTGTGTGTGGAAAGGAGGAAGCTTTTCATAGTCTGACTTCACATGCATAAATTATTTAACCTGACCAACCCCTGGGTAGGAATTCTGAGACCATTTTACAGATTCAGGAAGCCAATGCCCCGAGAGATGCCTAACAAGTGTCAGAGGGTCTGGGGACAGGGACACTTGCTCCAGACTCCACATCCCGGCCCCTCCACCCTTCCCCAGTTCCCGGGCTGTTACTCTTCACTATGAACCTAAGAGCCAGGAAGCTGGCCTGGCCCCATTCACTGCCCCACCTTCAGCACATCACTCTCACCCAGGCCCTGCTCAGGGCTCTCCCAACCCTACTGCCTGGTTGTCACTTTGCATGTGACTTTGCTCTGAAACCTACCTGCTGCTCCACGCCACACCCTGGCCCAGTCCTGCATGCTCGTATTCCCTCAGTGATGAGATGGGCATCTTTCAGATCAGTCTGGCCAACCAGGGATGCAGGCAGCACACTGATCTCAGAAGAAAGGAGATTTCCAGAAGCCCCAAGCTCTACCCCCATCCCCACTGTCTAAGAGCATCACCTCACATAAAATGCACTACTTCTTTTTTTTTTTTCCTGGAGAGGACTATGAAAAGACAGGAAAATATTTAAAAAAATAAAAACAACCCATAAAAATAAATTTCTAAGTTTCTTTCTTTTCCTGTGGGGAAATATGACAGTAAAAGTAAATGAATAAAAATATTAACTTCCCAGCTAATCCTAGTTTAGCTACCATTGAAGTTAAACAAATCCTCAAGATGGCAATTCATCCAGTTTGCAGAAGCCAAACATGACAAGAACGTTACAATAAATAGACTAAGCATAATAACTGTGTCACAAGCAGTTGAGGGAGGTTGTCAGGGTTGGTTTATTGGTTAGTTTACACAGAGGTTCAGTGACTCAATTGTACATTGCTGTTTTGTATCCTCTCCTCCTTCTGCCTTTCTGTTTGAAAAGCATCTTTTGAGGTTTTCCTGTCTCTGCAGCAAATCTGTGACAATGTGAAGGCCTGTCCTGAAGAAGCCCTAGGAACATACCCTCAGTCCTCTTATCACAGCATGAACCCCATCATCAGGGTTTGGCCTGAGAGGCCACGTGGGTTCTTGCCTTCACACAGGTAGAAATTCAAGAGTGAGCTGACAAAGTGAAGTGAAAGTAGGTTTATTAAGAAAGTAAAGAAATAAAAGACTGGCTACTGCATAGTTAGAGCAGCCCCAAGGGCTGCTGGTTGGCTATTTTCATGACTGTTTCTTGATCATGTATTAAAGGGGTGGGCTATTCATGAATTTTCTGGGAAAGGAGTGGGCAATTCCTGGGACTGAGCCCTGCAGCTCCTGGCATCCCAGTGCAGAGAGTCCACAGAGGCCCCTGCAGAAGGAAGTGCCTGGAGAGCCCCTTGGGTTCTTCCCTCTTTCGACCATATGGGGTGGCTTCCAGTCATTGCTATGGCATTTGTAAACTGTCCAGGTTTTGTAAACTGTAAACTGTTTTGGCTAGCTTCCTTACTGTCTCCTGCCTTATCAACGGTGACTTTGTGACCTGTATCTTATGAAAGCAGGCCTGCTGAACTCCTGCTTCGCTGTGACTTCTAAGACAGCAGGGTGTAGCCCAAAGCCCCAGGCCAGGGTTTTCATGAGGCTAGAGGTGGATGACCCCAAGTAGGTCTGAGCTGAGTCCTGCTCCACTCCCCACCTCCCCACAATCTGCAAGCCACATGATAGTGCCTAGTATCCTGGTCTGTTTGGAAAAATAATAAGTAAATAGAAGTAAAAACAAAAACAAAAACAGCAAATGAAAGTGAGAACCCCAAGCTGAATCGTGCCCTGCTTCTCCCAACAGAGGGGCTCTCCTTCTGTCTCTCCCTGCTCGATTGTTCAACTGACATGGTGACGCCCGCTTGAGAAGATGAAATGCAAACAGAATGGGGGAGACCCCAAGGGGCTCTTCCTTCTACAGGGGCCTCTGTGGACTGTTTGCACTGGGATGCCAGGAGCTGCAGGGCTGTCTCCAGGACCTTGATGCAGCAAGAGCTGCTGACACCTTCCTTCCGCCCCAGCCCTGGGGCTGATATTTCTTACCAGGTGACTTTCTGAAGCCCTTTTCTCACCTGTCAGAAGGAGTGCAGCATCCTCCTTGGCTTGCCTTTGCCCCACTTGGCCTATCCAGGACCCTCTTGGTGGCCAGGGAGCCCAGCCCTGGTGGCTAAGCAGAGGGGCACTCAGGGCAGGTGGGCAGGTGGTGGCCCTGGGAATGCCAGTGCTGCACAGAAACCATGTTCTTGGTTTGCTGAGGACAGGGCAGGTCAAGGAGGGAGATATATACCAGGCATCAAGGTTGTTTCAGACTCTTTTAAGGACCTCTATTCCACATCTTTAATGTTTTGCCCTTAGAATTGAAACTGGACCAACAGACAGACGCAGAAGAATGGGACTTTCATGCTACTCCCAAGAGGATCATTTAGCTTGAAGAGACCCAGAAAGCTTTTAATGCACTTATTTAATTTGCATTGGATTTTTCCCCCAACCATTTGATTTTGTGGTTACTGTAAGAAATATACTGTAAGAATATCCCCATTCCTGAGATATAAGAAAATTTAGATAATCAAATGAAATGAAAATTTTCCAATAAGCCCATTTTTAGCATGTTGAAATATAGCATTATACAACATCTGTTTCATATAAGTTATCAGCTTTTAAAGTATACACTAAATTATAGATACAGTAATGTAGAAATTTTTTTCTTTGCTTCTTAGTGGGTAGAGATAAAAAATGAAAGACTAAAATGGTCAGATAGAGATGGGGGCTTCGCCCTTGTTAATAGAAAAAAGCAAACTCTGTAAGATATTGTAAACAGGCTTATTCTGAGCCAATGTGAGTGACCACGGCCCAGGGTATAGTCTCAAGAGGGCCTGAGAAAGCCTGCTCAAGCACCACTCTTATTGTTTTGTAGATGAAACCTCTTAGGTGACAGCCCTCAGAGAGAATAGATGGTGAATGTCTCTTTCAGACTTTAGAGGTGTGAAGGTCTCAGCTAATCTCTCTGAGATCTGGGAAATGCCTAGAAAGGGAGGCCTGGCTGCATGAATGGAGATTCTCTACAGATGAAAATTTCTTCCACAAAAGACCGCTTTGCAGGGCCATTTCAAAATAAGAGAAATCTCTTTTAGGGTAACATATTTTTATTTGCTCTAGGGTCTGCTATCTGTCACATGATGTCTTCAGGTTGGAAGTTGGTATCTCATTGCCATAAAGCCTCTGTTTAGGCAGTCTCAGTATCTCTCTTTTAATGTTAATACTGGTCAGTTGTGCCTATATTCCAAAAGGGCACAACAAGGCATGTCCAACCCCGCCTTCCCATTATGGCTGGGAATTCAATTTTTGAGGTTTTCCTTGGCCTAAAGGGACTCCATTCAGTCAACTGGGGGGCTTAAGATTTTGTTCTTCATTTACACTCCACATAAAGGCCCCCCTCAGTGTGCACAATGAGGCCAAGGGGGTTGTGCCTTGATGGGGTCGCATGGTGAACTTGGGCCATGGGGAAGAACCTGCAAGAATAGTTGAGTGAGCACCGGCCTCAGGCCCTGTCCATGCAGCCACAAGAGTGGCCACAGAACTGGAGGAAGGAGGTCTTTGGTGAACAAGGTTGTTGGAGGAGCCTGGGCAGGACTGAAGCAGCCAGGCAGGGGCTTCACAGACACCACTGCATGCAACACTGGAGCAGCTCTGGCAATGAGTGAGAGGCTGAAGCTATTATTGGAAGCAAATATTGGAGCCCTTGAGCCTCCCCCCTTATCTTTTATCAGACTGCCTAGCTCAGTGTTTCCATGGGGCAAAGGAAGTGATCAGGCTCATTTACCAGTGAAAACATACGAGACACAAGACTCTGGCACGACTTCTTGAGATGTCAAGGGGGGACCAGCCAGGAAGCTGGATTTCTAGGAATCACCTTATCCAGGAGAGTGCAGGGCCTGGATTCCTGCAGCCCCTCCTGCTAGCTGGGCAAAGTTCCTTCCCTTTTCACAGGAGCCTATTCAAAACCATCATCCTCACCACACAGCAAAGACGAGGGCAGCTGGGCTCCTCTGTAATACAACTCGACCTCTCTCTCCTGAGCGCTACCCTGAGCCTTCACTGAGCTGCTATGCACTGAGAGCTTGAATGATAAATAAACCACTGTCAACTTTGCAGAGCTCTCCATGTGGTGACAGACAACATGTTGACCAACAGCAATAATATGGTGGAGTCAGAACTTACGGGGGCTCAGGAGCTCTGCCAGAGGCTTCTGCTGAATGTCACCATATTCTGCACTGTCTTCACTGTCAGGAGCCAAGGCATCCAAAGCACAAGTGGCAAATCCAGGAGGGAAGCCACAGGCATTCAGGGCCTGGGCTTTTCTCTTTCTGTGCCCAGAAGGACCAGTGCTTCTGGAGACATTCAGCACAGGATGAGGCAGGTAGACCAGCAGGCAGTCAGAGCTTTCTATGTGGTTCACATGACCCACCTGGAAGACAATGTCACATCTGCTGGGACTTTCCTGTTTCAATTGTCCTCACACACCTTACTTGCCTTGCACTTGCTGTCATCCCAGCTGCAAGGTGACTTTGGACACACTGCTCAGATCCTCTGCACCTACCACCCTCATCTGAGACAGTGAGACATTAATACCTGCTTCTTAGTACTGTTGTGGGGACTAAATAAGACAATGCTTTCAGAGAGCTTATTGTAGCCCCTATCACTGCATATCTCCCCATAAATGGTGTTTTCATCATTGCACGGTTGCTGTGATCATTATCCTCACCAACATCAACACCATCAACATATCATCCTCACCAACATCATCAGCATAACCAACATCATCATCCATACCAACATCATCACCATCACCAGTATGTCATTCTCACCAACATAATCATCATTACCATCACCATCATCACCATCATCACCATCACCATCATCACCATCACCATCATCACCATCCACATCATCACCATCACTATCATCACCATTATCACCATTACCAGCATCATCATTCTCACCAACATCATCACCATCACCAATATATCATCCTCAGCAACATCATCATTCTCACCAACATCACCATTACCAAAATTATCACCATTACCAACATTATCATTATTATAATCATCATAATCATTATTGAGTTTAACAACTTTCCTGTAAGGCAGACCAGGTAGCATTATCCTGATTTTTATGGTAAAAATGGAACCTTATCAGATTTATTTTAAAATATTTGATTATTCCAATGTAACTTGCCACACACACTTGTCCTTTCTGACAAATGGAAACTGTTTCCATAAATGGGATTGCAACAGAAGGGTTTTCAGCAGGCAAACGAACCCAGCTGGGCACCTGCCTATGGCTCTTGTTTCTCAGTATGATACGCCATCAGGCAAAGACTCAGGGAAAATACCCAAGAAGTCAGAATCCTGTGGTTCTGTGTCCATCAGGCCAGACTGTATAATCTTGATCATTCAGCTAGCATTGTTTACATTCTATAACCATTTATATCTACTCCCTGATTAGATATTTAAAATCTCTGTTCAGGACACCCACCTTGTGTGCAGAGCCATGTCAGTATAAACAATTTAATTAAATGACATATTGCACAATTTTTGTGCCCATGTGAGTTAGAGGGAATTATCAAGAAGAATTTAGAGAAGAGATGCTTGCATATTTGCTTCATGTCTTACCGTGCAAGTGAAGATTCTAGTAGAGCATGGCACCAACTCTTCCTTTCAATTATCTTCTTTCTTGTCATATGTGTCATTCCTGGGTAATTTCTTATCTCCCAATGGGAGAAGATGGCAGCGACACTGTTATTGCTCACAGTGCTATGGCTCTTCAGAACTTATTTGTATGGAAACAAAACAGGTCACCTTGCCTCTGCAGTCTCCTAATGCCATTTATCTGATGCTGAGTCTGTCTCACTCATGATGCTGTGTCACCCACCCTGCTGCCATGAACACCGGATGCCAGCAACTCTCCCAAAAGTTATCGTGGGGTTTCCTTCACAGTGACCATAGATTCAAGTGTATCCAGAGTATGCAGGCTGCAAACGATAATTTAATTTCTGGCCGTATTAACCCAAACCTCAGAACTTTACATCACATGTGGAGAACAACGTATTTTTCTTTTGATTTCTTTAGGCCATAATCATGATGTTGCCAGACGCGATCTCTTCCAATGTTGGCTGTACTCCTGCCTGCCACTCAGCACCAGCAGGGAGGAGAGGCAGGGGCCCATGGAGGAGTGACTGCTGTGGACCCACTCACACATGGGATGCATGCTTCTTATCCAGGCAGGGCTTGGGTGAATCCTAGGAGAGAATGAATATGATGGGGCCAAAACTTCCCAAGTTCTCAGAGGAGCTAACTGTGGCCACAGTTAGGATGAGTTCAGGGCATCCTGTTCAGAAGACACTGTCAGCCCTGGTGGGTCCTAACTACAGAAAGAGGATTTAAAAAATTTTGCTCAAGGCAATTCCAGGTCAGGGTCCCTGAGACATGGAGTTCTGGGCCAGGGCTCCACTTGCTTAGCTCTAAGGAGGTGCCCTCCCTGTGAAGTTATCAAGGCAGACATTCTGGTCCTGTTAGACACATGAGAACAGGAGGTGCAGAAGGCTTAAGAGTCCTGCCTAAGTCGCCCAGCAGACCCACCCCATTGTGGATCTGTGACTGGAGTCTAGATCCTCAGCCTCCTGACCCCCTCTGCAGTGGTGAAGGTTTGAGCCACTGCCCTTTAGCAAGCATGGACTGCTGCCTAGTTTCACTGTGCAGCAATGGGTGTGTGTGCAGGTGGGAGTGACTTATTTCCAGAAGGAGCTTGCTGTAGTAAATAGACCAGGCTGATCATCACAGAAGTGGGTTCTAACCTCATCCCTGACATTTATGTTCACGGCTTTCAAATATCTACCTTGAGTCAGGTATGATGTTCATATGCTTCCTATTGATTCCTCGTAGCAACACAATGAATTAGATACTATTATGACCACCCTACAGATGAGGAGACTGAGCTTCAGAGAGAAGGGATTTGTTCAAGGTCATGGACCAGCACGTGATAAAGCTAGGAAAAGTCACTGTCGCATGGGCCTCTGCTTTCTCAAGTGAGTGGTGAGTGGGGGCCTTCAGGGCCCTTCAGCCTTGAAGGCACATCCCGCTCCAACATCCTGGACTTCTGGAACTGTTTCACCTCTGCCTTTCATTCCCTGGAGGAAGTAAGGAAAGTGACAACAAGGGCTGGCAAATTTCTGCTTCAGGTAGAGGGACACCAGTGGGGAAAGCAGGAGTAAGGCCTGGGCTGTGGGGGAAACTTGAGTGATTTCTGGACTTGGGCATGGCTTGTTATAGCCTCTGGACTTGTTTTTCCCTATGTAACACAGAAACCAAATGATAATATTGAATTTCTTGTTACCCTTTCATTCTCTGAACCCAAAGCCAAATAGATCCAGATATCTGGATAATATCTGGATAAATGTATTATCCGGATAAGGGCCACATCTATAAAAGTGTTTTGTGGACTGAAAAGTACTAAAACTATTCTTTAAGGAGTCAGTCAGCACCTATGTATTAAGCTTTGGCTGTCTGCCAAATGCTGTGCTAGGAGCTAGGGATACAACGTATTTGAACAACATTTCTCTCTCTCCTCTCTTTTTTTTTTTCTCTCTCTCTCTCTCATCCAGGCAGAGCCTAGGCACAGCCTGGGAGAGAAGAAATTCACTATAGCTATGAGAAGCAAGGGAGAACATTGATCAAAAAGACTCCTAAGTATGATGGGCCCAAAACCTCCAAAGTCCTCGGAGGAACCAACTCGGCCACCCCAGAAGCCTACTTGGTGCGTGGGTTGGGATCTCCTTGTAGATCTCTCTTCCTTCCTTCCTTGGGATCTCCTTGTAGATTAGATCTCTCTCCCTCCCTCCCTCCCCCCCTTCCCTCCTTCCCCCCCTTCCCTCCTTCCCTCCTTCCCTCCTTCATTTCCTCTCTCTCTCTCTCTCTCTCCCTCTCCAGGATCCTGTGAGACTCAAATAGCATCTTAGGTTTGAAAAACATTTGGAACAATAAAATCAGAATCTCTAAGAGCAGGATCTGCACTCTTTTTTCTTAGACAAGTTCACAGATTATTTTCATGTACAATTTAAACATAATTTCTTCATTTCTGCTTTTTTCCCCCTCACAATGCACTTTTTACCTTTTTGTATAACTGAAAAAAAAACCACCCCAAAATTCTGTATTTAAAAAAAAGAAATGACTGTGCGCAATTTGCCTGTGTCCAAACATTTCACACCCACTTGTGCAGCCGTCCATCATCCTTTTCCATGCAGTTGTCGTCCAGGGCGCCCCTCCCTCGTGAGCTTCTGCTTAGGATCATACCTTTCTAGCCTACTGTGATTCTGAAATTTGACATAAATGACAAGCGACTTTTTCTTCAGCTGTGTCAAATAAAAGTACAATTTTTATCTGTGGAGAAAAACAAGGTTGTAAACCATAAGTTCTAGACTGGCAAACATGAGTGGTTGCCCCTTGCATCTCAATACAGCTAGCACAGCCAGGGACCAGTGAGTAGTGGGGAAGCAGCCACACCAGTGGGCTCTACAGCACTGCTGACTGCGACTGGCATTCTCCTGACACACCCAACAAGTCCCATGGAGGAAAAGCATCGTCCATGAGGTGACTGAAACCCATTCAGCTCTTCTCTCACTCATTTATTTATTACTCATTCATAAAAAATGCATTCATGGGAGGCCGAGGCAGGCAGATCACGAGGTCAGGAGATCGAGACCATCCTGGCTAACACTGTGAAACCCCATCTCTACTAAAAATACAAAAAATTAGCCGGGCGTGGTGGCGGACAACTGTAGTCCCAGCTACTCGGGAGGCCGAGGCAGGAGAATGGCGTGAACCCAGGAGGCGGAGCTTGCAATGAGCCGAGATAGCGCCACTGCACTCCAGCCTGAGCAACAGATCAAGACTCCACCTCAAAAAAAAAATGCATTCAGTTTAGACTGGAAAGGCAAACCTCAGTGTGTGAGGTGTTAGGGAATGGTGGAGGGGAGGTCTTAGGCCTCAGCTAGAGGAACTAAAATGAAAACACAGTCCCTGTCCTGGAGGAATTCTCACTGTACTAACACTAGAAAACTAAATGCACTGGGATAAATTCTACCCAAAAGAGAAACTCACTCTGTCTGGGACAGTCTCAGTCAAGTGCAAAAGTGAACTCAAAGAAGAAGTGGGTGTTTCCCCAGTGAAAAAGGGAAGAATGTGGGGGAACCCCTAGTCTTTTATTCAGCGACTTTAACTATAAATGTGTTTAGTAAACACATTTATATGTACACAGGTGTGGGTGTGTGTGAGGTTGTCTGTGACTATGTGTGTGCAGCTGAATGCTGATGTGCCTGGGTGTCACCTGCACATGTGTGTCTAAGTACATGCTCACACATTTGCCCATTTTGTCATGTGTGTCTGTTTACACCTAAGAGCGGCTGACAATGAGTATTGGCTGTGTCCGGCATGGTTCTGACTGCGCTAGAGGCTATCTCATTTAATCTCCCAGGAACTGTATGAGGCAGGACTATTTGAAAGACCATGAAACTGATATGGAGAGTTCAACTAACTTGCTGGAGGTCACACAGCTTATACATGGAGCTGCATTCTAACACAGGCAGTCTGGCTTCAGGGTCCTGCCTCCTGGTGACCATGCTATGTGTCTGTGTACTCTACACCCTGTACATTGATAGAGAGATACATACTTATGTTTATATTCAAGTATGAATCTTTTCACAAAGCTAAAGACAAAAAGGTAAAATATTAGAAGACTATATTTTTAATACTTAAAAATACAGGACATATTCTGAACTGTTTATTTCAAAATATCACAATTGAATGAGTTTTCATAAAGACAAGTTTTACTGCCATCACTGGTTACTCTGTGTGTGTGTGTATGTGTGTGTGTATGTGTATGTGTGTGTGTGTGTGTTTCTGGAAAGCACTTCTGCAGATGCATTTCTAGTCTCATACGTGGAGTCCTTGGGTTCACTACACTTACAGTTCCTACCCTCCAAGCACCTCTAACCTTTGATGGCTGTTTCCTTTCCTTTCTAAATAACTACTTAGCCTTAGAGAAATACCCTCTTTGCCTGGAGGTCTGGAGAGAGCCCCTTAAACATGCCTCTCTCTGAACGTAGAGTTATCAATCCCCTGCTGCTTGTGGCCTGCCAGCTCTGGTTTATTGATGGGAAAGAGTTACTCCCCAGTTGCAAAATCTTCTGAAACAATTTTTTGGGCACCTCTAATAATTCTGCCTCTTTTGTCCACAGAAAACCCTAACTACAGAACTGAATTGTGAATTTGTTAATTGAGAACTAGATGCTGAGAGCTTTAAAATCTTTATCACTTGAAGTGATAATGCCATTTTTTACTTCCATTTATTTCTTCTAATAATTTTTTGTTCTCTTGGTCTTCATTTTTCTTTCAGTTGGTGAACAGATTTCTTTCTTTCTTTTTTTTTTTTTTGAGACAGAGTCTCACTCTGTCACCCAGGCTGGAGTGTAGTGGCACAATCTCGGCTCACTGCAAACTCCACCTCCCAGGTTCACCCCATTCTCCTGCCTCAGCCTCCCACGTAGCTGGGACTACAGGTGCCCGTCACTACACCTGGTTAATATTTTGTATTTTTAGTGGAGACAGGATTTCACTGTGTTAGCCAGGATGGTCTCCATCTCCTGACCTCATGATCTGCCCACCTCGGCCTCCCAAAGTGCTGGGATTACAGGCGTGAGCCACCGCGCCTGGCCCAGATTTCTTAATTTCAGTCACTTCAGGAACAGTAAATGTTTGCCCATCTATTGTGAGCAGTAGGGAAAAATCTTCCACTAGGATAAGCCAGAAAGTGGTAATTAAGTTGATAGTCATTTCGGAGCCCATTGAGGCCTACAGTGAAAAACAGAATATGCCAGGATAAAAACTAAAAAGAAGCTATCTGTGAAAACAGGACTGACTCTCACCTGTCATCACACGTGTCTCTGCGATTAATGAAACTGTCATTAGTGATGCGTCATCCAGATAAATGCTCACAGTTCCTGAGCAAAGAGAAAGGGGGTCTCTGGCCCACAAGGAAAGCTGCTCATGCTGGGGCAAGTATGGTGCTGAGAACTTCTGGAGAGATGAGACACCTGGGCACTGCTCCTGCCCTCAAGGAGCTTACAGCCCAGGAGGAGACAGGCCCCCAGCTGACTCCTCACCTCACACTGAACAAGGGTGGTCCTCAACACAGAACACACAGCCTCAGGGGGGCATGCACAGGCGGCATCCCCCTATCAGGGGGTCAGCAATCGGCTCCCTGGTGCCAAAGACCACAGCACCCAGGCTCACTCACACGCCTCTCCAACAGCCACAGCAGGGAAGAGAGGCCAGGATGTTAGAGGAGTCTGGCACTGTGAGAGATTCAGGATGAGGAGCAGGCACACTGGGGACTGATGCTCAGGGGAGAGCCAGTGCCGGGCAAGAAGTCTACAGCCTAGTGACAGGGGAGTGTGACCCTGCACCCAGGCTGTGCCTTGCTGTGCTGCATGTGCCCTGAGGAGGGAAGGCAGGGCCACCATGCAGAGAGTCGTGTGGGCTGATGGATCAGCTGTGAGCCCATCAGCAGAGAAGCTGCTGTCACCAACACAGAAGCACAGGAAGAGCTGCAAACCAGAGAACACAGTCTCTGTGAACACGGAGATGCCTGTGAACAAAACTGCACTTGCTGCCTCTCTCTCTTGTTCATTCTCTCTTTAACTCATTTGCCACATCAGAGAAACAAAAGGCAGATCGACTCACTGAAAACCTCAGACTGGCCCAACGGGGTCCCCTACCACCCTGGTGGAGCCTCTATCAGACAAATTGAATCACTGCCTTCTACTCCTTCATTAATAATGACAGTTCTTAGGCCGGGCGCGGTGGCTCACGCTTGTAATCCCAGCACTTTGGGAGGCCGAGACGGGCGGATCACGAGGTCAGGAGATCGAGACCACGGTGAAACCCCGTCTCTACTAAAAATACAAAAAATTAGCAGGGCATGGTGGCGGGCGCCTGTAGTCCCAGCTACTCGGAGAGGCTGAGGCAGGACAATGGCATGAACCTGGGAGGTGGAGCTTGCAGTGAGCCGAAATCGCGCCACTGCACTCCAGCCTGGGTGACAGAGCGAGACTCCGTCTCAAAAAAAAAAAATAAAATAAAAAAAAATGATAGTTCTCACAGGGAGAGACACACGGCTCTGCCCAGTCTTCATGAGCCAGGCCCATGACAGCTTTTCCTACACTCTGCTCTGTAAGAGCACCATATTTCCCCATTTCTGCGTTTTTCAAGTCCCTTGTGCAAGGCCAGCTGGGGAGGAGCCCACAAGATCACAGAAACAAGAGCTGGTAAAGCAGAAAGAAGTAGAAAATGCTCCAGCCAGAGGGCCCAACACCTCCCGTCCCCAGCACGGCTCATGTGTCCAGAGCACTCTGATTCCAGCCCTGACCTAAGGCTACCACAGCTGTCGGCCATGTACCTGGACTGTGGGAGGCAGAGGTCCTCCTGGTCCTGCACTGTGTGGTTTTAAGTGAGTCTCCTGGTGCGGGCCTCTCTCCTTCCCTGGTTGCTAAAACACGCTTGAACCAGCAACCAGGCAGCTAGCTCTGTTTTAAATTCCATCACGCCTGCATCCCAGCACACACAATTGCATAATTATAGCTCCTCTGAGGCTTGCTCCTCATGCAGATGAATTCACTCCCTGAGTGTGGGTAGGTTTTAACTGGGGATTAGCCTGTCGGTGCTTGACTCTCCCTCAAGAGCCTCTAAACAGTCTGCCTGGAGGTTCCAGAGCCTCCTCTGTCAGCGTCCTATCTCCTAGCAGGTAGCAGAGCCCCCATAAGTGTAAGGCCAAGAGGTGGCCATGCATTGAGCACAGTGGATGATGCCAGGCAGGGAGCGCTGGGCTAGCACTCAGAAATCCACTACTACTGGGATTATTTCCACTCTTCATGGCAACCTCAGGCTTGCAGCTGGGCAGGCAGATTCTTCCTCTCTGAGCTCAGTTTCCTGCTTTCTAAAATGTGTTAAGAAACATCTTTTGAGGCAGGCCTCAGGGCAGCCTGGTTGAGACTCTCACGGGGCCCAGCCACAGCTCAACTGAGGGTGACAGGCACTGGATACCTCAGTGAGAGAGGAAGCCTTCATACACTGCTTCTGCATTTCCAGAATGTGTCCACAGGCTTGTCAGGACACCTGGATAAAGACTGTCTTCTTGAGGGTGGAGACAAGATGGCAGAATAAGAACAGCTCCAGTCTACAGCTCCCAGCGTGAACGCTGCAGAAGATGGGTGATTTCTGCATTTCCAACTGAGGTACTGGGTTCATCTCACTGGGGAGTGTTGGACAGAGGGTGCAGGACAGTGGGTGCAGCGCACCGAGTGAGAGCCAAAGCAGGGCGTGGCATCACCTCACCTGTGAAGCACAAGGGGTCAAGGAATTCCCTTTCCTAGTCAAAGAAAGAGGTGACAGACGGCACCTGGAAAATCGGGTCACTCCCACCCTAATACTGCACTCTTCCAACGTTCTTAGCAAACCGCACACCAGGAGATTATATCCCTCACCTGGCTCAGAGGGTCCTACGCCCATGGAGCCTTGCTCATTGCTAGCACAGCAGTCTGAGATGAAATTGCAAGGCAGCAGGCAGTGAGGCTGGGGGAGGGGCGACTGCCACTGCCCAGGCTTGAGTAGGTAAACAAAGTGCCTGGGAAGCTAGAACTGGGTGGAGCCCACCGCAGCTCAAGGAGGCCTGCCTGCCTCTGTAGACTCCACCTCTGGGGGCAGGGCATAGCCAAACAAAAGGCAGCAGAAACCTCTGCAGACTTAAATGTCCCTGTCTGACAGCTTTGAAGAGAGTAGTGGTTCTCCCAGCACACAGCTGGAGATCTGAGAAATGACAGACTGCCTCCTCAAGTGGGTCCCTGACCCCCAAGTAGCCTAACTGGGAGGCACCCCCCAGTAGGGGCAGACTGACACATCACACAGCCAGGTACTCCTCTAAGACAAAACTTCCAGAGGAACGATCAGGCAGCAACATTTGCTGTTCACCAATATCCCCTGTTCTGCAGCCTCTGCTGGTGATACCCAGGCAAACAGGGTCTGGAGTGGACCTCCAGCAAACTCCAACAGACCTGCAGCTGAGGGTCCTGTTAGAAGGAAAACTAACAGAAAGGACATCTACACCAAAACCCCATCATCTGTTCATCACCATCATCAAAGACCAAAGGTAGATAAAACCACAAAGATGGGGAAAAAACAGAGCAGAAAAACTGGAAACTCTAAAAATCAGAGCACCTCTCCTCCTCCAAAGGAACACAGCTCCTCACCTGCAATGGAACAAAGCTGGACGGAAAATGATTTTGACGAGTTGAGAGAAGAAGGCTTCAGACGATCAAACTAAAGGAGGAAGCTAACGGAGGAAGTTTGAACCCATGGCAAAGAAGTTAGAAACCTTGAAAAAAGATTAGGTGAATGGCTAACTAGAATAACCAATGTAGAGAGGTCCTTAAAGGAGCTGATGGAGCTGAAAACCACAGCACAAGAACTACGTGATGAATGCAGAAGCCTCAGTAGCTGATTCGATCAACTGGAAGAAAGGGTATCGGTGATGGAAGATGAAATGCATGAAATGAAGCGAGAAGAGAAGTTTACAGAAAAAAGAATAAAAAGAAATGAACGGCCGGGTGCGGTGGCTCACACTTGTAATCCCAGCACTTTGGGAGGCCAAGGCAGGCGGATCACGAGGTCAGGAGATCGAGACCACAGTGAAACCCCGTCTCTACTAAAAAATACAAAAAAATTAGCCGGGCGTGGTGGCGGGCGCCTGTAGTCCCAGCTACTCGGAGAGGCTGAGGCAGGAGAATGGCGTGAACCCGGGAAGCAGAGCTTGCAGTGAGCCAAGATTGCGCCACTGCACTCCAGCCTGGGTGACAGAGTGAGACTCCATCTCAAAAAATAAATAAATAAAAATTAAAAAAATTAAAAAATAAAAAGAAACGAACAAAGCCTCCAAGAAATATGGGACTATCTGAAAAGACCAAATCTACATCTGACTGGTGTCCCTGAAAGTGACAGGGAGAATGGAACCAAGTTGGAAAACACTCTGCAGGACAACATTCAAATTCAGGAAATACAGAGAATGCCACAAAGATACTCCTCAAGAAGAGCAACTCCAAGACACATAACTGTCAGATTCACCAAAGTTTAAATGAAGGAAAAAATGTTAAGGGCAGCCAGAGAGAAAGGTCAGGTTACCAACAAAGGGAAGCCCATCAGACTAACAGCTGATCTCTTGGCAGAAACTCTACAAGCCAGAAGAGAGTGGGGGCCGATATTCAACATTCTTAAAGAATTTTCAACCCAGAATTTCATATCCAGCCAAACTAAGCTTCGTAAGTGAAGGAGAAATAAAATACTCTGCAGACAAGCAAATGCTGAGAGATTTTGTCACCACCAGGCCTGCCCCACAAGAGCTCCTGAAGGAAGCACTAAACGTGGAAAGGAACAACCAGTACCAGCCACTGCAAAAACATGCCAAATTGTAAAGACCATCAAGGCTAGGAAGAAACTGCATCAACTAACAAGCAAAATAACCAGCTAACATCATAATGACAGGATCAAATTAACACATAACAATAGTAACCTTAAATGTAAATGGGCTAAATGCTCCAATTAAAAGACACAGAGTGGCAAATTGGATAAAGAGTCAAGACCCATCAGTGTGCTGTATTCAGGAAACCCATGTCACATGCAGAGACACATATAGGCTCAAAATAAAGGGATGGAGGAAGATCTACCAAGCAAATGGAAAACAAAAAAAGGCAGGGGTTGCAATCCTAGTCTCTGATAAAACAGACTTTAAACCAACAAAGATCAAGAGACAAAGAAGGCCATTACATAATGGTAAAGGGATCAATTCAACAAGAGCAGCTAACTATCCTAAATATATGCACCCAATACAGGAGCACCCAGATTCATACACCTACAAAGAGACTTAGACTCCCATACAGTAATAATGGGAGACTTTTAACACCACGCTGTCAACATTAGACAGATCAACGAGACAGAAAGTTAACAAAGATATCCAGGAATTGAACTCAGCTCTGCACCAAGCAGACCTAATAGACATCTACAGAACTCTCCACCCCAAATCAGCAGAATAGACATTCTTCTCAGCACCACGTCGCACTTATTTGAAAATTGACCACATAGTTGGAAGTAATGCACTCCTCAGCAAATGTAGAAGAACAGAAATTATAACAAACTGTCTCTCAGACCACAGTGCTATCAAATTAGAACTCAGGATTAAGAAACTCACTCAAAACCGCTCAACTACATGGAAACTGAACCTGCTCCTGAATGACTATTGGGTACATAATGAAATGAAAGCAGAAATAAAGATGTTCTTTGAAACCAATGAGAACAAAGACACAACATACCAGAATCTCTGGGACATATTTAAAGCAGGGTGTAGAGGGAAATTCATAGCACTAAATGCCCACAAGAGAAAGCAGGAAAGATCCAAAATTGGCACCCTAACATCACAATTAAAAGAACTAGAGAAGCAAGAGCACACGCATTCAAAAGCTAGCAGAAAGCAAGAAATAACTAAGATCAGAGCAGAACTGAAGGAGAGAGAGACACAAAAAGCCCTTCAAAAAAATCAATGAATCCAGGAGCAGGTTTTTAGAAAAGATCAACAAAATTGACAGACCACTACCAAGACTAACACAAAAGAAAAGAGAGCAGAATCAAACAGATGCAATAAAAAATGATAAAGAGGTTATCACCAGAGATCCCACAGAGATACAAACTACCATCAGAGAATACTATAAACACCTCTATGCAAATAAAATAGAAAATCTAGAAGAAATGGATAAATTCCTGGACACATACACCCTCCCAAGACTAAACCAGGAAGAAGTTGAATCCCTGAATAGACCAATAACAGGCTCTAAAATTGAAGCAATAAGTAATAGCTTACCAACCAAAAAAAGTCCAGGACAAGACAGATTCACAGCCGAATTCTACCTGAGGTACAAAGAGGAGCTGGTACCATTCCTTCTGAAAGTATTCCAATCAACAGAAAAAGAGGGAATCCTCCCTAACTCGTTTTATGAGGCCAGCATCATCCTGATATCAAAGCCTAGCAGAGACACAACAAAAAAAGAGAATTTTAGACCAATATCCCTGATGAACATCGACGCAAAACTCCTCAATAAAATACTGGCACATGGAATCCAGCAGCACATCAAAAAGCTTATCCACCACGATCACATTTGCTTCATTCCTGGGATGCAAGTCTGGTTCAACATACACAAATAAATATACGTAATCCATCATATAAACAGAATCAAAGACAAAACCCACACGATTATCTCAATATATGCAGAAAAGGCCTTTGACAAAATTCAACAACCCTTCATGCTTAAAATTTTCAATAAACAAGTATTGATGGGATGTATCTCAAAATACTAAGAGCTATTTATGACAAACTCACAGCCACTATCATACTGAATGGGCAAAAACTGGAAGCATTCCCTTTGAAAACTGGCACAAGACAGGGATGCCCTCTCTCACCACTCCTATTCAACATGTGTTGGAAGTTCTGGCCAGGGAAATCAGGCAAGAGAAAGAAATAAAGGGCATTCAATTAGGAAAAGAGGAAGTCAAATTGTCCCTGTTTGCAGATGACATGATTACATATTTAGAAAACCCCATCGTCTCAGCCCGAAATCTCCTTAAGCTGATAGGCAACTTCAGCAAAGTCTCAGGATACAAAATCAATGTGCAAAAATTACAAGCATTCTTAAACACCAAGAACAGACAGAGAGCCAAATCATGAGTGAATTCCCATTGACAATTACTTCAAAGAGAATAAAATACCTAGGAATCCAACTTACAAAGGATGTGAAGGACCTCTTCAAGGAGAACTACAAACCATTGCTCAATGAAATAAAAGAGGACACAAACAAATGGAAAAACTTTCCATGCTCATAGATAGGAAGAATCAATACCGTGAAAATGGCCATACTGCCCAAGGTAATTTATAGATTCATTGCTATCCCCATCAAGCTACCAATAACTTTTCGCAGAATTGGAAAAGACTACTTTAAAGTTCATATGGAACCAAAAGAGAGCCCTCATTGCCAAGACAACTACAGGCCAAAAGAAAAAAGCTGGAGGCATGATGCTATCTGACTTCAAACTATACTACAAGGCTACAGTAACCAAAACAGCATGGTACTGCTACCAAAACAGAGATATAGACCAATGGAAAAGAACAGAGCCCTCAGAAATAATACCACACATCTACAACCATTTGATCTTTGACAAACCTGACAAAAACAAGAAATGGGGAAAGGATTCCCTATTTAATAGTGCTGGGAAAACTGGCTAGCCATATGTAGAAAGCTGAAACTGGATGCCTTCCTTGCACCTTATATAAAAATTAATTCAAGATGGATTAAAGACTTAAATGTTAGACCTAAAACCATAAAAACTCTAGAAGAAAACCTAGATAATACCATTTAGGACATAGGCAAGGGCAAGTACTTCATTACTAAAACACCAAAAGCAATGGCAACTAAAGCCAATATAGACAAATGAGATCTAATTAAGCTAAAGAGCTTCTGCACAGCAAAAGAAACTACCATCAGAGTGAACAGGCAACCTACAGAATGGGAGAAAATTTTTACAATCTACCCATCTGATAAAAGGCTAAAACCCAGAATCTACAGAGAACTTAAACAAATTTATAAGAAAAAATCAAACCACCCCATCAAAAAGTGAACAAAGGATATGAACAGACACTTCTCAAAAGAAGACATTTATGTAGCCAGCAGATACTTGAAAAACTGCTCATCATCACTGGCCATCAGAGAAATGCAAATCAAAACTACAGTGAGATACCATCTCACACCAGTTAGCAAGGCGATCATTAAAAAGTCAGGAAACAACAGGTGCTGGAGAGGATGTGGAGAAATAGGAACACTTTTACGCTGTTGATGGGTCTGTAAACTAGTTCAACCATTGTGGAAGACAGTGTGGCAATTCCTCAAGGATCTAGAACCAGAAATACCATTTGACCCAGCCATCCCATTACTGGGTATATATACCCAAAGGATTATAAATCATGCTGCTATAAAGACATATGCACTCGTATGTTTATTGCGGCGCTATTCACAATAGTAAAGACTTGGAACCAACCCAAATGTCCAACAATGATAGACTGGATTAAGAAAATGTGGCACATATACACCATGGAATACTATGCAGCCATAAAAAAGGATGAGTTCATGTCCTTTGTAGGGACACGGATGAAGCTGGAAACCATCATTCTGAGCAAACTATCACAAGGACAGAAAACCAAACACTGCATGTTCTCATTCATAGGTTGGAATTGAACAATGAGAACACTTGCACACATGGTGGGGAACATCACACACTAGGGCCAGTGGTGGGGTGGGGGTAGGGTGGAGGGAAAGCATTAGGAGATATACCTAATGTAAACGATGACTTAATGGGTGCAGCACACCAACATGGCACATGTATACATATATAACAAACCTGCACGTTGTGCACATGTACCCTAGAACTTAAAGTATAACAAAAATAAAAACATAAATAAATAAATTAGCTGGGCATGTTGGCACTCACCTATAATCCCAGCTACTCAGGAGGCTGAGGCAGGAGAATTACTTGAACTCGGGAAAGGGAGACTGCGGTGAGCCAAGAAAATGCCACTGCACTCCAGCCTGGTTATAAATAAATAAATAAATAAATAAATAAATAAATAAATAAATGCTATCTACTAGCCAGCAGTGATAAGCACTGGGAAGAAAACTGAGTAAAGACAGGATGATGGTGATGGATATTGGAGGTTAGAGCCGTCAGGGAAGACTTCTCCCTGAGGTGGCTTCTATGCAGACCTCTAGATGAAGTGGATGCTGAGACTGTCAGGAAGAGCTCTCCAAGTGAAGGGAACAAATGTCAAGGTCTGGCAGCTACAACATGCTTGGAATGTTTGAAGACTAGAAAGAGGGTCTTTGTAGCTACAGCAGACTAAGAGAGAGAAACTACAGAAGACACTAAGGTCAGAGAGCTGGTCCTCATTGTCTGCTGCTCCCACTGACTTTGGCTTTAAGTACTCATTTGCAGTCTCCAGAGAAACAGGACCAACAAGATATGTAGACAGAGATATGGATGCACACTTAGAGATACACATGGAGACAGAGATGATAGAGATGGTGATGAAGATGGAGGTAGAGATGGAGATGAAGAGGTAGTAGTAGAGGTAGAGGGAGACAGAGAGAGACAGACATAGAGATAGAGACAGAAATAAAAAAAAGACTTACTTTAAGGTATCTGCTCATGAAATTGTGGGGTTGGCGAATTCTGAAATCTTCAGGCAGATCAGCAGGCTGCAAGCGCTCAGACAGGAGCTGATGATGCTGCAGTCTGGGGGAAGAATTTCTTCTTCCTCAGAGAAACCTCAATTCCACTCTTTAGGCCTTTAACTGATCAAATGGGGCCTATTCAGATTATTGAAGATAATCTCATCTTAAGTCAACTGATAGTAGTTGTAAGCCCAACCTACAAAATCCCTTCGGAGCAACACTTAGATTAGTGTTGGATTGAGTAACTGGGTGCTACATCCTAGCCAGGTGGACACATACAACTCCCCACCACAGGCTCTTTGAGCTCCTGCATTATTCTCCATCACATGCCTCTGCTTTTGGCATCCTCTCTGTGCACAGCTCCAAGTGTGTCTCCTACCATAATGACCAGTGTGGTGTCTGACCTAAGGATACAGTAGAGATGTTATTGTTATTATTTTGTTAGTCACCTTAAATATTTTTAGAAGAGTGAGAATATATTTCAAAATAAAATGTATGATTTCCATGTCCCTATCTGGGTTTTGGGATGTTTAGATATCAGCAAGAAGAGTTTGGCACGCTTGCCCCATCTCCTCCAATGCTCTCAGAGCACTGGTGGATGAAGGACTGCCCTGTGAACCTCTGACTCATCTGCTTGTTCTATGAGTTTTTACATAAGAGCAGAAAGACAGCTCTAGACTGAGTCAGGGCTAGAGAGGGCTGTGGCATTACCTTTAAAGGTACATCATCCATGAATGTGCCCCCATACCCCATCCCCAGGCTATATCCCTTTGGGGAGAAAGAACGCCAAGCCCTATCTATGAGGCTGCCCCAAGTCTTTCCAGGCTGGGCTCTCTCTGACTCCACTTCACCTCATCAGACATTTGCTGTTGAATTAATATTCCTAACCCCAGCTCTGGTCTTCACAGCCCTTGCTCAAAACTTCAGCTGTCTGTGGACTTCAGGAAGGAAGACCAACTCCACAGCATGGCTTTAGAAAGCCTCCATGATTATCCCACCCAAAACTCCTGCAGCCTCCCCACTGTTCCCAGATTCTTACACATCCCTGAGGGTCAGGTGAGACCTGTGTCCTCCAAGGTCCTGACATTCCCACCTCCTCTGCTCAAACCCCTTCATCCAGTGGAAAATGCTGCTTTCTTCATTTAAATATCCTTGAGAAAATTCTACTCTGTTGTAAGAAAAAAGAGATAAAATATATGATATTACAAATGAGAATATCTGGCCAACAAATATCACCCTTAAGAGAATGACAGAGCGACCCACAGAATGGAGAGGATATTAGCAATAGTATCTTCAATCAAGAACTAATACCCAGGCTGGGCAAGGTGGCTCACGCTTGTAATCCCAGCACTTTGGGAGGCCGAGGCGGGTGGATCACGAGGTCAGGAGATTGAGACCACGGTGAAACCCCGTCTCTACTAAAAATACAAAAAAATTAGCCGGGCATGGTGGCGGCCGCCTGTAGTCCCAGCTACCGGAGAGGCTGAGGCAGGAGAATGGCGTGGAACCTCGGGAGTGTGCTGCAGAGCCAAGATCACGCCACTGCACTCCAGCCTGGGCAACTGAGAAAGACTCCATCTCAAAAAAAAAAAAAAAAAAAAAAAAAAAAAAAAAAAAAAGAACTAATATCCAGAATATATAAAGAACACCTACTAACCAGTAAGAAAAGTGTAGAGTACCCAATGTGAAAAAAAAAATAGGCAAAAGACCTGAACAGGTACTGCACCAAAAGAAAGAGCGGGAAGGCCAGGCCAGAAGGCCAGAATGCCAGAAGGCAGAAGGCAAGGAGAGAAGGCAGAAGGCAAGGAGAGAAGGCAGAAGGCAAGGAGAGAAGGCAGAAGGCAAGGAGAGAAGGCAGAAGGCCAGAAGGCAGAAGGCAAGGAGAGAAGGCAGAAGGCAAGGAGAGAAGGCAGAAGGCAAGGAGAGAAGGCAGAAGGCCAGAAGTCCAGAAGGAAGAAAGCCAGAAGGCAGAAGGCCAGAAGGCAGAAGGCCAGAAGGCAGAAGGCCAGAAGGCAGAAGGCCAGAAGGCAGAAGGCCAGAAGGCAGAAGGCCAGAAGGCAGAAGGCCAGAAGGCAGAAGGCCAGAAGGCAGAAGGCCAGAAGGCAGAAGGCCAGAAGGCAGAAGGCCAGAAGGCAGAAGGCCAGAAGGCAGAAGGCCAGAAGGCAGAAGGCCAGAAGGCAGAAGGCCAGAAGGCAGAAGGCCAGAAGGCAGAAGGCCAGAAGGCAGAAGGCCAGAAGGCCAGAAGGCAGAAGGCCAGAAGGCAGAAGGCCAGAAGGCAGAAGGCCAGGCCAAAAGGCCAGAAGGCAGAAGGCCAAGAAGGCAGAAAAGGGCAAGAAGGCAGAAGACCAGAAGGCAGAAGGCCAGAAGGCAGAAGGCCAGAAGGCAGAAGGCCAGAAGGCAGAAGGCCAGAAGGCAGAAGGCCAGAAGGCAGAAGGCCAGAAGGCAGAAGGCCAGAAGGCAGAAGGCCAGAAGGCAGAAGGCCAGAAGGCAGAAGGCCAGAAGGCAGAAGGCCAGAAGGCAGAAGGCCAGAAGGCAGAAGGCCAGAAGGCAGAAGGCCAGAAGGCAGAAGGCCAGAAGGCAGAAGGCCAGAAGGCAGAAGGCCAGAAGGCAGAAGGCCAGAAGGCAGAAGGCCAGAAGGCAGAAGGCCAGAAGGCAGAAGGCCAGAAGGCAGAAGGCCAGAAGGCAGAAGGCCAGAAGGCAGAAGGCCAGAAGGCAGAAGGCCAGAAGGCAGAAGGCCAGAAGGCAGAAGGCCAGAAGGCAGAAGGCCAGAAGGCAGAAGGCCAGAAGGCAGAAGGCCAGAAGGCAGAAGGCCAGAAGGCAGAAGGCCAGAAGGCAGAAGGCCAGAAGGCAGAAGGCCAGAAGGCAGAAGGCCAGAAGGCAGAAGGCCAGAAGGCAGAAGGCCAGAAGGCCAGAAGGCAGAAGGCCAGAAGGCAGAAGGCCAGAAGGCAGAAGGCCAGAAGGCAGAAGGCCAGAAGGCAGAAGGCCAGAAGGCAGAAGGCCAGAAGGCAGAAGGCCAGAAGGCAGAAGGCCAGAAGGCAGAAGGCCAGAAGGCAAAAAAAAAAAAAAAAAAAAAAAAAAAAAAAAAAAAAAAAAAAAAAAAAAAAAAAAAAAAAAAAAAAAAAAAAAAAAAAAAAAAAAAAAAAAAAAAAAAAAAAAAAAAAAAAAAAAAAAAAAAAAAAAAAAAAAAAAAAAAAAAAAAAAAAAAAAAAAAAAAAAAAAAAAAAAAAAAAAAAAAAAAAAAAAAAAAAAAAAAAAAAAAAAAAAAAAAAAAAAAAAAAAAAAAAAAAAAAAAAAAAAAAAAAAAAAAAAAAAAAAAAAAAAAAAAAAAAAAAAAAAAAAAAAAAAAAAAAAAAAAAAAAAAAAAAAAAAAAAAAAAAAAAAAAAAAAAAAAAAAAAAAAAAAAAAAAAAAAAAAAAAAAAAAAAAAAAAAAAAAAAAAAAAAAAAAAAAAAAAAAAAAAAAAAAAAAAAAAAAAAAAAAAAAAAAAAAAAAAAAAAAAAAAAAAAAAAAAAAAAAAAAAAAAAAAAAAAAAAAAAAAAAAAAAAAAAAAAAAAAAAAAAAAAAAAAAAAAAAAAAAAAAAAAAAAAAAAAAAAAAAAAAAAAAAAAAAAAAAAAAAAAAAAAAAAAAAAAAAAAAAAAAAAAAAAAAAAAAAAAAAAAAAAAAAAAAAAAAAAAAAAAAAAAAAAAAAAAAAAAAAAAAAAAAAAAAAAAAAAAAAAAAAAAAAAAAAAAAAAAAAAAAAAAAAAAAAAAAAAAAAAAAAAAAAAAAAAAAAGGCAGAAGGCCAGAAGGCCAGAAGGCAGAAGGCCAGAAGGCAGAAGGCCAGAAGGCAGAAGGCCAGAAGGCAGAAGGCCAGAAGGCAGAAGGCCAGAAGGCAGAAGGCCAGAAGGCAGAAGGCCAGAAGGCAGAAGGCCAGAAGGCAGAAGGCCAGAAGGCAGAAGGCCAGAAGGCAGAAGGCCAGAAGGCCAGAAGGCAGAAGGCCAGAAGGCAGAAGGCCAGAAGGCAGAAGGCCAGAAGGCAGAAGGCCAGAAGGCAGAAGGCCAGAAGGCAGAAGGCCAGAAGGCAGAAGGCCAGAAGGCAGAAGGCCAGAAGGCAGAAGGCCAGAAGGCAGAAGGCCAGAAGGCAGAAGGCCAGAAGGCAGAAGGCCAGAAGGCAGAAGGCCAGAAGGCAGAAGGCCAGAAGGCAGAAGGCCAGAAGGCAGAAGGCCAGAAGGCAGAAGGCCAGAAGGCAGAAGGCCAGAAGGCCAGAAGGCAGAAGGCCAGAAGGCAGAAGGCCAGAAGGCAGAAGGCCAGAAGGCAGAAGGCCAGAAGGCAGAAGGCCAGAAGGCAGAAGGCCAGAAGGCAGAAGGCCAGGCAAGAAAACAGAAGACCAGAAGGAAGAAGGCCAGGCCAGAAGACCAGAGGGCAGAGGGCCAGGCCACATGGCCAGAAGGTAGACCAGGGAACAAGGCCAGAAGACATTAGAGGAAGGAAAATTTTATAAAAGCAAGCAAGACATGCGTGGGTATGTTTCAAATATTGATCTTTAACAGAGTAAAGACATGAAATAAAGGAATATACCAGCGATCAGAAGAACATTATAGGACATCAACAATTAGAGAATATTATTAAGACTAAAATGAGAAGGAAAATTAAAAGATAGATGTTGGGGAGATTAAGACAGGGAAAATCAACAAAGGGAGGGCCATAAACAAAGGGCACTGTGTAAACTTTAACTCCAGTCATAGAACAAACATGCCTCCCTCTGAGGCCAAGGAACGTGCTGAAGGTTCAATGAAGAGAGAGGGAAATGTTTGAAGAATTATGACACTACTGGACAGGCATTTTTACATTGGCCTCAATACGACGTTGGAAAAGCCACTCCCTCAAGGACACCTGAGGTTGACATGGCCCCGGTCCTGTCCCTCCTGGACAGCTCTTCACGCCAGCTCACAGGACCTGGAGCTCACCTGCACTCGGGATGGGGGCAGCCTCCTCCTTCCCTCCGCTTCTCCTCTCCTGGCTCTGGGCACTCACGTCTGATCTGGAGAGCTGACAACCTGTTTGCAGAAAACATGTGCCTGAATGTTTCGTTCTGTGCTGAGATCTGTGCCTGAGCTTCAAGGGCAGGGAGGGGAGGAGCACAGCACACATGAAAGGGCAATGCCAGGAAGAGCGCCCTGAATACCAGAGACATGGGTGGCCCCTCCCAGAGCAGGAAGGGCACCTGGCCTTGGGCTCAGAGACTGGAGGGCTGTTTGCTGATGCCCATGCCCAGGGCTAAAGACAGACTGCATGGCCAGGCATGGTGGCCCCTGCCTGTAACTGCAGCACCTTTGGGAGACTGTGACTTGAGGCCAGGAGTTCAAGGCCTGTCTGGGCAACATAGAGACCTTGTCTCTAAAAGAATAAAAAATTAGTTAGGCCTAGTGGTGTATGTCTGTAGTCCCAGCTACTCAGGAAGCTGAGGCAGGAGGATCACTTGAGCCCAGAAATTTGAGGCTGCAGTGAGCTGATTGTGCCACTGTACTCCAGCCCGGGTGGCAGAATGGGACATTGTCTCTGACAGGCTGCTAAACCTTCTCTTTTCTACAACCAGGATGCGATTGTTTCCACAGTGGATTGGATCTTAATTTCAAAAGATGTCCAATAGGCATAAGCTCAACCAGAACCCTGAGAGGTCTGTTTTAGAGGAACAGTCTCTGCTATGTTTACTACTGGGGTGTCAAACTCCACCACGGTTCACAGAGCAGAACAGTTGTTAGTAAATACTTAAGTTTTTCCTCCTTTTAACAAATATCCATTGAGTGTCCAGCATGGTTCTGGGTGTTAGATATGGAGTAGCAAAAAAAACCATAAATTCGTGGTCAGGAAACGGGCATTCTCATGAGATGACAAACTACACATAAGTAAATAAATATGCAAATTCTGTCCAGTTAGCTCTAAGTGCTATTGGGGTGGAAAGTGGTCCTCTCTCAGCTAAGGTTTTGCTTTTGTGGCTTCAGTTACCTGTGGACAACTGTGGTCTGAAAATTAAGTATCATGCAATAAGATATTTTGAGACATTTACATAACTTTTATTACAGTGTATTTTTATATTATTTGATTGTATTATTAACTTTTATTGTTAATCTCTTGCATGTGCCTAACTTAAACCTTATCATAGGTATGAATGTACAGGAAAAAACAGCATAGAAAAGATTTGATACTCTCTCATTTCAGGCATCCACTGAGGATCTGGGAACATATTTAAAGCAGGTAAGGTGGGGACTACTGCAAAGGAGCCAGGGCAGAGATGGGAGTGGAAGGTGGGGAAGCTATTCTGGGTAGTATTTGATGAAGTAAATGAATGTTGACAGATTCAGCCACAGATGCCATAGGACACAAGATCTCCAGCATCATGTCTCTGTGCTTCCTCACGGCTGTGTCCAGCAGGGCCCACTCCTCCCTGGTGATGTTCACAGCCAGATCCTTGAAGGGCACCGACTTTTTGAAGGACACCATGTTTCAGACTGTGCTACTCCCCATCAGCATCCACAGGCTGCACAGTCAAGGATGACATCCCTCAGAAAGCGTGTATGAAAAACTCAAACTGACTGGGCACAGTGGCTCAAGCCTATAATCCTCAAACATTGGGAGGCTGAGGAAAGTGAATTGCTTGAGCTCAGAAGTTCAAATCTAGCCTGGGCAACATAGTGAAACCCCCATCTCTCAAAAAATACAAAAAATAAATTAGCTTGGTGTGGTGGCGGGCATCTGTAGTCCCAGCTACTCAGGAGGCTGAGGTGGGAGGATGGCTTGAGCCTGGGAGGCAGAGGTTGCAGTGAGCCATGACTGCACCATTGCACTCCAGCCTATGTGACAGAAGCAGATTCGAGGGACAGGGGTAGGGACGGGGACAGGGAAAAGGAGACGGAGAGGAGGAAAAAAAAGGAAAGAGACAAGAAGAGATGATGAGATATGAGATGAGATGAGATGAGATGAGAGAGATGAGATATGAGATGAGATATGAGATGAGATATGAGATGAGATAAGAGAAAATGTCAAACCCTGTCAGAGACCAGGCCATGGTTTGTTTCCTCTGGGCTGACTTGAGAGATGTCTTTTCCATACATCCAGAGATACACTCTTATAAATAACAACTTCATTATAAGGTCATGCCACAGGAGGCGTAGCGTGAAATAACCTGGCAACTCCACAATAAAGTACCAATTCGACTTCAGAGTGATCATAAAATTTGTACTAGGAAATTTATAAATAAATTCTACTTCCCTCCAATGTTAATGAAATCTACAGGCTAACCAATGGAAGGAACACCCATGTTCTGCCACTTATCCACTGTGGTGATGGGCAAATTATCCCGATATGAATCTCTCCATTCTCATCAGTGAAATGGTTTCACAGCTTGTATTAGTCTGTTCTCATGCTCTGCTAATAAAGACATACCTGAGACTGGGTAATTTATAAAGAAAAAGAGGTTTAATGGACTCACATTTCCACACGGCTTAGAAGGCCTGACAATCATGGTGGAAGGTGAAAGGCACTTCTTTTTTTTTTTTTTTTTTTTAAGATGGAGTCTTACTCTCTCACCCAGGATCGAGCAGAGTGGCAGAATCTTGGCTCACTGCAACCTCCACCTCCCGGGTTCAAGCAATTCTCCTGCCTCAGGCTCCTGAGTACCTGGGATTACAGGCGCCCACCACGATGCTCGGCTAATTTTTTGTTTTTAGTAGAGACAGGATTTCATCATGTTGGCTAGGCTGGTCTCAAATTCTCTTTTTTTGAGACAGAGTCTCGCTTTGTCACCCAGGCTGGAGTGCAGTGGCACGATCTCGGCTCACTGCAAGCTCTGCCTCCCAGGTTCACTCCATTCTCCTGCCTCAGCCTCTCCGAGTAGCTGGGACTACAGGCGCCCACCAGAAAGAGACAAGAAGAGATGATGAGATATGAGATGAGATGAGATGAGATGAGATGAGATGAGATATGAGATGAGATATGAGATGAGATATGAGATGAGATGAGATATGAGATGAGATATGAGATGAGATATGAGATGAGATATGAGATGAGATATGAGATGAGATATGAGATGAGATATGAGATGAGATATGAGATGAGATATGAGATGAGATATGAGATGAGATATGAGATGAGATATGAGATGAGATATGAGATGAGATATGAGATGAGATATGAGATGAGATATGAGATGAGATATGAGATGAGATATGAGATGAGATATGAGATGAGATATGAGATGAGATATGAGATGAGATATGAGATGAGATATGAGATGAGATATGAGATGAGATATGAGATGAGATATGAGATGAGATATGAGATGAGATATGAGATGAGATATGAGATGAGATATGAGATGAGATATGAGATGAGATATGAGATGAGATATGAGATGAGATATGAGATGAGATATGAGATGAGATATGAGATGAGATATGAGATGAGATATGAGATGAGATATGAGATGAGATATGAGATGAGATATGAGATGAGATATGAGATGAGATATGAGATGAGATATGAGATGAGATATGAGATGAGATATGAGATGAGATATGAGATGAGATATGAGATGAGATATGAGATGAGATATGAGATGAGATATGAGATGAGATATGAGATGAGATATGAGATGAGATATGAGATGAGATATGAGATGAGATATGAGATGAGATATGAGATGAGATATGAGATGAGATATGAGATGAGATTTTTTGTATTTTTTAGTAGAGACGGGGTTTCACCATGTTAGCCGGCATGGTCTCGATCTCCTGACCTCGTGATCCACCTGCCTTGGCCTCCCAAAGTGCTGGAATTACAGGCGTGAGCTACCGCACCTGGCCATGAAAGGCACTTCTTACGTGGCAGCAGGCAAGAGAGCACAGGAGCAAAGCAAAAGGGGAAACCGCTTATAAAACCATCACTCTCATGAGACTTACTTACTACCAGGAGAACAGTATGGAAAAAAACACCCCCATGATTCAATTATCTCCCACCGGGTCACTCCCACAACACATGGGAATCATGGAGGCTACAATTCAAGATGAGATTTGGGTGGGGACACAGCCAAACCATATCATTTCACCCCTGGCCCTTCCCAAATATCATGTCCTCACATGTCAAAACTAATCATGCCTTCCCAACAGTCCCCCAAAGTCTTAACTCATTTTAGTATTAACTCAAAAGTCCACAGTCCAAAGTTTTATGAGACAAGGCAAGTCCCTTCCACCTGTGAGCTTGTAAAATCAAAAGCAAGTTAGTTACTTCCTAGATACAATGGGGGGTATAGGCATTGGGAAAATATCCCCATTCCAAATGGGAAAAATTGGCCAAAACAAGGGGCTACAGGCCCCATGCAAGTCCAAAATCCAGTGGGGCATTCAAATCTTAAAGATTCAAAATGATATCCTTTGACTGCATGTGTCACATCCACGTCACACTGATGCAAGAGTTGCCATGGTCTTGGGAAGCTCTGCCCCTGTGGCTTTGCACGGTACAGCCTCCCTCCCAGCTGCTTTTATGGGTTAGTGCTGAGTGTGTGCAGCTTTTCCAGGCACACAGGGCATGCTGTTGGGAGATCTACCATTCTGGGCTCTGGAGGATGGTGGCCTTCTTCTCACAGCTCCACTAAGCAGTGCCCCAGTGGGGACTATTTGTGGGTGCTTCAACCCCGTATTTCCCTTCCACACTGCCCTAGCAGAGGTTCTCAATGAGGGCCCTGCCCCGGCAGAAAACCTCTGCCTAGACAACCAGGTGTTTCCATACATCCTCTAAAACCTAGGGGGAAATTCCCAAACCTCAATTCTTGACTCCAGCCTGGGTGACAAAGTGAGACCCTGTCTCAAAAAACAAAAATGTTCAGTGAGTTGGAGGTCCCAGTGAAGCAAGAGCAGTTAAGTGATTATACTCTAAGGACACGAGGTGAGGGTCAGAGAAGAGCACGTCTGCACCAATGATTTCAGAAGTGGGCTAATTCTTGAGGAATGAAAGGGACTAGAATGTAGGTGATGAACTTTGGTGACAAAACGCAAACCACGCATATAACAAAGAGGAATAATGCTCCAAATATATGAGAAAAATTTCACAATAACTCAAAGAAAAGACTTTATGTTTTCACTACAAGGAAACACTGAGGTGAGAGATCTGCTAAATAGCTGATCTATCGTGCAATGCACACATGTAAGGAAACATCACACTGTATCCTATAAATATGCGCAATTATTACATATCAATTAAAAGCAACCTTAAGAATACAGAATACTTTTTTTTTTATACTTTAAGTTCTGGGATACATGCGCAGAGCATGCAGGTTTGTTACATAAATATACATGTGCCATGGTGATTTGCTGAACCTACCAACCTGTCATCTAGGTTCTAAGCCCCGCATTCACTAGGTATTTGTCCTAATGCTCTCCCTCCCCTTGTCCCGCAACCCGCAACAGGCCCCGGTGTGTGATGATCCCCTCCCTGTGTCCATGTGTTCTCATTCTTCAACTCCCACTTATGAGTGAGGACGTGCAGTGTTTGGTTTTCTGTTCCTGTGTTAGTTTCTTGAGGATGTGAATTCATTCTTTTTTATGGCTGCACAGTATTCCATGGTGTATATATGCCATATTATTTATCCAGTCTATCATGGATGGGTATTTGGTTGGTTCCAAGTCTTTGCTATTGTAAATAGTGCTGCAATAAACATATGTGTGCATGTATCTTTTGTAGAAGAACGACTTACAATCCTTTGGGTATAAACCCAGTAATGGGACTGCTGAGTGAAATGGTATTTGTGGTTCTATATCCTTGAGGAATCGCCCCACTGTCTTCCACAATGGTTGAACTAATTTACACTCCCACCAACAGTGTAAAAGCGTTCCTGTATCTCTGCAGCCTCATCGGCATCTGTTATTTCCTGACTTTTTTTAATGATCGCTATTCTAACTGGTGTGAGATGGTATCTCATTGTGGTTTTGATTTGCATTTCTCTAATGACCAGTGATGATGAGCTTTTTTTCACATTTGTTGGCCACATAAATGTCTTCTTTTGAGAAGTGTCTTTTGATATCCTTCACTCACTTTTTGATAGGGCTTTTGTTTTTACTTGTAAATTTGAAGTTCCTTGTAGATTCTGGATACTAGGCCTTTGTCAGATAGGGAGATTGCAAAAAACTTTCCCCCATTCTGTAGGCTGTCTGTTCACTCTGATGAGAGCTCCCATTTGCCAATTTTGGCTTTTGTTGCAATTGCTTTTGTTGTTTTAGTCATGAAGTCTTTGCTCATGCCTATGCCCTGAATGGTATTGCCTAGGTTTACCTCTAGGGTTCTTTTTTTTTTTTTTTTTTTTTTTTGGTTTTGGATCTTACATTTAAGTCTTTAATCCATCTTGAGTTCATTTCTGTATAAGGTGTAAGGAAGCGGTCCAGTTTCTGTTTTCTGCCTATGGCTAACCAGTTTTCCCACCACCATTTATTAAATAGGGAATTCTTTCCACATTGCTTGTTTTTGTCAGGTTTATTGAAGATCAGATGGTTATAGATGTGTGGTGTTATTTCTGAGGTCTCTGTTTTGTTCCATTGGTCTATGTATCTGTTTTGGTACCAGTACCATGCTGCTTTGGTTACTGTAGCCTTATAGTATTGTTTGAAGTCAGGTAGTGCAATGCCTTCAGCTTTGTTCTTTTTATTTAGGACTGTCTTGGCTATAAGAGCTCTTTTTTGGTTCCATATGAAATTTAAAGTAGTTTTTCTCTAATTCTTCAAAGAAAGTCAATGGTAGCTTAATGGGAATAGCATTGAATTTATAAATTAGGCAGTATGGCCATTTTCACGACATTGATTCTTCCTGTCCATGAGCATGGAATGTTTTTCCATTTGTTTATGTCCTCTTTTATTTACTTGAGCAGTTGTTTGTAATTCTCCTTGAAGAGGTGCTTCATGTCCCTTGTAAGTTGTATTCCTAGGTATTCTATTCTCTTTGTACCAATTGCGAATGGGAGTTCACTCATAATTTGGCTCTCTGCTGTCTATTATTGGGGCACAGAAATGCTTGAGATTTTTGCATATTGATTTTGTGAGACTTTGCTGACGCTGCTTATCAGCTTAAGGAGGTTTTGGGCTGAGATGATGAAGTTTTCTAAATATATAATCATGTCATCTGCAAACAGAGACAATTTGACTTCCTCTCCTCCTATTTGAATACCCTTTATTTCTTTCTCTTGCCTGACTGCCCTGGCCAGAACTTCCAATTCTATGGTGAATAGGGATGATGAGAGAGGGCATCCTTGTCTTGTGCCAGTTTTCAAAGGGAATGCTTCCAGCATTTGCCCATTCTTCGTGATATTGGCTATGGGTTTGTTTTAAATAGCTCTTGTTATTTTGAGGTATGTTTCATCGATACCTAGTTTACTGAGAGTTTTTCACATGAGGGAATGTTGAGTTTTATCAAAGGCCTTTTCTGCATCTATTGAGATAATCATGTGGTTTTTGTCATTGGTTCTGTTTATGTGATGGATTATGCTTATTGATTTGCATATACTGAACCAGCCTTGCACCCCAGGTATGCAGCCAACTTCATCATGGTGGATAAGCTTTTTGATGTGCTGCTGGATTCTTTTTGGCAGTATTTTATTGAGAATTTTGCATCAGTGTTCATCAGGGATATCAGCCTGAGATTTTCTTTTTTTGTTGTGTCTCTGACAGGTTTTGGTATCAGGATGATGCTGGCCCCATAAAATGAGTTAGGGAGGAGTCTTTCTTTTTCCATTGTTTGGAATAGTTTCACAAGGAATGGTACCAGCTCCTCTTTGTACCTCTGGCAGAATTTGGCTGTAAATCTGACTGGTCCTGGGCTTTTTTTCGTTTCTAGGCTATTAATTACAGCCTCAATTTCAGAACTTGTTATTGGTCTATTCAGGGATTCGACTTCTCCCTGGTCATGTCTTGAGAGGGTGTATTTGTACAGGAATTTATCCATTTCTTCCAGATTTTCTGGTTTATTTGCACCTGAGGTGTTTATTCTCTGATGGTAGTTTGTATTTCTATGGGATCGGTGGTGATATCCCCTTTATCATTTTTTTCTTGTGTCTATTTGATTCATCTCTCTTTTCTTATTAGTCTAGCTAGCAGTCTATTTTGTTAATCTTTTCAACATACCAGTTCCTGGATTCACAGATTTTTTTTTGAAGGGTTTTTCGTGTCTCTATCTCCTTCAGTTCTGCTCTGATCTTAGTTATTTCTTGTCTTCCACTAGCTTTTGAATTTGTTTGCTCTTGCTTCTCCAGTTCTTTTATTTGTGATGTTAGGGTGTCAATATCTGATCTTCCAGCTTTCTGATTTCCCTCTTAACACTGCTTTAGTTGTGTCCCAGAGATTCTGGTACATTGTCTGTTCTCACTGGTTTCAAATAACTTCTTTATTTCTGTCTTAATTTTGTTATTTACCCAGTAGTCATTCAGGAGCAGGTTGTGGTTTTGAGTGAGTTTCTTAACCGTGAGTTCTAATTTGATTGCACTGTGGTCTGAGAGACTGTGTATGATTTCTGTTCATTTGCTGAAGAGTGTTTTACTTCCAATTATGTGGTCAATTTTAGAATAAGTTTATGCGGCTCTGAGAAGAATGTACGGGGTGGAGAGTTCTGTAGATGTCTATTAGGTCTGCTTGGTTCAGAGCTGAGTTCAAGTCCTGAATATCCTTGTTAATATTCTGTCTCCTTGATCTGCCTAATATTGACAGTGGGGTGTTAAAGCCTCCCACTGTTACTGTGTGGGAGTCTAAGTCTCTTTGTAGGTCTCTAAAAACTTCTTTTATGAAGCTGAGTGCTCCTGTATTGGGTGGGTGCATATATATTTAGGACAGCTACCTCTTCTTGTTTCATTCTTCTCTTTACAATTATGTAATGACTTTGTCTTTTTTGATCTTTGTTGGTTTAAAGTCTGTTTTAGCAGAGACTAGGATTGCAACTCCTGCTTTTTTTTGCTTTCCATTTGCTTGGTAAATATTCTCCGATCCCTTTCTTTTGAGCCTATGTGTGTCTTTGTACATGAGATGGTCTCCTGAATGAATACAACACACCGATGGGTCTTGACCCTTTACCCAATTTGCCAGTCTGTATCTTTTAATTGGGGCATTTAGCACATTTACACTTAAGGTTAATATTGTTATGTGTGAATCTAATCCTGTCATCATGATGCTAGCTGGTTATTTTGAACATTAGTTGATGTAGTTTCTTCATAGTTTCCTTGGTCTTTATATTTTGGTGTGTTTTTGCAGTGGCTGGTACCAGTTTTTCCTTTCTATATTTAGTGCTTCCTTCAAAAGTTCTTGTAAGGCAGGTCTGGTGGTGACGAAATCCCTCAGCACTTGCTTGTTTAAAGAGGATTTCATTTCTCCTTTCCTTATGAAGCTTAGCTTGGCTGGATGTGAAATTCTAGGATGAAAATTCTTTTCTTTAAGAATGTTGAATATTGGCCCCTATTCTCTTCTGGCTTGTAGTGTTTCTGCAGAGAGATCTGCTGTTAGTCTGATGGACTTCCCTTTGTAGGTAATCTGACCTTTCTCTCTGGCTGCCCTTAACATTTTATCCTTCATTTCAACTTTGGAGAATCTGATGATTATGTGACTTGGGGTTGCTCTTCTCAAGGAGTATCTTAGTAGTGGTTCTATTTCCTGAATTTAAATGTTAGCCTGTCTGGCTAGGTTGGGGAAGTTCTCCAGTATAATATCCTGAAGTGTGTTTTCCAACTTGGTTCCATTCTCCCCATCACTTTCAGGTACACCAATCAATCGTAGGTTTGGCCTTTTCACTTAGTCCCATATTTCTTGGAGACTTTGTTCATTCCTTTTCATTCTTTTTTCTCTAATCTTGTCTTCATGCCTTATTTCAGTAAGGTGATATTCAGTCACTGATATCCTTTCTTCCGCTTGATCGATTCGGCTATTGGTACTTGTGTATGCTTTATGACGTTCCTCTGCTGGGTTTTTTCAGCTCCACCAGGTCATTTATATTCCTCTATAAACTGGTGATTCTAGATTGCAGTTCCTGTAACCTTTCATCAGGTTCTTAGCTTCCTTGCATTTGGTTAGTACATGCTCCTTTAGCACAGAGGAGTCTGTTATTTCCCACCTTCTGAAGCCTACTTCTGTCAATTAGTCAATCTCATTCTCTGTCCAGTTTTGTGCCTTTGCTGGAGAGGAATTGCGATCATTTGAGGAGAAGAGGCACTTTGGTTTTGGAATTTTCAGCGTTTTTGCGCTGTTTTATCCTCATCTTCGTGGATTTATCTACCTTTGATCTTTGATGCTGATGGCCTTTGGATGAGTTTTCTGTGTGGGGTTTTTTTGTTGTCGTTGTTGATGTTGATATTGTTGCTTTCTGTTTCTTAATTTTTCTTCTAACAGGCCCCTCTTCTGCAGGTCTGCTGCAGTTTGCTGGAGGTCCACTCTAGACCCTGTCCACCTGGGTATCAACAGTGGAGGCTGCAGAACAGCAAAGATTGCTGCCTGCTCCTTCCCTGGGTGCTTCATCTCAGAGGGGCACTGGCCTGATGCCAGCCAGAGCTCTCCTGTATGAGGTGTCTGTCGACCCCTGTTGGGAGGTCTCTCCCAGTCTGGAGGCTTGGGGGTCAGGGACCCACTTGAGGCAGTCTGTCCCATAGCAGAGCTGGTGTGCTGTGCTGGAAGAATCCCACTTGTCAGGATCAGCTGCTCTCTTCAGAGCTGGCAGGCAGGAAAGTTTAAATCCACTGAAGCTGCGCCCACAGCTGCTCCATCCCCCAGGTGCTCTGTCGTAGGAAGATGGGTTTTACCTGTAAGCCCCTGACTGGGGCCTTTCCCTCAGACATGCCCTGTCCAGTGAGGAGGAATCTAGAGAAGTAGTCTGGCCACAGCCGCTTTGCCATACTGGGGTGAATTCCGCCCAGTCCAGACTTCCCAGCCTCCTTAGAACTATGTTTATGGTTCCCATTTAGAGTAAGGCATAAAACCACAGGGGCACAGGGATCAAGAGGTTACTACGAAAAATAAAGCTGTGCTCTGAAGCACCCCCTGCAGGTAGGATCCTGTCGAGACAGCCAGAAGGAGGGGAGGCCACTGGTCAGCATTCTGGGCTATTTTTGGTTCCCTCCCACCTGCCCCTCCTTTTGGCCCAAGTTCTAATCCCACTTGCTTTGTCACCCACTGCCTGTTTATGGCAGCTTCCTCTCTGGTCTTCAGTGTCCTCACTGATCCAATGAATACAGCATCGCTCCTCTAATCACATATATTCATGCAGCAGTGTAAATGATGTGAAAGGGCTTTGAAAATCGCAGTAAGTGAAAGACTGGGGCACTGACTTCTTCCTATTTTCCCAAGTCCTGCTTCAGAACCACTGTCCTAGGTCCCCAGCCCTTAACTCCATCTTGGCCCTTTGATCAAACTTTGCCTACTGAGGGGCATAACTAGACAGTATCCCCAGGAAAGAGACGAATATTACAGCCCCTATTTCTTCTCTTTGCTATTTCCCATGATCACTTACATCTAGAAACTGGGATCCTTTCTCTGGTTGGTGGGACCCTCTCCGTAGACCAAAAGACAAGGGCACATAGGCATCATAATGGGCATTCAGACATGGTATGATGCAAGGGGTGGGCATGTTATAAATGCTGGGGTGGGTCTGGGCACATCCCACTTACTCATTTGGACTCACTGGGAGAAGTGATTCACTAGAATTCTCATTGGAAGAAATGACAGGAAAGCTCCCTCCAATATCTCAATTTCCACCCCACCCAGCACCTGGTTTTATGATTCCACACCCTCCTAATCCATGCTGCCCTCCTAATACAACCCACTCTCGTAAGCCATCCCACTCTCGTGCCCGCGAATCCCTCCCTCTTCTTCAATCTGCCAAGCCCCTTCCTCCTCTCCAGAAGTACGTGGATTTTTCAGTTTTCTGCCCTACTGTTATCCCACTGTGGCTCATACCCGCCCTCCCCACTACCCTACCCTAATACTCTACCTGCCCTGCTCTTCTGCTATTCGTTACAAACCATCCATTTGTCAAAGCTCTGGGCCCAGAACTCTTTCTGGTAACTCCCTTATCGATCACCGTAGCCCTCCGCCTAGCCCTACTGGTCAACGCTTGGGTCCCAGAACTCTTCCCTGTGATTCCCGTATCCGTTCCCCTATTCCTCCCCCTAGCCCTCCTTGCCAACGCTCTGGTCCCAGAACTCTTTTCTGTGACTCTCCTGTCTGTCCCCCTACTCCTCCTCCTAGCCCTGCTTGCAAATGCTGTCGTCCCAGAGCTGTTTCCTGGGACTCCTCTACCTGTGCCTCTACCCCTCCTCCTTAGCCCTACTTCTTTCTAGTAACCTGTACTCTAGTCCCCAGCCCCCAGCCCTGCCATCCCCAACCAGACCTGGCGGTTCACAAATCTCATCTTGGAGATGGTTTCCCTGCTCCTGGGGCAGTTCTGGTACAGTTCAGGACGGCCAGGACTATGGATTCCCAGCAGTCTGACCTGGTGGACAAAGGAAATGCAAGACGATGGCAAAACAGCATTCAGCCTCAGTAAGTCACAAGAGCCCTTTTCCATAGCCAGGTCCTGGTCACCCTACTGTCATCTGTATTTTGCCTTTATTCCCATCCTGTTAATCCTCTTCAGAGAACAGAGATACCTCTAACAATTTTCTGTCTCTAAACAGTCTGCTCCTTTCCTCCCCTGCCTCATCAGCCAGCCTGCATGAGCCTCTACATTTGTTCCTGGCTTCACCACGGAACTCGGTCTATAGCCACAAAGCAAACAACAGGGCCAGTGACAGAGAAGGCAGAGGGGAGTGAGGAGTGGGAAGCACCTAACCTGTTCTCAAGGAGGTTAAGTCCTGCCCTGGGTTCAAGTGAGTGCAAGAACAATGACCCCTGAGAGCTCACAGGGCACAAGGCCCCCACTATCAGTGGAAACTCAGTTTGGGTTTTGTTTATGTTTTTGTTGCCTGGCTTATCCCAGAATTTATTTGTCTTCACCCTAGGATTCTAGAACCATGGTAGGGATGTTCTGTCCTTGGGAAATGTCTCCTGCAGTAGGGGGTGGGGCCCTCCACTGTGCTCTTATCACAGCACTAAGGGCTGAGCCTCTTACATCAGCTGCTTCTACCTCACAATGGGGAGGGGAGCAGAGTCTGCAAAGCAAGAGCACGTCCGGATCCCACTCAGATGCCTGCAGCACATGAACTCATGATGCTTAAAAAAGGCCCCTCTTCCGTTGGTTATCTAGATGCAACATCTAGAATCTCAATCAAAATCCCACTATATTTTTGAGAACTTGACAACTGAAATTTATATGGAAATGCAAAAAGCCAAGGTTAGCCAACACTCTCCTAAAAAGACATTTTTCCCTACCAGATAATCAGAACTTATCATGAAATTATAGTAAGATAGGAGTGGTGAAAGCATAGACAAGTAGACAAATGGCACAGAATTGGGACCAGAAAGAGACTCACACACGTGAACACTTCCTTTAAGACTCCTGCAGCAGACAGAACAGTGGGGACAGGATTGTCTCTTCAAGCAGTTGGTGCTGGGTCAATTGGGTACTCAAAAAAAAAAAAAAAAAAAAAATCAAGCGAGATTCCCACTTCACACTACACTCAAAAATCAGGTAGAACACAAGTCTACTATGATACAGTAAAAGCAATAAATATTCTATGACTGCTCTGCCCATGCATGGTTACTGAATACTTGAGATGCGCCAATAAGCGTAAAACTTGCATTGGAATGTCAAACAGCAGGAAAAACCAATGTTAGATATCTCGGTAACTTTTAAATTGAAAGTTTGAAATTATAATAATTTGTATATACTGAGTTAAATAAAACATTATTAAACTTAGCTTTATTGGATTCCCTTTTCTCTATGTGGATACTAGATAATATTTAGTCGAGGTAATATGTGTCTCACTTCATAATTTTTATTGGATGGCAGTGATCTAGAAGATAACACAGAAATATATCTTCAGGACATCAAATTAGGAAAAGATGTCATGAATGGCATTTACGAAACAGTAACCATAAAGGGAAAGGCTAATACATTAGACTGCATTTAAATTTTTGGTCTCAAAGAGACAGCATTAAGAGACTAAAAAGGCAAGCCACAAAGAGAGAAAAGATGTTTGTAGCACACACAATTCTCAAAATAATAAACTCCAACAAACTAATAGAGAACAGACACCCAGTCAATAGTAAAACACATTCAACACTGTCTCCCAGACACCCAAACGCATCTGGAAGCACCCTGTGTCCCAAATGAACGAATGAACACATGGTGGGGAAGAGAACAGGCTTTAAAGTCAGTGTTTAGGTACTTGCTAAATCCAGGGGGTGGCTAATTTCTCAACGCTAGGCACACTTTTGGTTCTTTTAAAGTAAACTGTATTACATTAAGCATCTAGAAGAGTCATTCATAGGAACAAAAGGTAAAATGGTGGCTGCCAGGGGCTGGAGAAACAGGGAAATGGAGAGTTGTTCAATGTGTGTGAAAGAAAACGTTCTGGAGACTGGTTTCACACAACGTGAATATACTTAACACTAGTGTACTATACACTTAAGAATGCCTAAGAGGGTACATTTTATGTGTAGTTTACACCGAACTTTTAAAAACTCTAAAGTCACTATGTTACTTAGAATGGGAGAGAGCTATTCCACCTATATTATCACACTGGTGATATCTGCCACATTGGCCAGAATCTTCTCTGATATAGAAAACCTCCAGTTTTCTGAGATACACACAGAGTTTGGATTCTGGACATCTGCTTTTAAGTGGGAAGAGGTTTCTGACCCCTTACAAAATCTCTTTTAGGGAATGATTGGCCAAGATGAGCTTCAATCTTATGTCCACTACCTCCTGGCCTGCCACTTTGCTGTGAGTCTTTTCTGGGTGGTGTCCAGGGGCAGTTCCAGTGACCAGGCAGGTGCTGAGAAGCACAGGCAGGTGAGTTAAGCACTGGAAGGAGGTGGGGTGTGAAATAAGATCCTGAGAGGTGGGAGGGGAGTGGGCAGGGTGGGTGGAGGCAGGCGACTGGGTGACAACACCAAGATCTACTCCAGCAGGATGAGGGGACACTTGCCAGGAGACAGCGTGCGATGCCATTGCCTAGAGTTGGCAGAAGGACCAGGAGCAGGCAGGCAGCGAGAGGGCACCCAGGCAGCGAGAGGACACCCAGAGTGCTGCACGGAGTCCACAGTGGGACACCAGAGGGAAAAGGTGACCCCAGATGAGGTTCATCGGAACCAGATATTGTGGGAACTGTCACACCAGACCAAGAAGCATGGAGGCCACAGAGGAACACCCCAGGGAGGTGACCCCAGGGTGAGGTTCATCAGAACTAGATCTTGTGAGAACTGCCTGACCAGACCAAGCAGCACGGAGGCCACGGTGAGACACCTGAGGGAAAAGGCGAACGCAGATGAGGCTCATCAGGAACAGATCTTGTGGGAACCAGAGAGGACAACCCCAGATGAGGTCCATCAGAACCAGATCTTGAGGGAACTGCACTTCAAAGTGCTGCAAACCCACAAACACTACATGCAACATCACATGAATGCCCTCTGCAAGGGTGAGGGGCCTGGCAGGATGGAGCAAATACCAGAGAGGGGGAATGCACCCTGAAAAAAAGGAGAGCCCTGGGGACTGTGGAAAGTGGGGTGTGGGGCTCATTAAAGGAGAAGACACCTTCTCACGCCCTACCTCCTTTCACAGACTTTAGGAGCGATGTCTTTGGAGGGGGCCTCACCTACATCACATCAGATGTATTAAATGTATTAAAAAGCATTCACATCTCATGAAACATTTTCACTGTAGAAATGAGAGGTTGAATACCATTTTCTAATTTTGCTTTTGAAATGTAACTGTATTTTGCAGGATTGTTATGGTTTTCTTGGTATTTTGGTTTCTTTCTAACAAGCTAAAGGTTTCTACTTAGGCTTCTGATCTCGTAGACCTTTGGAAAGCTCAGGGTTGTAGAAGCCTTGGGCCCATGCTGTTCCCCTGATGAGGCAGCCCTGCCCTCCTTTCTCATCACTGCGCATGCACCATGGGTGGTCACATCAGCTCCTTAAATGAAGCTTCAGAACCACGCACAAAACCACCTCCCATATCTCTTCCCTGGACAACCCACAGGCACCTCACACTCACTAGGTGGAAAGCCAGGTTACCCTGTACCTTCTTCTGCACCCTCTGCTATTCTAGAAGGTCTTGTGTCTCAGCACAAGGCACCACAGTCATCCTCTTGTGGGCAACAAGCCACCCAGGTGCCCAGGCAAGAGACCGAGGGCATGAGCTATTCCAGTATAATAAAGAAAATATATAAAATAAGAATAGTTATACTAGATGTAGATCATAGATACGATTATATATGAATATCATTATGATTAGTTTATAGCAATTACTCTTTATTCCAATATTATAATAATCTTCACTCTACAATCATAACCTAGGAAAAACCAGGCCATACAGAGATAACAACTGAAGGGACACGGTGACAAGTGACCAGAAGACAAGAGTGCGAGCCTTCCGTTATGCCCAGACGGGACCATCAAAGGGAGCTCCTTGGTCTGAAGTGGTAGCTGGCCTAAGGAGGCATCCCATTACCTAGCCGGACTGTGGTCTAGCGGTAGCGTCAGTGCCAAGGAAAAGCACCCACTACTTAGCAGACCAGGAAAGGGAGTCTCCCTTTCCCCAGAGGAGTTAGAGAAGACTCTACTCCACCACCTCTTGTGGAGGGCCTGATATCAGTCAGGGCCACCCGCAGTTATCTGGAGGCCTGTCTCCCTGTAAAGCTGTGCTTCAGCGGTCACCCTCCTGTTTCACTTTCATGTTCCACTCTGTACACCTGGCTCTGCCCTCTAGACAGTAGTAGCAAAATTACTGAAAGTATTAAAGTCTTTGATCTTTCTGAAGAGAGCATAGAAGAAATAATGACGTAAGCTGTCCTCTCTCCCCGCCTCGGCTACCTAACAGGGAAGGGCCCCCTGTCCGGTGGATACGTGACTCACGTGACCTTATCAATCACTGGAGATGACTCACACTCTTTACCCTGCCCCTTTTGCTTTGTATCCAATAAATAACAGCGCAGCCAAGCATTCGGGGCCACTACCGGTCTCCGCATCTTGGTGCTAGTGGTCCCGGGCCCAGCTGTCTTTTCTTCTATCTCTTTGTCGTGTGTCTTTATTTCTATGATCTCTCGTCTCCGCACGCAGGGAAAAAGACCCACAGACCCTGTAGGGCTGTTCCCTACATCCTCTCTCCCACATTAGAAGCCCAGGAGTCATCCCCAAGGTCTCTCCCTCACTCCACGCATGCAGGGAGGCACAAGTCCTGTTGATTCCTTCACATTTCTCTCACCTGTTCCTCCCTCAGTGTAAGACTCCACTATGCACGTGGAAGCACCTACACCTACACCCACATGGTTTCACATCATTTCACCCTAACCTGCCTCTCTCCCCATCCTCACTCCCAAAGCCTCAGCAAGGCCCTGCTCTCTCCTCCCTGGATTTGTCTGATGGGCTTTTCAACTATTCTCTTTCCCTCCCGCCCATCCCCTCCACCCCTGCTAGTTAGGGCTTTGTTAGTAGGTCAACTAGATCATGTCAATCCCCATGTAAGATCTTTCCGAGACCCTCACAGCTCCTGAGCTTAAATCAGCATATACAGCACCTTTAGGTCTGACTCTGGTTTCTGCCTGGATTCACCCCATACTCCCCTCCACCTTTCCACTTGCATCTCTATTTATTTATCTAAATTATTTTTGAGATGAGGTGTCACTCTGTCACTCAGGCTGGATTGCAGTGGTGTGATCACAGCTCCCTGCAGCCTTGAACTCTTGCCCACCTAAGCTTCTGGAGTAGCTGGCACTATAGGCACACACCACCAAAACTGGCTATCTTTTTCCCAACTCCATCTCCAACTCCTGGCCTCTAGCAGTCCTTCTGCCTCAACTTCAGCCTCCCAAAGTGGTGAGATTACAGGTGTGAGCCACTGCACTCAGCCATATGTATATATATATAGAGAGAGGGAGAGAGAAATTCCTTGCATCTTGCTTTTGAGCTTTGTTTAGTATATAAAGTCTAGACTGGGTATATAGTTCTGAATTTAAATGCATGCTCTATGACACTGGCTTTTCGCTTCTTTTCTGAACTGCAGTTTTTCCATCTGAAAAATGGAAATAACAACCCACCACTCCATGAGTCTTTTAAGAATTGAAGATTTGCTTAAAGCATGTAGCTCAGAGGAGGTATACAATAAATAATGTCTGTCATAATCATTACCCAATGATTACAAGCGTTCACTTGTTCTTCTCGCCAGATAAGTTAATTTCATCAATGTATTTCCTGACTGCCTACTCCCCATGCCTCTGTTTATTGCTGTCATCTCACACCACACAGCAGCTCAGTGATTGTGCTGGCCAATCTCGAGTGTGCATTCACATCTGTGTCCTTAGCACTCCCTGGCACTAGCTCTACAGCTATCTCTGCAGCCTATAACTCATCCAGATAAAGACCAGCAGGAGTGCCTCTGGATCTACCAGGTACACTCTGACATCTACCTGAATTCTCCCCTTTAGAATTTTTCACATGATTCTTACCTGGTATATTCCAACAGGCATTTTCTCCAGATAGTCGTTCTTCTTGCCTTTTAAAATCAGCTTGGTTAGGACAGACATCCAGGCATTTATTAGGCCCATGGGACCAAGGAGATGACTGACACAAAATTGCTGGTGAAGATGGGACTAGACAGGATTAGAAAACTTTGTCTAGCAGAAAGTGGCTATTGTTTTAGTAGTTTTAAAACTTGCCAAACTCATATGAACAGGGCATTAGACTTAAATTGTTTGATCATGATACAATGTGTATGTGTATCAAAACATCAAACTGTACCTCATCAAGTATATAGAATTATAATGTTTTCATTAAATAATTAAAAAGTTAGTATCTTTCAATTAGTTTGGAGAACTGAGTGACATTATAAAAAATTAAAAATTTGCAGGACAAATTTTAACTTAACTGGCTATGGGATTTAAAACTGAGTACCGTAACTTATGAAGCAGGAAAATAAATTCTTCCTACTTGTTACTGTGAGGTATCTTTCCAGGCATTATGACCATTCAAGAGCAGTGAAATAAACTCATTTTAGAGCCACACATTCAAAGTCTTATAATAATTATTGAGCAAAGTTTTCAAACTTGATAAACCAGACTTAAACACAGTTTTACATGAAAAAGTAAATTATATACTTTCCTGATTCAGTTTATTGAAAGGTAAATTCACTGACAACAGGGTCTTTAAAAAGCAACAGCGTTCTGAGAGTGTTGATATAGTACTATGTTTTGGACATGAAGTGTAATTCAATAAATGATGCCAACATGTTTAAAAGAACCTCGTGTAAACTTTTTTAAAATCTCGATTCTAGAAGGAACTAACTTATGTGCATGTTTCTAAATACAAAGTAAGTTATTGCCAAGGAAATAATGACCAGGAAGCAATAATAAAGAAAAGGGATTTGTTTAATTTTAGACTTGTTTTAGGAATTTCTATCTAGCTTAGCTAATTATCTTCAAATCCCAAATACTGTATTCTCAAATATCACACTAACACCAACTAAATCACAGAGCAAGTTTATGGTATGAAATAAAATAAATCTTCACTAATCCAAAGAGAAGACAGCTGGGAACTGCATCAAGCAAACTTGCTCCCAATTTATTACTAAATAAGATGGCTACAAAGATAAGGAAGCTACATACCTCCCTCACCATTTGCCCTTAGGAAATTTCCTTGTGGGCAAAGGATGAACAGAGCACAATGCCATCTCTCTGCTCACCTGAGACAAATGCACATCTCACTGTTTCTTCTGCTCTATCATTTCACTAAGCCAGACTAAGGCATGAGTGAAGATTCTTTTACCCTCCTCTCACATGTAAATTGTGTATTCAGAAAAAAGCTAATCAGAGACTCAAGAGAGTGCAACCATTTGTCTTAATCTACTTATGACCTGGAAGCCCCCTCCCATGCTTCCAGTTGTCCCACCTTTCTGGACAAAACCAATGTACATCTTAAACATATTGATTGATGTCTCACAATTCGCAACAATGTATAAAAGCAAACTGTACCCCAACCATCTTGGGAGCATGTCCTCAGGAACTCCATAGGCTGTGTCATGTCCATAACCTTGGCAAAATAAACTTTCCAAACATTGAGACCTGTTCTCAGATATTTTGTACTCACAATTGAAAAGAAACTTACGGAAAGAAGTCCTCAGCTTCCTGCTGTACAAAGCTGACTCGAGTCTTCTTTGGTGATCCCCGGCATTCTCATCAGACCCCCCTGGTGGAAGAGCATGTGGGCATTATATCATCGACATACACAGGTGTAGGTGTCTGCTTTACAGCACAACATTAAGAAGTCTAATGAAAAAGGTTTTCTTGTCTTGACAATCTAAAACAAAGGGTCCACGAATCCAGCAAGTAACTACTCTGTAAATGTGTTAAATGCAAAGTGTAAGTAAAATGAGGGTCTTTTTAGGTTACTGCTTAGAGTGGAAGTTAGGGGACCTCAGTTCTGGCAATAAAATCAATCCCTCATTTGGAGGTTGATATTAGGGTGAATTCTGGAAATGATACTTTATTTAACCCTTAAAACTTAGCATTGAATACATGACTACAGTGGCATAATATAGAATTCTAATATAGTGAATCTAATACAGGTAGATATTTCTAAGTGCCCCTAGAATAACTCAAAATTATTTGCTAAGAAATGCTAAGATCTCTGCAAAATGGCTTTCAGATAGCTAATTGTGGTTGGGTTTTTTGATGTGCTTTCCCTGATACATTTTTTTTTGTCCCGGGAGTCAGGGGATTGGAGGTAAAGACTGCTTTGCCACACTAATGAATATGGTGTTAAAAGTACAGGAGGTAAAAATATGTTCTCTAATTAATTATGCTCCTATATAAGTGAAAAGGACGTTTGAAAATTTTAGTGGACAACCACTTCTGAAACTATATTTAAGGTTAGATTTCTTTATTAGTGTCTCTTTGATATTCATTTCATACCCTTCCAGGATACCTCCCCTCCCCCACCTACTCATGGTTCTATAGCTAGAGCAACAGTACTAGAAAAAGTCTATTGTTTTTAATTTAAAGAATCCTACTTCCAATTTTGTAGAACACTAAATTAAAAACCAAAACTAATGGAAACTATCCATTTGTATATCCTTACCTTGATCATAAATTTTTGGTCTATATTCTTCACCGAAGCATTCACACTCCAGGAACTCATTATTTAGGTCGAATTCTTCTGTCACTGTGTCATTTACTTTATACCACTTTCCTTTTCCACAACCCCTAGAACTCACAGATCAGACAAACACATTAAGGTTAAAAACAAACACCCTCATCCCCAGCATTTATCTCTATGCAATGTCTACAAATAAAGCAGGTGACCACGATCTTAAACATCTAAGGAAAATGTGGCAATAATTATATCAATTTCTAAAATAACTTTTCAAATTGAAGGGGTAAAACCAGTTACATCAAGCTTTAAAAATTCAGAATGAAATGAGGTCAAAGAACAAAGCCAACGTGTCCTGCGCCATGAAGGTGAGTGTGGATGATAAGGGAGGCAGAGAGAGCAGGGGAGAGGCTGGTGGCCAGTGAGTGAGCACCACCTCCAGGGATCCTCCCAACCTGTCCTTCATAAAGGAATAGCAGGGGGCCTGTGTGTGCTGCCCATTGTATATGACGACACTAAGTGCACAGTCTTCTGTGAAGGCACTTTTCTTTTTTTTGTGGGGACCCTCCACCTTCCTGTATCTATACTTCACACTTCTTCACCAATTCCCAAAGAGAAATTCTGCCAAGCCATTCTAGAAACTGTAAGGCTCCATGTTCAGCATCCAGGGAAACTATGTTAATGGAAAAAGACCATATTAATGTGGATTAGTAACACAGCAGGACTCAATTAAGTTAGACAGAATTCAGACGACGTGATTTCCTAGTTTAAGCCCAGAGTAACTGCCTCTTCCATTTAATTACAAAACCGAAGAAAGGGCAATTCTGGGAAAGCCTAAGTAGCCCCTTGTTTGAGCATTTTCCTTCACAGCAATGACAAGGCTGCTCTCTAGAAATGAGTGCTCCTGTACAGAGATCTGCCTGTTCCATGAGCAGCAGTTGCTTCAGACAAGGGCTCCTCATAACACTGGGGCCACGGCCTTTCACATGGTGAATGAAACATGAAAACTGAAAAAATAATTGAGTGAGGAAATTGTTTTTAGAAATTTCAGAAGGAGAAAAGTTACCTTTATTTGTTCATCATATTTAGTGGAGCAACTGATCTCCCAGTCAAATCCAAATCTCATTACGTCAATTACTAAGATACTAGATCAAAACTTAATACAAGTCCTTTCCACCGAAACAGAATTCACAGACACAAGCAAATACAAAGAAAAGATAAATCTAACTATGAATAAAATCCAGCTTGCTACAAAGTAGTTATCCAATTTTCTTTTCTGTTTTTTCCCTATAATTGAAAATTGACCCATCTGATAGAAACTTGGGGTTAGTGACTGAAGTCTAGTGAATCAGCTGGGCTAAGCAACAGTCAAGGTATGGGAATGAATAGTTGGGAAATCTGATCTCTAGTCCTGGCTCGCTACTCACCACAGTGTTTCCCAAAAAAAGAATAAAATATTTAGGAATTAATTTGACCAAGGAGGTGAAAGACTTGTATAATGAACACTATAAAGAAGACATGAGTAAATGGAGACATAACCCACATTCACGGATTGGAAGACAATATTGTTGCGATGTCAATACTATCCAAAGCAATCCACAGATTTACACAATTCCCATCAAAATCACAATGATTTTTTGCAGAAATAGAAATATCTATTCTAAAATTCATAAGGGATCTCAAGGAACCCCAAATAACCGCAACAATCTTGCAAAAAAAACAAAGCTGGAAGATTCACACTTACTGATTTCAAAGCTTACTACAGAGTTATAATAATCAAAACAGTGTGATACTGGCATAAAGACAGACATATAGACGAATGAAATAGAACAGAAAGCCCAGAAATGTACGCTTACATGTATGGTCGAATGACTTTCAACAAGAACGCCAAGACCATATAATAGGGAAAAAGTCATTTTTTCAACATATGGCATTGGGAAAACTAAATATCAACATGAAAAAAAATAAAACTGGATCTTTACCTAATACCATATACAAAGTTAAAATCGATCAAAGACTTAAATATAAAACCTGTAAGTATGAAACTCTTAGAAGAAAAGATAAGGCAAAAACTTCACAACATTGCATTTGGCAATGATTTCTTGAATATGACACCAAAAACACAGGCAACAAAATTTTAAAAATAGACAAACTGGACTTCATGAAAATTACAAATTTTGTGCATCTAAATACATTATCAACAAAGTAAAAATGCAACCCACAGAATGGGAGAAAATATTTGCAAATAAAGTGATTAATATCCAGAATATATAAAGAACTTCTAAAACTCAACAACAAACAACAATTTAATTCAAAAATAAGCAAAGGACTTAAAGAAGCATTTCTTCAGAGAAGATAGAAAATGACCAATAAGCACACGAGAAGATATTATCACTAGTCATTAGGGAAATGCGAATCAAAACTGCATTGAGATACCACTCCGCACCCATTAGGATGGCATCTATAAAATAAAATAAAAATAGAAAATAACAAGTGTTGGCAAGGATGTGGAGAAACTGGAACCCTTCTGCATGGTTAGTGGGAATGTAAAATGGTACAGCTACTGCAGAAAACAGTATGTTGTTTCCTGAACAAATTAAAAATAGAATTACCATGTGATCCAGCAATTGCACTTCTCAGTATATACTCAAAAGAACTGAAAGCAGGGTCTTCAAGAGATTATTTGTACACCTCATATATAGCTGTATTACTCCAAATATCTAAAATGTGGAAGCAATCCAAGCATTCCTGGACAGATGAATGGATAAGCAAAATGTGGTCCACACAGACAATGGACTGTCCTAAAAAGAAAGAAAACCCCATCACATCTACCCACATGGATGAAACTTGAAGACATTATGCTGAGTACAAGAAGCCAATCACTAAAAACAAATGCTTTATGATTCCATTTATATTAGATACTTAAAACAGTCAAAATCAGAGACAGAAAGAGGCTGGGGGAGAAGGGAATGGAAAGTTATTGTTTAATGGGTACAGAATTTCAGTTTTGCAAAATGAAAAGAGATATGGAGATAGATGATGGTGATGGCTGTGCAACATTATACATGTATTTATTGCCACTGAATGGTAAACTAAAAATGGCTAAGATAATACATTTTATGTTATATATATTTTTACCACAATTAAAAAATTGTGGTGGGGGGGAAAGGTCCTGGGTACACAGTCTTCACTCTTCTAACAGGAAAAAAAAAAAACAAAAACAAAACTCCTGTTTATTGAATATTTCTCTCCTCTCATTACATTTTTTTAGCAGAAAATGAGAACATACACTTTTACTTTTCAAAATAACTAACACCATGTCACTCATTTCCATAAGCCCCTTACAATTTTTTTTTTTTTTTTTTTTTTTTGAGATGGAACTTGCTCTAGCCGTAGCCAGGGTACAGTGGCGATCTCTCGACTCACTGCAGAAGCTCCAGCCTCCCAGGGTTCACGCCATTCTCCTGCCTCAACCTCTCAGTAGCTGGAACTACAGGCGCCCGCCACCACGCCCAGCTAATTTTTTTGTATTTTTAGTAGAGATGGGGTTTCACCGTGGTCTCGATCTCTGTTTCTGGCAGGACCATGCCCTCAGCCTCCCAAAGCGCTGGGATTACAAGCGCCCATGGCACTGCCACCTCACAATTTTTAACCAGAATACAATTATCTTCTCTCCACCTAAGATGCCAAGTTGCTCTGCTCTTTTATAATTAATCGGTTAAAATTTACAAGAAACGCTTAAGCTTGCTTACTAAACTCTGAGAGCCAAGCTTCTATGCAATGTTTATATCTGGTAGCTAATTCCACTCCCATTAGCTTTTGGTGATGACCTAGCAAGACTTGCTTTAAATGGTGTTTTTTGTTTTGTTTTGTTTTGTTTTTTGGGAGGACAAAGCCTTGAAACAAAGATTAACAGTATATTCTCCACACCTAGGTTTAACACCTGAACAGACATGACCTCACACCTAACACTTTGCAGTAGTTGTGTTTAAATCTGAAAGCAATCTGTTGCTAAAAGGGTATTATTTCCCTCTTTAATGTGCTTTGATTTACTGTTCTACTGCATTTCAGACAAAACTCTTAGTAGATGATGTTTACTGGGGGAGAGGAAGATAAGCAGAGGTTTACCTTGCTTGCTGCCTACTCTATTAGGAATATCATTAGTTCCCATTAAGTTTGATTCTCTCAGCTACAGCCTAGGACTGAATTTAGCACTCTGGGAAATTAGATTTACTCTCACAAGCAACTAAGGCACTACTTAGTCAATTACTAATCCAAAGCAATAATGTTAGCTCATAACACTTTCCAAAATTCATCAGAACAATGAAGTTCTACCCAAGTTGAAATCTGCACAGATACACCTCTCATTTATCACCACAGGTGTCTCCTTATTTCCATCCTCATCCTGCAATGGCTTGTATTCTAAACTAAGAGAGAAACAACCTCAAAATCTAACATCTCCTAAACTCTGAGCACTTAATCATAACCTGACACATAGAAAGCTCAGAAAACAAAATGTCAGGCCAGGTGCGGTGGTTCATACCTGTAATCCTAGCACTTTGGGAGGCCAAGGTAGGCGGATCACTAGCTTGGTACTGAAAGAGTCGGACCAACTCAAAGAGTCGGACCCAATCGGGCTCAAACCAAAGACACGCTGGTCGCAGTCAAGAGATTTTACTGGAGGCACCAAGGCGACACCACACGGAGGAGGAGAAGGAAGGAAGAAGGGGTGAGCTGCTTAGGTGCTGGGTTTTTATACTCAGTGGGGCTACGCGGGCATCGGTGATTGGCTTGGGGTGGGGTTTGAGTAAAAGGCAGAAGGTGTTCTTCCCTGATTGGCCTTCTCTTGGTGGGCTCCCGGGGTGGAGAACCGGGAACTGGGGGTGGAGAACCCGGAACCGGCGCCATCTTACTGTGCCCATGTTACCTAACAGGTACAAGAGCAACCTAGCCAACATGAAGTCTTGCCTCTACTAAAAATACAAAAATCAGCCAGGCCTGGTGACATGCACCTGTAGTCCCAGCTACTCAGGAGGCTGAAGCAGGAGAATCACTGGAACCTAGGAGATGGAGGTTGCAGTGAACTGAAATTATGCCACTGAACTCCAGCCTGGGCAACAGAGACTCCGTCTCAAAAGAAAAGAAAACTGAAGAAGAGGGGAGGAAAGGAGAGGGCAGGGAGGGGGAAGGAGGAGGGAAACAGAGGAGAGGAGGGAAGGGGAGGAAAGGAGAGGGCAGGGAGGGGGAAGGAGGAGGGAAACAGAGGAGAGGAGGGAAGGGAAGGGAAAGGGAGGGAAGGGGAGGGGAGGGGAGGAAAGGGGAGGGGGGGGAGGAGAGTAAAGGAGAAGATAAAAAAAAGTGTCAAATGAATTAGTACAAGTTACTGTCCCAGGCACAGCAAAGGAGGAGGCCGGAGGCAAAGGCAGGGATGTTGGAGACAAAAAGCATTAAACTGGGTCTCTGCTCTCAAGGAGCTTGTAATCTGATTCAGATAACGAATCATACATGTAAAAATTAATTAATTTGTGTCATATTTTCTGTGTAATCCTCCTCTAGTCCCAAAGAAGGAGAAGAGCCTCACATATTTGGAAAGCAGAAAGAAAATCACTGAGCCTGGCTACAACATAGTGCAGAAGCTGAGGGTAGGAGGCAGGGAGCCAATGAAGGGCCACAGATGGCAAGAAGCCTATTCATTCTAACAGTCAGAATCCCCCGATAGGTTTTAGGAGGCAAATGAAAGCTTGAAAAGTCACTGTAGTTGCCAGTGGAAGAATGACAGGAATGGGTGAAAGAGGAAGCAGAGAGACCCTTGAGGAAGCTATTGCCTTACACCAGATAAAAAAAAGCAAAAGGCAATGTGCTCTACAATAACAAAAACAGAGAAAGCCAATGCAAAGGTGATCTATGTTGGAGATGAAGCTCTGACTGCATTTTCAGATAAATCCGATGGTCAAGTAAGGTAAATATATCAAGTTAAGGGTATTCTGTAAATGTTTAGATGGTAACTTGTCACCTCTCTACTTGAACCCCAAATGGCACTTCAGAAAAATGGCACCCATGAACTTCATTTGGACAAATCAATTTTGAGATGCTTATTCACTCAAGTGGTGTTTGCAAGTAAGTGGCTGGATGTATGAGTCAAAATTCAGTTTAGTGGTCAGGACTGGAATTAATAGCATCCAGGAGATTTTCACAGCAATGGAACCATTTAAAGAATAAATGAAGATAGAGATGAAGTAAGATCTCAGATCAAAGGCCTGGGACACTCCCACCTTTATGATGCAGGCAGTTTAGGAGAAGCCTACGAAGAGGACTGAGGAGAAGAGGGGCAGAGAAGTAGCAGGAAACCCTACTGGAAGCCAAGACTGAGAAGACTTTCAGGGAAGGAACTATGTCAGATGCTGCTAAGCTGCCACGGAAGAGGAAGAATAAAATGTCAGCTTTGGAAAGATTGAGGTTGTGGATAAATTTGACAAGACTGGTTTCTATGCAATGACAGAAAGAGAAGCTACATGGCAATGTTTGTAATAAAATAGAAAAACACCAGACATCACCCATGTGGCTAGGCCACAGACGAGAAAAATTCTCAGGCCTTTTGCCTGAGCACAAACTTTGACTTGCTTTGACCATGAATACACAGCCTTTGCCACCTCTCCAGTATCAGTGGAATGTACACTCTGAAAAGCCAAAAGCAGGGCATGAAACTGCATCATTCAACAAGCCTCTTAGGCACAGGATGCCTACCAGTTCCTCCAATATGCATTATCCATATTCGATGGTAGCAATTATTAATCTGGAGCCCATGGACTGAAGGGTTTATGAGGGACCATATGAAAAATTATGTGCAAGTGCATTTTTCTACTGCAGTAGTCCAAAGCTTTTATCAAATTTTCGAGAGTTCGACTCTCTATCAAAAAATAAAATATTAAGAACTTTGCCCTACACCAAAGAAATTATACAGCTCAGCAAAGTGAGACAGACTTTCTCTGAATTGAGCAAATCTATAGTGACAGAAAATCAATCAATGGTTGCCTAAGGCTGGGGGCAAAGGCAGATGGGGGGAGTAGGAGGCAGTGGCTAAGGGGTGTGGATTTCTCTATAGGGTAAGGAAGGTTCACAAGGTGACTGTGGTGTTGCACAGCTCTCTGTGAATATTCTAAAACCACTTCAGACACCAGATTTCAACAAATAAATTGAATGATATGTGAATTATATTTTAATAAAGCTGTTATTTAAAAAAACAATAGTAAGGGGCTGGGTTTCAGGTGAGACCTAGCACATTAACAGCTGTGGTGTATGGTGAGGAGAGGCAGAGAGGCCCAGCTACTGCTTGAGAAAGGCAGAGGGAAAAGTAAAGGGGACTTTGTCTTACACCTTAGCTATGAGCTCAGCCACCTGCAATGGGTGAGAGCACCAAGCAGGCTTTTGGGATGCTGATTCAGAGGCCTTGGCTCTTGGACAGCAGCATTCTGGACCCGCCCTGGGCCAGGGAACCACTATGAGAGAGGGTGGGTTCCAGACCTGACCAACATTCAGCACAAGCCCAACTGAAGAGCCCTCGGGCATTAAGTGAACACCTGGGCATTAGCCTGGCAGTGTGGGCCTGCAGTGGTGATGGCATGGGGTGGGGCTCTCTACACGGGGAAGGAAGGTGGGAAGAACTGTGTCTCGTGGTTTGGTGGCAGCTCAGCTACAGTAGAATAGAATACCAGGTAAATTTCTAAGGTTGTTGATTCAGTCTTTGCTCCCAGACAGCATCTCTATGAGACTACCTAGGATGTGGGGAGCTCACTGCACTGAAGGGAAGGACACAAGCCTGGATGGTTTTGCTACCTGCTAATTTGTGGGAGCTGCTTAGCAGGCATGAGTCAGTAGCCAGTGTGGCTGCAACGAGGCCTGGGCAGAGACTTGAGTACCCTGCCCCAGCCAGGGTCTGACCCAGTGGTGGTGGCTACAGGGGTATCCCAGGTCTGTCCCAGTGATGGTACAGCCAAAGGATTACTTTACGTCACTTCCAGTGGTGGAAGCCACAGGTGTACTTTAATCATCCCATCCCCCACAGCTAACCACACAGCTCAGCAGAGACAGACTGTTTGTTTGGGAGGAAGTAAGGAAGAAAACAAGTCTCTGCCTGGTAATCTAGAAAATTCTTCCAGATCTTATCCAAGGCCACCAAGCTGCTACCTCTGTAGGTCTGCGGGAAGCACAGCGTTACCAGGCTTGGGGTCCCCAGATACAGCCTAGATCACAACACCCAAGTCCTTTCAAATACTTGGAAATCCTTCCCAAGAAAGGACAGGATACGAACAAGCCCATACTGCTAATAAATTTGAGATAACACAGAGAAAGAATTCCTATTAGACAAGTTTAACAAAGAGTTTAAATAATTACAGATACCACGATGGAGTACTACTCAGACATACAAAATGAATGAGTCAGTCATTTGCAGCATGAAGTGGAAATCATTATGTTAAGTGAAATAAGCCAGACACAGAAAAACAAACATCACATGTTCTCACTTATTTGTGTTATCTAAAAATCAAAACAATTGAACTCATGGAGATAGGGAGTAGAAGGATGGTTACAGAAATTGGGAGGGGTGGTGGGGGCGGAGGGAGCTGAGAATGTCTAGTAGTACAAAAAATAGCTAGACAGAATGAATAGGACCTATTATTCGACAGCACAACTGTAGGGTGAATATATTCAATAATAATTGTACATTTCAAAGTAACTAAAAGAGTGTCATCGGAGCCAGGCGCGGTGGCTCATGCCTGTTATTTGGGAGACCGAGGCAGGTGGATCACACATGATTCAACTCCAGAATTTCTGCTTCTAATTATCTCAATCTCTTTGTCAAATTTATCTGATAGGATTCTGAATTCCTTCTGTGTTACCTTGAGTTTCTTTGAGTTTCTTCGTCACGGCTATGTTGAATTCTGTCTGAAAGGTCACGTCTCTGTTTCTCCAGGATTGGTCTCGGGTGCCTTATTTTGTTTGGTGAGGTCATGTTTTCTTGGATGGTGTTGATGCTAGTAGACATTTCAGGGGTGTCTGGGATTGAGGTTATTTGTGTAATGCTACTGTACAGGCTTGGGAAGACTTCCAGATATTTAAAGGACTTTGGTCTGTGATATAAGCTGCATCTCTGCTTTAGGGGCACCCTAAGCCCACTAACACTGTATTTCCTGCAGACTCTTAGAGGTACTGCCTTGATGGCCTTGGACAATATCCAAGAGAGAATTGTCTGAAACACTGGGCAGAGGGCTGTTCTCTTACCTTACTTTCTCTGACCATTGGAATTAATCTCTCACCCCACTTACTTAAAAGCTACAGGGGTGGGGGTGACACAAGCGCCTGTATTCCACCACCACTTGATAGCTGTTGGCTCAGACCAGAAGCCAGCATAGCACTGGGTCTTGCCCAAGGAGCCCACTCTAACAACCAACTCCTTGGGTACTGCCTATGTTTGTTCAAGGCCCTGGGGCTCTAGCCAAACATGCGGCAAAGTAGCCAGACCTGTGTCCTAGCTTCAACAAGGTAGCAAGTTTCCCAGTGGGTCTAGTGGGGACAGCTTGAAGTTTACCTATATTCGTGTATTGCGACTGCGTGGCACACACAAACCACAAAATGTGGTCCTTCCCATTCTTCTATCCCCTTTCCAAGGGGCCTCACTCCATAGCCACTGTCACCATAGGCCACAGAGACTACTGCCAGACTAATGCCAGTGTTCCCTGAAGGCCTCAGGGCACTTAAGTCAGGTGTGCTGAACGCTGCCTGGCCTGGGTACCTGCAGGGGCATGTGGGCTCCCTCTGACTCAGGGCAGGTCGAGGAATGTCATCAGAGTCAAATCCTGGAATCAGGAACCCAAGTCAGCTGCAGTGCTTTCGAACCCATTAGCTATTTGTTGTCTGAAGCCAGTAAGTCTCAGCATCTCAACCCAAGACCCTCAACACGGTACCGGTATCACTGCACTGGTTGTTGGAATTTAATGGCTCTTCAGTTAGCAGTGACCAAATCCACCACCACAGCTGGTCTTTCCCTTCAAGCTGGTTCCTCTCACCCAGTGTGTGCCTAGAAATATCATCTGGGAGTTAGGGCCTGTAAGTGAAGGGGCCTCATAACTGACCAGTGCCCTCTCCTGCTGTAGTTGAGCTGGTATCCAAGATGCAAGACAATGTCCTCCCCATTTTTTCCTTTCCCCTCAAGCGGAAGAAAGGGGTCTCTTTTGAAGGTGCAAGCTGTGTAGCCTAGCATTAGGGGAGGGGTAATGCCAGCATTCCTTCAGCCACCCCAACTGGTTTCTCAGTATGACACATGCCCCACCAGTCCACTGTCTCTAGGCCCAGTGCAGGACTAGGACTTACCTAAGAGTTAGTCTTTTTGGCCTAGATTTCCTTTAAAGTTTACTTAGAGACTCAGCATTTTAGCCCTCAGTGGCAAGGTTTGCAAGAACTTAAGTATATCTGCACAACGCAATACTCTTCATCCATAACAATATAATGTAATCTTCATTTGGAGCCATATGGATGAACCTGGAAAATATGATAGATGTCCCATGCAGCCAGGCATAGAAGAGACAAGCACAGATTCATCTCACTTATATGGAATCCAAAACTTTTGCCTTTAATAGGGAAGTTTTGGTGAGGAGTTTTTCTGAGAAGAGGGGAAAAAGGGGATGGGAAGATTGGTTATGGAGAACTGAAGTTGCAGTTAGTTGGGAGAAATACATTCGTATGCACTATACCACAGCTGGGTGATTCTGGTTAACAAAATACTGTATTTTTCAAAAAACCTAGAAGGGAGCAATTCAAATGTTCTCACAAAAGAGCAATAATACCTGCATGACAGAACAGATATGCCAAGTACCCTGATTTGATTACTAAAAAATACATGCATCAAAATGTCCCAGAGGAAAAACAGTCCCAGCATACTCTGTATTATGCACAGAAATTTAAGAAATGTGAATACACAGTACTGAAATATTTCACGTAAACACAGGAAAATGGCTAAATGAATGGCTTCAAAGAGTCCTGAAATGGAAGTAAAGCTGGAGAACTCACATCCCTGATATGCCACTGTGCTCCAGCCTGGGTGAAGAATAGACTCTCTAAAGTTCGAAAATTTGGGGGTCATAGAGGTGACTTCGGGGACTGTCACTCATGCTGGAGCACAGTGGCATGATCATGGCTCACTGCAGTCTTGACCTCCCTGGCACAAGTGATCCTCCCACTTCTGCCTCCTGAATAGCTGGAACTACAGGCACACACCGCCATGCCTGGCTAATTTTTTTGTATTTTTTAGAGATGAAGTTTTGCCATGTTGCCTAGGCTGGTCTCAAAATCTTTGGCTCAAGTGATCTACCCACGTCGGCCTTCCTTGGATTACAGGCATGAGCCGTTATGCCTGGCCATAAAAAAACATGCATGGCTACATCAAAGTGCAAAATGTTTGCAAGGAGGAAATATGAACCCAAGAAGGCTGGAGAGCGTTTGAGGGAATCTCACGTATCAGCTAAGGGGTTGTTATGGCAAATATGCAACACATTAACAGTGCTAAGTAGCAAAAACAGTTCCACTAAACTGAGCAAGATTACGAATAGGCATTTCTGCAAAGGTTGACTAAACCACAAACAAGCTCCCTTTCCGGTCAGATTGTATGACTAGTGGGACAGAATTAGTCAGGTGCTGCAGGGAATGGAGAAAAGTGACCCCTATGTCCTGATGGCTGGGACACAGATTTAAAAATTCAGCAGACCAGGCTCAGTAGTTCATGCCTATAAATCCCAGCACTTTGGAAAGCCGAGGCAGGAGGACTGCTTTGAGCTCAGGAGTTTGAGACGAGCCTGGCCAACATGACAAAACCCCATCTCTACTAAAAAATATTTTTTTAAAATAGCTAGGCATGAGTGACACCATACAACTACAAAGGCTGTGGTTGGAGAAATCCCTTGAGCCCAGAAAATGGAGGTTACAGTGAGCTGAGATCCCCACTGCACTCCAGCCTAGGCAATAGGCCCACCTGTATCTCCAAAAAAAAAAAAAAAAAATTAAAAAAATCAGCAAACTCTGGAGGTTGTTGGATCCTTTCCTTCCACCTGAGGCTTGGATGCAAGGCAGCCCAACTGGGGCCTGGCCCCAACACCCCACCTGCACCAGGGTTCCCCCTCCTCCCACAGCCAGGTCCTTCCTCTCTCTCCAACTACATGGGGAGTCTCCCTCGGGAACAGTCCTAAAGCCTCCTACACTTTCCAACCTCAAAAGCCCTTGAGAAATGAGTACTACTGTAAAATTAATGGTAAGATAGCAAGAAAGAAAAGGAGAACCTAGCAGGAATACAGAGAACATGCCAGAAGAGCTTCTGTACTCACCAGGAAGGAAAAACACCCCAAGCCGGGCGCGGGGGCTGCAGCTCTGTCCTCAGCAGTCAGCCAGGACACTTGGAGGTGTTTCTTCCCAGGATGCAGCCTCAAGTTATCCCAAAGCTGCCACGGCACCTGGCAGCTCTCAGGGAACACGAGCTTTCCAGTTTAACATAGGCAAGTCAATAAATGTGATACATCACATAAACAGAATTAAAAGCAAAGTCACATGGTTATCTCAATAGACACACAAAAGGCATTTGACAAAATCCAGCATCCCTTTATGATTAAAACCCTCAATAAGAAGCCTTAGGACACGCCTTAAGGTAATAAAAGCCATCTATGACAAACCCACAGCCAACATAATACTAAACAGGGGAAAGTTGAAAGCATTTCCTCTGAGAACTGAAGCAGGACAAGGATGCCCACTCTCACCACTTCTATTCAACATAGCACTGACAGTCATAACCAGAGCACTCAAACGAGAAATAAAGGGTATCCAGATTGGTAAAGGGGAAGTCAAACCGTCACTGTTTGCTGGTGATATGATTGTATACCTAGAAAACCCTAAAGACTCCTCCAAAAAGCTCCTAAAACTGATAATTTCAGCAAATATTCAGGATATAAAATTAACGGCACCCAAATCAGTAGCTCTGCTATACCCCAACAACGTGCAAGCTGAGAATCAGATCAAGAATTCAACCCCTTTTACAATAGCTGCAAATAAAAAATAAGTAAAATACTTAGGAATATACCTAACCAGGAGGTAAAAGAGCTCTACAAGGAAAACTACAAAACACTACTGAAAGAAATCATAGATGACACAAACAAATGGAAACACATCTCATGCTCATGGATGGGTAAAATCAGTATTGGAAAAATGATCGTAATGCCAAAAAGCAATTTACAAATTCAAAGCAATTCCCATCAATATATCACCATCATTCTTCACAAATCTAGAAAAGATAATTCAAAAATTCATATGGAACCAAAAAAGAGCCCACACAGCCAAAGCAAGACTAAGCAGAAAGAACAAATTTGGGGGCATTACATTACCTGACTTGAATCTATACTACAAGTCAGGAAAACAGCATAGTACTGGTATAAACGTAGGCACATAGACCAATGGAACAAAATAGAAAACCCAGAAATAATCCCAAATACTTACAGCCAACTTGCCTTTGACAAAGCAAACAAAAACATAAAGTTGGGAAAGGACACCCTATTTAACATATGTTGCTGGGACAATTGGTAAGCCACATGTAGAAAAATAAAACTGGATCCTCATCTCTTAGCTTAAACAAAAATCAACTTAAACCTGAGACCTGAAACCATAAAAATTATAGAAAATAACATTGGAAAAACCCTTCTAAACGACTGAAAAACTGAAACAAAGACTTCACTTATTAAGAACCCTAAAGTAAGTGTGACAAAAGCAACAAGTAGAAAATCAACTATAGGTAAGACTTAGGTAAACCAAAAAGTTTCTGCACAGCAAAAAGAAACAATTAGCAGAGTAAACAGACAACCCACAGAATGGGAGAATATCTTCACCATCTATACATCTGACAAAGGACTGATATCCAGAATCTACAAGGAACTCAGACAAATTAGCAGAAAAAAAAAATAAATCCATTCCATTCAAATAATAGTCTAAGGACTTGAACAGACAATTCTCAAAAGAAGATATAAAAAATGGCCAAAAAACATATGAAAAAATGCTCAACATCACTAATGATCAGAGATATGTCAATTGAAACCACAATGCTGGGCGGGTGCGGCACAGCTCACGCCTGAAACAGCACTTTGGGAGGCGGGATATAGGTGGATCCCGAGGGTCAGATATCAAAACCATCTTAGCCAACATGGGTAGAAAACCACCTCACAGGAGGTAATTAATTCTAGTGTGGTGGTGGGCACCTCTAGCCCCAGCTACTCGGGAGGCTGAGGCAGGAGAATCACTTGAATTCAGGGGGTGAAGGTTGCACTGACAACAGACTCTGTCAAAAAAAAAAAAAAAAAACTATGCCACCTCACTCCTGCAAGAATGGTCATAATCAAAACACCAAAAAATAATAAATATTGGTGGGCATGTGGTGCTTTTACACTGGTGGGAATGTAAGCTTAGGTACAGCCACTATAGTAGAAGCAATTGGTACAGATTTCTTAAAGAACAAAAGTAGAACTACCATGTAATCCAGCAATTCCGTTACTGGGTATCTACCCAGAAGAAAAGAAATCATTATATACAAAAAAAAATTTTACACACACATATTTGCCTGCCTTTCATTCACAATTACCAAAATAACATGTAACCAGCCCAAGTGCCCATCAATAAGTAGATTAAAAAATTGTGATATAAAAAAAATATATATATAGGAATACTATTCAGCCATAAAAGGAAAAAAAATAATGGGATTCACAGCAACCTGAATGGAATCAGAGACTAGTATTCTAAGTGAAGCAACATCAGAATGGAAAACCAAACATTGCATGCTCTCGCTCGTAAGTGGGAATTAAGCTATGAGGATGCAAAGGCATTAGAATACTACAATGGACTTTGGGGACTTGGGAGGGTGTAGGAGCACTTGAGGGAGATAAGGAACTACAAATTGGATGAGTGTATACTGCACAGGTGTTGGGTGCACCAAAATCTCATGAATCACCTCTAAAGAACTTACTCATATAATCAAACACCACCTGTTCCCCAAAAACCTATGGAAGTAAAATAAAATAAAATGAATAAATTTTGTGTATGCATACCACATACTTAACTTTTTTCATAGATTCATTGAGATATAATTTATATATTATTTAATTCACTCATGTAAAGTATAAAATTCAATTTTTTTAGTGCATTAACTGGGTGGATAAGCAATCACTACAATATAATTATAGAACATTTTTATGCTCCTTAAAAAAGAGCTGCCATTGTAATCTTTCCCCATTTTTCCCACTCTTCCTTTAAGCCCACTCCCAGCCCCTAGGCAACATGTCACTTCCCTGGGAGTTGCTAAGGATTTGCCTATCCTGGACATTTCATGTAAGCAGAATCACAATAATATATAGTTATGTGTGACTCACTTTCACTTCTCATGTTTTCAATGTTCATCCTTTTTTGGAGCATGTATTAATACCTTTTTCTTTTCATTGCCAAGTACTACTGTATTTTATGAACAGGCCACATTTCATTAATCTCCTCAATTGATGGCCATTTCTGTTGTTTTCTGCTTTTTATTGCTATAAATACTTGTATGCTACTTTTTGTGGAGGCATTTGTTTTAATTTCTTTTTGGTGTATACATAGGAGGTAATTTACTGAGTCGCATTGGTAGTGGCATATATTTAACTTTGAAGAACTGTTTCATTCTTCTGCATGTGGCTTGCCAATTATCCCAGCACCATGTATTGAATAGAGGTGTGTCGCTACAATACCCACAAAACACTCTCCCCCCCTTTACCACAGGCAGGTGTATCACCCGATAATTGCTGCCCACAATCTGACCCAACCACAGGTGTACCTGCACTAGACGGCATCCCAAACCTGCCTCCCCCCACCCCACCACGGGCAGTTCAGCTCCTGACAGCACACCCCTCAGTCAGCACCCAATAACGCCCCAGGCAGTGCAGCACCCAACAACGCCCCTAAACCACCCCCCACTGCTAGCACTGTAGCCCCGGATAACTCTACCCAACTCACTCCCTACATACATGAAAATAGTGCCTAACCCTTCCAAGGCCACGGCAGTACGCATTGTGTGCACAGCCTGCCTCCCCAACCTGCCACGTAGGCACTGAGTGTAGCCCCAGATAGCCAGCCAACCTGCCCCACCACCAGCAATGCCACCCCGCAGAGTGTACCCCAACCAGACCACTGCCACAGAGCAGGGTAGCCTCTAGCAGTGAACTAATGGGACACCAACCACTTTACTCCCAGAGTACAGGGCAACCCCAAAAACTGCCTACCCATCACATTTCCCACCGCTGCTTGACACCATTACCACGGCCATACCCACCAACCACAGAAACGCGGTTGCACCGAACTCCAGCGACCAGCATGCTGGCGAGGTACCTGCCCTTCTCCAGATTCTCTAGCCAGCAGGAAGCTCACGCTGCCGCCCCTACTCTGTAGCCACCACAACGCGGGAATGGTATTTCCAGGCTCCAGGCTCCAGGCTCCATCCATCCTCCACTTCCAGCGAGCAGCCCACCTTCCAGTTCTCTAGAAAAGCCGAGCACAGAGTAGCTCCTCACCCGGCACAGAAGACCACAAGTGATCACAGCGCCCAACCTCTGCATACTTTACCCTTACCGAGGTTACGCAAATAGCGTTCCCTGAACTACATGTTCTGGTGGACGAGAAAAACCTCTAAAACCCTACTCTGGTGGACTTTATTTTCATGCAGCGGTGGCAATATTTAAGACTTACTCTCATCAAAAATCCATTGGTAATAAAGTCCAATCAAATAACTTTCTCATCCAATCACGGCTGTATCCAAAGAACCTCTCAACAACACTTGACTATAAATGATACTGACAAAAACAGAATTTTCGGAATTTACCGTGTCTTGTCGAGTTGTGGTCAGTTACCTGGGCACAGAGTTAATTTCGAGAATGCTAGCGGTATGCACAGAGGCTACAGAACCCGCGGGGAACTGCTTCGCCACCGCTGTGGTTGGCAGCGACTGAGATAGCAGCGCGCCTGAAGCGGTAAGAGAAGGAAAACAGTTTTGGGATAGATGGAGGAGGGTAAAGTGGGTAGTTAAGTACCAAAGGGAAAAAAGGATAGCTAGCAGGAGAAAGCATTGCAAAAAGATGGCAGGGAAAAAATGGCAGGGAAAAAAGGTTTTGGGTAGATGGAGGCAGAAAAACGGTGGTGTTGAGGAAGCGGGGAGGAGGAAAGGTTTTACAGAAAAGAGCGGTGGGTAAAAAGTTTATGGGTAGATGGAGGGAGAAAAGAGGGTGGCAAGTGGCAGGAGGAAAGAGAGGGTGGTGATGGGGAAAAAGCAGAGAGCAACAGTAGAAGCGGTGGGGAGAAAAGAAAAATACAATTAGAGGGGAAAAGTTTTTGGTAGAGAGCAAAGGGTATAAGTGGGAGAAAAGGAGAAAAAATTATATATGGGGAGGAAGATAAGGTTTTGCGAAAAGATGGTGGCAGAAAAGAAAGACGGTGGGTAAAAAGTGTTTCGATAGATGGAGAGGGGAAAGAGGGTGGCGAAAGGGAGCAGGGATACACGGTTGGGAAAAAGATGGAAAAACAGTTTGGGGTAGATGGAGGCAAAAAGGGGTGTAAACAGGATAGGGGAAAGAAAACACGGAAATTGGTAAGGGGGAACTTTAGAAAGAAAGATGGTGGGGAAGTTTTGGGGGGTACAGGGAGGGAGAACAAAATTGAAACAGGAGTGGGGAGAAGGTTTGTGAAAAGGCGAAATATTTCGGGTAGATGGAGAGAAGAAGGGGTAGCAAGGAGGTGGGGAAAGACGATGAGGAAAACAGTTTTTGGGTAGATGAAGGGGGAAAAGAGGGTGGTGAGCAGCAACAGTGGGGAGAAGGCTTTGGGAAAAGACGGGGGAAAAGGTTTTTGCTTAGATGAAAGGGAGAAAAATAAAGTGACGAGAGGCGGGAGGAGAGGAAAAAGGGTGGCCAGGGAGTAGGGAAAAAGATGGTGGGAAAAAACAAGTAGAGAAAGTGGGTAAATGGATAGGATTTTGAAATGACGGTGGAGAAAAAAAATGGTGAAAGTTTGGGAGTAGGCGGAGGAAGAAAAAGGGTGGCGAGAGGGAGGGGGGCAAAGGCGGTCGGGAAAAGAAGGTGGGGAAATAATGGTGGGGGACAAAGGTTTTGGGTAGATTTTTTTAATAACAGTATTTGTATTTTGCTTTTGAGTAGCTTGAGTTCTTTATGTGTTTTGTGTATTAACCCGTTGCCTGATGCGTAGTTTGCAAATACTTTCTTCCGTTCTCTGGGTTTCTTCATTCTGATTGCTTCCTCTGCTTTGCAGAAGCGTTTAAGTTTAATGTAATTACATCTTTGCTTTTGTTGCTTGTGCTTTTGATGTCTATTTGAAAATTCCTTGTCCTAACCAATTTCATGAAGCGTTTATCTTATGTTTTCTTCTCTAGTAGTTTCATAGTTTCATGTCCTACATTTAAATCTTTATTTTTGAGTAGAGTTTTGTATGTGGTAAGATGACAGTCTAGACGTGTTCTTGTGCATGTGGGTTTTGGGTTTTCCTAGCACAGTTTATTGAAGAGTTTGTCTTTCCCGAATGTGTGTTCTTGGTGCCTTTTTTAAAAATGAGTTGACCATAAATGCGTGAATTTATTTCTGATTTCTCTATTTTGCTTCACTTGTCTATGTCTGTCTCATTCATTCCTCTCTCTGTCTCTCTCTCACCCCTTTTGTTGATGGCACCATGCTGTTGTGATGGTACCATACTTACTATAGATTTGTAGTACATTTTGAAATCAGGTAGTGTGATGTCTCCAGTTTTTCTTTTTATTCCAGATTCTTTTGTCTATCTGAGGTATTCTGCATTTCCATGTGAATTTTAGGATGGTTTTTACTATTTCTATGAAGAATGTCTCGTAACTTAAGATGGATTGCATTGATTCTGTAGATCCCATTGGGTGATAATAGATATTTTAACAATATTTTTCTAGTGCATGGACATGGGATATCTTTCCATTTACTTGAGTCTGCTTTAATATCTTTCATCTGTGTTTTATAGTTTTCATTGTGGGATCTTTTGCCTTTTGGGTTAAGTTTATCTTTAGATATGATTTTTTTGGTAACGAAATAACTTGATTTCTTTCTTAGGTATTTCACTATTGGTGCATGGGCATGCTACTCATTTTTATATATTGATACTGTATCTTGCAACTTGACTGAATTTATTATTTATAGTAGGTTTTTTATGGAATCTTTGGGGTTCTCTATATATATGTTCATGTCGCCTGCCAACAGAGACAATTTGACTTCCTTTTTTCCAATTTGTATGCCTTTTATTGCATTCTCCTGTCCAATTGCTCTAGCTAGGACTTCCAGTACTATGCTGAATAAAAGTGGTGTAAAAGTAGGCACACTTGTTCCAGATCTTAGAGGAAGAGCTTTTAACTTTTCCCCGTTGATTATGGTATTAGCTGTGCGTTTGTCATATATGGCTTTTGTTGCACTGAGGTATGTGCCTTCTGTGCTCATGTTGAGTTTTTATCATGAAGGAATGCTGATTTTTTTTCAGCATCTGCTTAAATGATTATATGGCGTTTGTTCTTGATGTGCTGAATGTGGTATCACACTTAACTTGTGTTTATTGAATCATCCTCATATTCCTGGGATGAATCCCACTTGATCATGGCAGATGATGTTTTTATTGTGTTGTCAAATGCAATTTTCAAGTATTTTGTTGAGGATTTTTTGCATCTTTGTTCATCAGGGATGGTTTTTCTTTTTGTGTTGTGTCTTGGTCTGGGTTTTGTACCAGGGTCATGCTGTCCTCATAGAACAAGTTTCAAAGCCTGCCTTCCTCTTCATTTTATGGGGAATATTTTGAGTACAATTGGTATTAGCTTTTTAAAAAATGTTTGGTAGAATTTAACAGTAAAACCATGATTGTTGTTTTGTTCTTTCCCGGGAGAATCTTTATTACTGTTTTAATTACAGTACTCATTATTTGTCTGTTCAGGTTTTTTATTTTTTTATCATTCTATCTTGGGAATTCATTACGTGTCTAGAAATTTATTCACTTCCAGATTTTTCAATTTGTTTGTATATAGATGTTTTTTGTAATCTATTCAAGCCTTCATATTTCTGTTATCAATTGTAATGTCTCCTTTATCATTATGATTTTTTTCTTATCCTTAGTCTAGTTAAGGCTTGTCAATTTTGATTTTTCTTTTTTTTTTTTTTGAGGCGGTCACTCTATGCATGAGCTGCAGGTGCAGTGGTAGCAATCTACCGGCTCACTGTAGCTCATACTCCGGAGTTCCACGCCATTCTCCTGCCTCAGCCTCTCCTAGTAGCTGGAACTACAGGCGCCCGCCACCACACCCGGCTAATTTTTTGTATTTTTAGTGGAGACGGGGTTTCATCGTGGTCTCAATCTCCTGACCTCATGATCCGCCCGCCTCGGCCTCCAAAAGTGCTGGGATTACAAGCGTGAGCTACCGCGCCCGGCCCAATTTTGATTTTTGTGAAACACCCCAGCACTTTGTTCCATTGACTTTCTGTAATTTTTGTTTCTATTAAAATTTCTTTTCTAATCTTTATGATATTTTTTCTACTAATTCTAGCATTTGATTTTTCTTGTTCTCAGTACTGGAGCTGTACTGTCAGGTTGGCTATTTGAGATCTTTCTACGTTTCTGATTTGTAGGCATTTCTACGTATGCATTGTTCAAACTTACAGCTGCCTTCCTGAATCCCACAGGCTTTGTTATGTTGTGTTTCTATTCTTACTTGTTTCAATAACTATTGAATTTCCTTTTTATTTTTTATTTATCGGTTGTTCATGAGCAGGTATTTTAATTTCCATATGTTTGTACAGTTTTTAAAGTTCCTCGTTACTGATTTCTAATACTGTTCCACTGGGGTCAGAAAAGATACTTGATAAGAGTTCAGTTTTTTTTAAATGTGTTGCGACTTGTTTTTTGGCCTAACACATAGTCTGTCCTGGAGAAAAATCCATGTGCTACTCAGTAGAATGTGCATTGTGCAGTTGTGGAGTGGAAAGCTGTGTAAATGTCTGTCTGGTCCATTCGTATAAAGTTTAACTGGTATTTTGTTGTCTGTATGATGTGTTCATTGACGGTAGTGGAGTGTTGAGGTTCTCTACTGTTACATTGCAGTCCATCTGTCCTTTAAGGTCTGTTAATATTTGCTTCTGTATTTAGGTGCTTGAGTGTTGGTGGAATATGCACTTACATTTGTTAGTCTGCTGTTTACTTCTTTCTCATTATATAATTATCTTTATTTTTTCTTTTTTTGACTTAAAAGTCTATTTTATCTTAAGTGTAGCTACTCCCGCTTTTTTGTTTCCATTTGTGTTGGAATATCTTTCATCCTTTCACTTTCAGTCTATGTATGTCTTCATAGGTGAACTGAGTTTCTTGTAGGCAGTATATAATTGGGTCTTGTCTTTTAATCCATTCAGCCAGTGTTTCTTAATTTAATTTAATTTAATTCACATATTCAGGGTTACTACTAACAGGTAAAAACATACTACTGCCATTTTTTACTTGTTTTCTTGTTTTGCTACTGTTTTTTCTTTTGTTCTTTCTCCCTTTTTCTCTTCTCTCTGATCTCTTTTTCTTTCTTTCTTTCCTTTCCTCTCCTCCTCGCCTGCCTTCCTGTCTTTATTTGTAGTGAAGTAATTTTTTCTGGTAGTGTGTTTTAATTCCTCGCTTTTTATGTTTAGGATGTCTATTATTTTTGTTTTCTGGTTACCATGAGGCTAAACAATAGAATTATAATAAGTTACTTCAAACTGAAGAAAACTTAACTTTGGTCTCAGCTTCTCAGGAGGCTCCCTTGGGGAGGATTGCTTGAGCCTGGGAGGTCGAGGTTGCAGCCAGCTGAGATCGTGCCACTGCACTCTCCAGCCTGGGTGACAGAGTGAGACCAAGTCTCACTGAATAAATAAATAAAAATACAGTAGCTTATAATGAATTCTGATTATAAATTTTGAGATGATGATATTTTAAGGTATAAAGAAGAAAGTGAAAATCATTCATTATCTCATTACCCAAAGATAACTATTTCTAATGTTTTGGTACATATGCTTCCTAACTCATAACCCCCTCTCTCTCACACACACACACACACACAAATATACACATAAGATACATTTTACACACAGATATAATTTTATTGTAACTTTTCAGAAAGTTTTGTAATTTTTATTTAAAAATATTGCGAATAAGTTTTGTGAATAATATTCATAGAAAATATTGTACAGCTTAATTTTAAGATTTTGTTTTATGCTCTTTGGGGTGGCAGGTTCACTTCTTGCTAAAATGAATCATCTCAGTGTCTTTGATTTTCCTTCTCTCCTCTAAGCTGTTGCTTTTGGAGGGAGGGCCTGTATCTCCCTCCTGTTTGCTTGGGGGCAAACACATAGTATCATGGAGTTATGAAGACATATGTTGCCTGTGCCAGATAGCAATGCTGGCTGTAGTTCTGAAAATAAAGGTAATGTAAGAGTTTTTGTCCTGCGATTAATATAAGATGTAAATAAAGTGGTTTTAGATCATCGTAGCAAATGATTTAGATAAAACCGTGCATTTTAGATCATTGTAGCCAATGATTTAGATATAAGTCTGTGTGTACCTTTTAATTAAGAGTTCAAGATTTCTATACAGTATGTTCATTGTCCGCTTTATCTGTAAAGTATAAAAGCTGATACTGGGTGAGGTAAGAAAATTGATACGTTTTACTATCACAAGGGAAAGTGGTATCCATACAGTCTTGCCAAGGAGGCATGGACTACTTAAATTGGCTTCTGGATATTTCAGTTTGGATATGATAGCCTTAAGTTGAATTTTTTGGTTACTGCCTTATAATACTTAGTAACTGATTGTGTGTGTTTAGTAATCGATTGAGTGTGTTAATGAACCTTCCTGTCCTAAAAGCAAAAATGAAGAGGTTCAAGGGAGCATGAATTGTCAACATCCCCTTTAAACAAGTAGGCTAGGTTAAAAATTTTTTCACAGAGCTTTACAGTATTACATGTCAGTTTATTACGATATAACATGTCAACAAAAATGGCAGAAGCTCTCTTAACTGACTTGCCAGATGGATTAGATCTCTCCATTCACTCAGTAAAATGTCCAGGATTTCATACTGTATTTTCAATTAAAGAGGAGTTTTAGATTTTATGTTGCTCCAATTTATGGATACCTACTCTCTTGTACTTTATATCCAAATTTATAGATCTATTTGAAGAATTCAAAGAATCTATGGAAGATGGCTCAGCTTGCTGTGAAGCAAAGAAACCAGGGACCTTCTCCAGAACCTCTGAAGTTGATGTTAGGTCCAGCTAATGTTTCTCCTCTAAAAAGAGTAAGTATCTAAAGCCCAAACAACTTGCATGGCCTTCTTTTGTTAAATCCGAATAATAACCATTCAGATCTTAGAGGAGATTATAGATATTTAAATACATGTCAGTTACCCAGGATTCTATGTAAACCATATTCAGATTCCTTTAATGGAAACACCTTAATAGCTGCTTTTATATTTATGGTGTGTAAGTCTGTGTAGTCCATCAGTAGATTGTTTTATTATCTTTTATTTTAGAAGTGGAATTCTCTCTCAGTTATACTAGTGCTCGATTCCAGTAGCTACACTAAAGGATGTGGAAAAAAAAGAGATGAGTCTTTCTGATTGAATAGAAGTGTATCATTTCCACTAGAACAGCTTCAAAGCTTTCCCCAACTTTTACAGAACATCCATTGCTTAGAGGTATGTGACTGGACCATATGCTTGTTTGCATTTTTCTATTTGAACTTCCTTCATGGTCTTTATTTTATTTTATTTTATTTTATTTTTGAGATAGAGTCTTAACTCTGTCACCCAGGCCGTGGCACATTCATAGCTCACTGCTGCCATGAACTCCTGGGCTTATGTGATCCTTCCACCTCAGCCTTCCAAGTAGCTGGGACTATAGATGTGCACCACCACGCCTGGCTAATTTTTAAAAAAATTTGTATCAGGCTGGGCACAGTGGCTCACACTGATTAACCTAACACTTTGGGGGAGGCCAAGGTGGGTGGATCACTTGAGATCAGAAGTTTGAGACCAGCCTGGTCAACATGGTGAAATCACATCTCTACCCAAAAATTAGCTGGGCATGGTGGTGCACGTGTGTAGTCCCAGCTACTCAGGAGGCTGAGGCACGAGAATTGCCCAAACCTGGGAGGCAGAGGTTGTGATGAGCCGAGATCTCGCCACTGTTCTCCAGCCTCGTTGACAGAGTGAGAGTCTGTCTCAAAAAAAAAAAAAAAAAATATATATATATATATATATATATATCATACGTTGCCCAGGCTGGTCTCAAACTCCTGGGCTCAAGTGATCCTCCTGCCTCAGCCTCCCACAGTGTTGTAATGATAGACATGAACCACCATGCCCAGCCTGTTTTTATTATATATTTTCGGTATGATGATTCCCTTATTCACTTTTCAGATACTTAACTGTTGATCAGTTGTTCTGTCATTGCAGCTGCCTTCTCAGATGGGTTCAGTGCTAAACAACTCTCTGCTGTTTCACTACATTAACTGTGTAACAGATGAGCCAGTCTTGCTGAGGTCTTATTAGTGGTTGAGTCAAACATTACAAGAAGGTAAGAGTTGCGTGAGGATGGGACAAGATAGTTTATAAATGGGTTTCTTTTGTAAGGGTGCCAAATTCTAGACAAGAAGAGCCTTCCTATGCTGTAATTATGTCTGTGGTAATCATATATTCAGAGCATGAATGTTTCTGTTGTAATTTCAAGGCAGTAAGAAGGGAGAGGGATTTTGTTAAGGAAACGCTGCTGGATGCCACCAAGACTCACTGGGTGCCTCTACTTTGATGACTATCTGTCTGTGGTAATCATATATTTAGAGCATGAATGTTTCTGTTGTAATTTCAAGGCAGTAGGAAGGGAGCTGGATGGATGGCCACCAAGACTCACTGGGTGCCTCTCAGGAAACACTGCTGGATGGATGCCACCAAGACTCACTGGGTGCCTCTACTTTGACTATCGCAATCCAAGGATTCTTCATCTTTGTATGTCCAGAAACTTGCTGTGAGGCCCAGAGTCATCCTGTTAATGATAATGAAACTCAGAGGAGACTAATATATAAGCAGATTGTCAGCTAATTATTAAATTAATTATTTCTGTCCAGCAAAATGCTCATATCTTCCAACCAGAATATCCCTTCTCTGCTATCAGCATATATGGGAACCAAGTTTGTCATTAGAAAGTTTTTTTTTTTTTTTTTGTATATATTTTTTTATTATACTTTAGGTTTTAGGGTACATGTGCACAATGTGCAGGTTTGTTACATATGTATCCATGTGCCATGTTGATTTCCTGCACCCATTAACTTGTCATTCAGCATTAGGTATATCTCCTAATGCACATCCCCTACCCATTTGACCCAACCATCCCATTACTGGGTATATACCCAAGGACTATAAATCATGCTGCTATAGAACACGTACTCACGTATGTTTATTGCGGCACTATTCTAATAGCAAAGAGTTGGAACCAACCCAAATGTCCAACAACAATAGACTGGATTAAGAAAATGTGGCACATATACACCATGGAATACTATGCAGCCATAAAAAATGATGAGTTCATGTCCTTTGTAGGGACGTGGATGAAACTGGAAAACATCATTCTCAGTAAACTATCACAAGGACAAAAACCAAACACCGCATGTTCTCACTCATAGGTGGGAATTGAACAATGAGAACTCATGGACACAGGAAGGGGAACATCACATTCCGGGGACTGTTGTGGGGTAGAAAGTTTTTTAATTATAGAATTAAAGGAAAGGGCAGTGAGAAGCCTTTCAACCAGGCCATAGCACAGCCTGAGCATTTCATTCCTCCACTGGTTGGGGGTGGTGGGGAGATGGTCTTTCTTTTGACCAAACTGAGTGTTTCATTACTGGATAAGCAACTCCTGATTCTTCTAGTGGTTAAAAGTTGCTTTTAGTTGGTTCTAGGCCAATTCTCCTTCTACTCTGAATCTTTTAAATAGAGTATCATAGTTAGATTTCCGCTTACTAAATTTCTATCATTTTTACATTATACCCAGCCTACCCTAATTGAAGTTTAGGGTATTGTAAAACTTTCAATTCAGATGTTTATGCTTTCTTGGAGTACTGTGTGATATAAAGCTTACCTTATTCATTATATGTGAATTCTCTCCATTTATGTTTTCACTGTAAGCTTTTCCCTATATTACCAAGTTGTTGAACATACCTGTTGTAGTCTACCTCATGAGTTAGCTAGGATGTATGAGACTAATGGCTTTTTTACTTTGTCACTTACTTGTCACTTTAGTGATAATTATGTTCTGTGCACTTTTTTACTGTGGTACAGCTAGATGCTTATATTTACTGTTTCTGCTCTAGAATGTATTTGGTACAAGGTGAATAATTATGAACATGGAAAATAATTTACCAACTTCCTGGATACTATCATCAGGGCAGAGTCCTTCTTACAAGTAAGATTTCACTTGCTTCTTCCACACTCCACCACTCTTTACTAACATTTCTTTAGATATCCATTGAAAACCTTTTTCTTGGCCAGGTGTGGTAGCTCACACCTGTAATCTCAGCACTTTGGAGGCCAAGGCAGGTGGATTGCTTGAGTGGGAATTCCAAGACTAGCTTGGGCAACATAGCAAAACCCCATATCTACAAGGAATACAAAAATTAGCCAGGCATGGTGGCATGCATCTGTAGTCCCAGCTACTCAGGAGGATGAGGTAGGAGGATCACTTGAGCTCAGCAGGTCGAGGGTGCAGTGACCTGTAATTGTGCCACTGCACTGCAGCCTGGGTCACAGTGACATCCTATCTCAAAAACAAATAAAAAACCATTTTTTAATACCTGACACCTTTTGTAAATAATATTTGTTGAATTTCAAACTCATTATAAATAGAGCTGAGTTGGACTTTAATCTTTGCGCTGTTGGATTTGAAGAAAGAATATGTTACATTATGCAAATAAAAGGGAAAAGCCTGTAATTTAAGAGAACAAACTGAAAATGTAATTAAATAGATTCAGTTAATTGAATTAGCCAGTAATGTAAATTTCCTTAGGAATCTCATATTCTTATAATCAACAAACATTTTTTTGTGTGTCAAGTATATTCCAGCCAATGGACTGATTGGTCTGGGTAACCCTGAGTTGTATTTTAAGGTGCAACTTAGGTATCCAGCACCATCAAGAAGTCTTCACTTACTTCCCAGTGTGGGTGAGCTCCTTGTTCTATGTGCTTCCATGGCTCTCTGTGCTTCGCATCTGTCACTGACACTTTTAGCATCCATTTTTCCACACATGATGAGCTCCCAGCAGGCAGAAACCATATCTAACTCTTCTTCATGTTTACATGTTCAGCTTGATTGATAAATGGTTGTGGAATAATTCTTGGTGTTTTTTGTTTGTTTGTTTTTGAGACAGGGTCTCACTCTGTTGCCCAGGCTGGAGTGCACTGGCACAATCATGGCTTACTGCAGCCCTGACCTCCTGAGCTCAATCGATCCTCCCCCCTCCATCTAGTAGCTAGGACTACAGGTGTGCACCACCACTCCTGGCTAGTCTTTTTGTTTTTTTGTGGGGTTTTTTGTTTGTTTTTTTATGTTTTTTTGTTTTGCTTTTTGTTGTTGTTTTGTTTTTGTTTTGTTTTTTGTAAAAATGGAGTTTACCATGTTGCCCAGGCTGGTCTCATACTCCTGGGCTTAAGCATTCCTTCTGCCTTGGCTTCAAAGGGTGCACCAGGTGGGTGTGAGCCTACACCCAGCCAGAGTTTAGGGTTTGGTGTGAAACCATTTAATTGGAAGCTGGGTGCAGGCGATGGTAGTGAGGATAGCAATTTAGGTTGACGTTTATGTTTCCTACTTGGGAAGATGGATGGCATTCACTGAGAGAAATTTTCTGGGAGGAGCAGGCTTACTTAGGAGGAAGATGTTTCACTTAAAGGATGCCTATGGGACATCAAAGTGGTCATATCCAGTACCCTGTAAAGTAATGAGTCTAAAGCTCAGAAATGAGATTTGGGCTAAGAGATACAATTTGGGACCCCTAAATTATTTGCAAAAAGTGGTGGTTTAGCTATGATGTGGATGAGATTGTCCAGGATTCATGTCATGAAAGCAGGTCTTGGGACAGGTCCTGGTGCATGTCACTATGTAAGGCTTGCTTCTCACAATTCTGCCCTCGCCCTCATTGTCCAATTCAAAACCACCTGCCACGCATTTGGCAGGCACCCCTCCTAGTAACAGAAATTCATGCTTCTTGTGGCTGCTATAACAAGTTACTACAAACTTGGTGGCTTAAAGAACAGAAATTTAATTTCTCACAATTCTCAAGACCCGGAAGTTCAAAGTCAGTGCCACAGTACAAAAATCACACAGGTGGCAGCAGGGCTGCTGGGAGGGTCTGTTCCTCATGTCTTTCAGCTTCTGGTCACTGCTGGTACTCCTTGGCTTGTGGCTGTATCACTCCACTCTTAAAAGCCAACATCACAGAGTAAATAGGTTCTCTTTATGTTCCATCTTCACATCGCCTTCTCCTGTGTGTGTGAGATTTCTGCCTCCCTCTTATGAGGGATACATGCAATTGCACTTAGGACCCTACATAACTTGGGTTATCCTCCATCTCAAGATCTGTAACTTCATCACATCTGCAAGAACCTTTTCCCGAATAGGGTAACATTTACAGGTTTCGGAATAGGACCCTGATGTCTTTCACGGACCTATTTAGCCTACTGTATAAAGGTTGGTAAGGTATTTCAGGGGCCAAGGATGCTGGCCAGAGTTGGGTGACGTCCTAAAATTGGTCTGTGCACGGTGGCTCCCAGCCTCTAGCAATCCCAGCACTTTGGGAGGCTTAGGCGGGCGGATTGCTTGAGGTCAGGAGTTTGGAACCAGCCTGGCCAATATAGTGAAATCCCACCTCTTCTAAAAATACAAAAAAATTGGTCAGTTTTATGGGTTTTGTCTGTGGTCCCAGCCACTCAGGAGGCTGAGGAAGGAATAAAAGCCTTGCCCAGACCTGGGAGGCGGAGGTTGCAGTGAGCTGAGCTCAGTGCCACTGCACTCTAGCCTGGGTGACAGGGGCTGTCTCAAAAAAAAAGAAAAAATGTTCTAAAAATTGGTTTGATAATACTGCACAACTCAGAATGTGGTACCAAAACCACTGAATGTAATGCTTTAAATGGGTGGTGTATCTCAGCCAACCTACTGCATAATGTATTTTTAATGGAGCAGTAAAGGTGATGGATGACAGGTTTGTCCTTCCTTGATGGTCAGGTCAGGACAGCATGATTTTCTTGGTGCTTGGCACTGCTGGGAAAAATTACTGTCCCCTGATTAGCAATCCCACACTTGGACAGAACTGGAACAGAGGCAGTGGAGCAGGTTGTCTGTGAGGCGTTGGCCATCTTCTTAGAAGACCCTCCTTGTGACTTCCTCAGAGATCAGATCCTTGGGCAGCCTTTTTTTTTTAAGTTGCAATATTTAATAGAGTGAAAACAGCTCCTTACAGGGGACAGGGGTTGCGGCTCCCTGCTCTGTCTGTCCCGATCATTTGTCCTTCCACTGTACTTTCAGGCGATATATGATTTGACTATTTCGCACACCCCTCCTGCTTTAGCTTAATTTTGTATTTTAGTGAGTCCTCTACTACCTGATTGGTTGGGTGTGACTGGGTTATGACCCCGTGTTTAAGGGTGGGTGCGGTCACCTTCCACAGCTAGGCTTAGGAATTCTTGGGATCCTTGGGCTCCTCTTGCTGCAGCCAGTCCATGGTCTGGGTCCATCTCAGCTATGTGACGGAGCACTCAGGAGTGCTGTTACAGTGTCTTGTGTGTGCTCAACACACCCTACTCCACTTCTCTAGGACAACACAGGACACATGTGATTTTTGGTCACAGTTTTTGGGTTCAGGCTGGCTGCTTTGGGCAAGTGGGGCACCCTCACTGGGAAGCCCCAGTCCAGGACACAGGCTGCCTTTCAGAGGAGGGAGCTGGCTTGGGGGGTGCTGCTGGCTTCCCACCACCAGCTGAGCCTCAGCCCTCACAGCATTCCTGCTGAACACTGGGGCACCAGGCGCGGGGACATCAGAAGGATCCTGCAGGCGCACCTAATGCTGCTGCTGAGGACCATGTCCTCACTGTGAAGGATGAAGAGCAAGGCCCTCGGGACCTCACGTCCTCAAAAATACCATGCACACTGCACCGTTGAGAGGGCCTGGCGTAGCAGAGTACATGCGGTACTCCCTGTGCCTGCCACTCTGACCCAACAGCCTGCAGCCCTCTGGTGATGAGGTCTCCCCTTTTACCCCATCATTTGTGATTATGATAAAATTCATTATTCCTGTGTTCGTCAGGAACACTTCACTGTGTACCCTTCTCCATGACCCTGGGCCCGCTGTCCTGTGAGGATGCTGTCAGCCGTGGGGCTGGCACTGTCTGGCCCTGGTCAGCCCTGACCTCAGCTCTCCTTTTCTGACACACTGTGTGTGTCCCACATTCCCGGCTGGCATAATCTTCCGGCTTCTAGCAAGTTCTCCCTGGAAACTGGGAGGGCTGTTTCTAATGCCAAGGAAGTGGGGCTGTGAATCGGAGGACCTAACCTTGGGTGAGGTGGCACTGAGCTGGCCACTCCCAGGCAATGGACACAGCTGTGCTGTGGTGGGAGGAGTGGTGCAGGTGTGACCACGGCACTCTGGAGACAGCCTTCTGAGGCCTGTCCCGGTGTGTGTGTGGGCAGGAGAGGGACAGCGTCTTGCCCCAGGAAGTGCAGTGTGGGCAGGAGACCCAGAGTGATCATGTGTTTGGAAGGCAGCTCCAGCCTAGCTAGGGGACCGGAAGAGCCCACTCCCACCTCTCAGGGAGGTGTGTACACGCTCTGCCAGGGCAGTGCCAGGTCCTGGGATGAACAAGACTCTTGTGGCGATTGAGGGTCCCTGAGGCAGCAGGGGCTGGGCTAGGGGTCAGGGGCTGGGAAGAAATGCCTGATAGCCAGTGAGGACAAGGCACACGACTTGGAAAGAAACAGCTTTATTTTCAGTCTTCAACAGGTAGGGCAGTACTTAACTTCATCATGTGCTTTTGTGTGAATATCAAACAGCAAAATACTAGAACACAAACAGTTTTTCAGATTGGAGATCAAGTACTTTTTCTATCTTGAGTGTCGTCTGTCTTGGAATTTAGCTGGGTTGAAGCGTGAGTGCAAGATTGGCTCAGGGCTGCGGTGGCTCCGCCCTGTAATCCAAGCACTTTGGGAGGCTGAGGCAGGTGGATCACGAGGTCATGAGATCAAGACCATCCTGGGTAACACAGTGAAACCCCGTTTCTACTAAAAATACAAAAAAATTAGCCAGGCATGGTGGGAAGCAGCCCTGTGGATCCAACTTGGGAGGCTGAGGCAGGAGAATGGCTTGAACCCAAGCAGGCAGCGGCTTGCAGTACGAGCTGAGATTGTACCACTGCACTCCAGCCTGGGCAACAGAGTGAGACTATCTGAAAAAAAAAAAAAGTAGTGGAATTATCAGGAAATGGTGTAATTGGAGTCAGTTTCTAGCTGCAGGTAGGTGTGCCTGGCACTGACCAGCCTAAATTTCCAGGTGGCTCAAAGCACCGGCGGGCGGGTGCCGGATTCTGCCTGGTAGCTTGTAGCCTCTTCTGCGCAGGAGGTTGCAGGTCTGCTTCAGTGCAGGCAGGGGTGGCACGATGCACTGCCTGAGCGAACTCAGAGAAACCTTGGCTAGGTTGGGGCTGTCACCTTAAGCATCCCAGGAGAGAGTGTGTGTGTGGGAGTGGGGCCTGCATGGCCCTCACCCGGAACCAGTGAGACACAGCCTCTTCTGCTTCTGTGCTGCCATCCCTCCTTCCCACTCCCTCCCTGGGGCCCAGGCTGCAGGGCTGCCCTGCTATCCCCATGCCAGTGGGACTCACCATTTCTTGGAGGCTCTTGGTGGAGATCTTGGGGAACTGCATGGCTTCCTGGTCCTTGGGTGAAGGAAGGAGTCAGCAGTGAGGCTAAGTGAGCCCCAGGGATGGGGCTGGGGTGACCAGGCACTTACCCAACAGAGCTAGACCCAGCCTTCTCTGGAGCATACAAGAACCTCTGTGGCTCTTTTCAGGAGGGACTTGGGGTACTGCAGCTGACAGGGACATCAGCATGGTGGGGCCCATGGCAGTCTGCTGCCGTGTCCACCCCACAGGGCCTCAACTCTCTCTTGGGCCTGCAGGAGGTTGACATTCCACAACTGGCAGATGAGCACCTTACCAAAGAAGATGTGAGCAATTGAGCTTTCACAGGTGCAGGGGCCAGGGTCATTGGGGGTGTGCTCCCATCACCCCAGAAAACACAAGGGTGGGGCTGTGTAGCAAATCCCCCAGCCTGCTCTGAAGACAGCTGACCCGACACGGTCAGGCTGCTGCAGCCTCCCATTCAGTCAGCAGCCTCACAGCTCGGGCATGAGGACATGGGGCAAGCAGCCTTGTGTGGCCAGTGCCAGGGGTAACTCAGGAACAGAGATAAAGGTGGCCAGCAGCAGCCAAAGCTAGTAGCTACCCAGGAGGTGCAGGCTGAGCCTGGGGCCATGGGCATAACCCGACTGCCTCTGCCCATGGGGCTTAGCCTGCTAGCTGTGGCTCTGTGACTCATGAAGGATGGTGAGAAGCGCAGAGGTGTCCCAGAGACACACAGCCATACTGCCATCTGGCCTGCAAGGTAATTTTTGGAGGCGGGGCGTAAGGGTGGTGCCACAGCCTGGGACTAAGCCCCTCTTGGGGGCATCCAGAACCCTCTGAAGAGGCCAGGCTGGCCCTCCTGCCCTCTCACGGTGGGTGGCAGATGACCACACGGGCGCTTGCAGGTCAAGCCCCAGCAATCTGGTAGCTCTAAATGGGCTGCAGCTCTGGGTCCCCCTGGTGTACTCGGCGTCCAAACCTTCACAGCCCATTGATCTATAAACCCAGGCCACAGGGACAGGTCAGAAAACCACGGCCCATACACAACTGAGGGAGGCCGGAGCTGCATCTGTTCACTGCAGGGGGAGGGAGGGGCTGGGGAGGGACAGGTCAGAAAACCACGGCCCATACACAGCTGGCAGGGCGGGCTGCATCTGTTCCTACACGGGGGGGAGGGAGGGAGCTGGGGACAGGTCAGGGCCCCGCCCATGCACCTCTAGGACTGGGGCCTCTCACCTGGTGCAGACCTCCAGGGCGTGTGAGGTGATCTGGCCTGCTACGAAATGCAGTCGAGAGCCACTGCTTTCCATTTCTCATCCTGGGTGGTGCCCAAGACGAGTGTGAACTGCTTGAGCTGTGTTTCACTGGGTTGCCAGAGAGAGGAAAGGCGCCTCTGCTCTCAGCATCAAGGTGAAGGGGTGGGGACTGGTCTTCACCCTGACCTGTGAGTGGCACTGAGGGGGACACAGACATGGCAGCTCAAGGTGTGGGCCTGCCTCCCACAACACTGGCAGCTTCCAACTGAGTGGGGCCTGGGACTTGGGTGCCCTGGCCACAGGCTGTGAGGGGAGTGGGTCATGGCAGGGAAAGGGGACCCTGATGGCTGTGAGGTATATTCACAGGGAATATCTGGGGCAAATACTCAGGAGCCTCCTTCAGGTACTTGTCTGTCTTCCAGACACTGTCCTACCCATCTTGTTCAGATAGTTGGCTGGGTAAGAGCCATTGGTGTTAGATGGGGCAAAGCCCAGCCACGACAGGAAGGAGCAGCCCAGGGGCTCTCTACATACTGGTCTGAGATGGACTTGGCCGTGTACTTGGGCTGTGTGATGGAAGCTGAGCAAGGTGCAGGATCTGTGAGGGAGGCATGGGCAGGTCACTGGCAGGACAGGCCTGCAGTTATACACCAGGCAGGCCTAGCCCAGGAGCTAAAAGGCAATGCACAGCCAGACGAGCACCAGAAGGAGCAGCAGGGGGTACTCAAGAGACTAAGGATGCTCTTGGAAATGTAGGTACAACCAACACTACCTTTGTTATCAGAAAAATCAGACTTGCTACTACAGAGCAGGGGAAAGATGTGGCCTCAACGCTACGTCCAGCCTCCCTCCCTTCCAGCTGGAACACTAGCACTCTCCCAGAGCTCTGCTCAGCCCCACGGCTCCAGGGACCCTGAGGATGGGTGCGGTGACCCCACTTTCCCACCAGGATGGGGGCCTTTGCCCTGAGCGTTGGTGTGGTCCTCAGGCTGTAGATGTGGCTCTTCACCTTGAAGGGACGCATAAGAAGTGACCGCTAGCGGCCACTGTGACAGAGGCTACTTACTGGTGAATGTGGGGACCTTGAGCCAGTGCTGGTTGTGGGGGTGGTGACAAGCTCTGGCTGCAGGAACAGCTGCTCACTTGGAGGCAGGAGACGAACCTGGTGCCCACTTCCAGGGGGCACAGGTACCAACTACTGCCTGTGAAATTCTGGGGTGCCTCTGGGGTTTCACGGGGAGCCACTTGTGACCCAAGGGTGTCCTCTAAGGCTCTGCCTGGCAGCATCTCCCATGCAGTGGGTGGTTGACATGGGGGAGGGTGGGTGGGGAAGCTGGTGGTTCACAACCCCCCAGCAGTGTTTGCAGGGAGGCCAAGCCCGCAGGAGAGTGACAGAAGCCCGATGCCCAACCCAGCCAGGACAAACATAGCAGAGACCAGGCTTGCCTCCTGAGACAGCCACCAGGAGGTCACCAAGGAGAAGCGGGGCTGCAGCTTGGACTGCAGCCCCCCCTCTATGAGCACATCTGCAGCCCCTCACTCAGTGCTTACACCAGTGAAAACGCAGGGCGAGGCCAGTCAGCCAGTCTCACACTTCACCATGCAGATGTCCCCAGGAGTCTCCCACAGCACCCTTTGCCAGTGCCCACTTTGAGCATGTGAGGTCCCTGTTGCAGAGCTGCCACCCACCAGCACAGGGCCTGGCCCCGGTCTGGCTGGGTCAGGATCTGCCAGGCTTGCCCAGGCTGAGGACTTACCTTTTTGGATCATCTTGGCCAGGTTAGGCTGGGCAAAGAGACTTACCAGCCACTTTCAGACATCACTTTGGGGTGCATGTAGAGCCGACCAGAGTCTGTGTGGGACTCTCGTGGTTCCAAATACAACTTGATGTAGCACATCAGGTTCTTCTGGACAAAGAGCACCTAGGGAATATAGGGTGGGTTGAGCCAGTCCCCTCCCACTGGGAGGGGCTGCAGCAGTCCATGCCTCTTTAAGACCCCTACTTGTCCCTGGGCTTCCAAACTCCTGGCCAAAGCGATAGGGTGTGAATGATAGCAGCTCATGGGGCCATGGGTGGGCAGAAGGACAGGTCAGAGGCAGGAGGGTGAGACCAAGCCCTGTAGGGACACTGCACATCACTTAGGCCCAGGGCCTTTCCAAGAGGACTGAGAGCCCTTATAGCAGAGGCCAACTCAAACCAGAGGGGTGAGAGAGGATCCCCAGAGGATCCAAAGGGGAAGGGAATAAAGGGAGGAAGAGGTCAGTGGCCAGGCCAGGTGCCACAGAAACCTGGGGGTCTGCCACAAGGTCCGCATGGGGGATGAGGAAAGCCACTGCTTTGCTCTGTGCTGGTGGGGTCAAGGATAGTTTGGGGCTCATTGAACATTTGGGCCAGAAGGAGGCTGAGGGACAGGGCAGGATGGGTCACCCACTGCTTCCATGAGAGGAAACAATTCGGGGCCTGTAGAGTTGAGCCCTAGGGAAGGGCTGTATTCTGCTCCCACAAAGCAGGGCCTGGGAAAAGGCAGGGGAGGCCACTGGGAGCCAGGGCAGGCAGTCCAGCACGGGCGCTGGCAGCCTCCACCCACTGGAGCAAGGTCCATCCTGGGGAGCCAGTGGCATGGCTGTGAGAAGGGGCTTGGGCTCACCATTTCTTCAGCACACACCAGGACTGGAGTCTGCCTGGGCCTGCTTGTCAGGCACACCACGTGGCTGCAGGTAGCTCAGCCACATTGCCAGGAACCTGTGGAAGGAGGGTTGAGTGGAGGGCCCCGGTGTGGGGGCCAAATCCTCCACTGGTCTGGGTCAGGTCCCAGGCGGCAGCTGGGTGGGACTGACTCTTCCCACTCCCAGGGGCTTGGGAGACTCACACACAGCCTGTGAGTTTGTCTCTGCCCTTCAGGAAAACCGGAGACCATGGGCAGAGCTTTTTTCCCAGCCCAGGTCCAGTGGCTGGAAGTAGGGGTAGGTGTTTGGCGTGAGCAGGTGGGACAGGACAGGGCTTTATGTGCCTGAGGGGTTGGCTTTGGAAACTGAAACAGAACCATGTGGCCCTCCAGAGACACCCCTCCTCTCCAAGGCCTTGTGACAACACTTGTTCTCTTCATCCACCCCAGGGGACCTCCCTCATGAGGGTACACAGTGGACACAGGCACACGTGTGACGGGGCCAATACAGCTCTGAATAATGCGTCCAGGGGCCAATGGCCAAAGCAACGCTGCAGGAAGGAGTTTCTGCCAGACCAACCTCGGGATGGTGGCCCTGCAGGGAATAGGGAGGGTCACCTGCTGCTTGGCCTGGTAAGGAGGCCTTGCTCATAGATGAGTCCGGGGCTCAGCAACAGGGTTGGATCTGCTGGGGAAACACCCATGCCTCCAAGGTCAGAGATGACCTTATATATTCTCAGAGAGGAAGAAACCAAGGTTCAGAGGTCAGGAACATCCAGGAACACAGCACACAGGCGGCCAAGCCAGTGCAACTCCTGCACACACACCACCACCTCAGTCCCACACAAATAGCCCTCTGCACATGGCCCTGGTGGGCCCGAGTCAGAACCACCACAGCCCTTCTCCAGACAGGGTGGGGAGGAACAAGAATGGCAACACGGTGGGAGTGTCTCTGGCCAGTCTGCAGAGAGGCTCACAGGAGGCAGAGGTCACCTGGCAGCCTGCGGGCATATCTGGGCAAGTGGAAAAGCAGCTAGCCCTCCAGAGGCTTCACATCCCTATGGCAGGCTTGGAAGAACTCCCCTCACCCCTGCCTAACACCCCTGTGGTGAGGTCGCTATGGGTGACACCTGAAGAGGGGCAAGAGGAGCAGATAGCAGCTGCAGGAAGCCACAAGGGCCACCCACTATTTCAACTCCTTCAGGGGGCTGGTGGCATGGGATTGGGAAGAGAGTGAGGCCTGCTCTGACTTCAGGCTTTTGGCAAAGACATGTAGATGCTTCAGTAGCAGGTGCACCACCAGCACGTGCTACTCAGTGGGCCTGAACCACTGCTAGGTGGAGGAAGAGGGGGTCAGGGATGGGAAGGACTGCGGTGCCCACAGCACTCGGCCTCCAGGTCTGACCACATCCTTCCCTGGGCCATTTGCTCTGCTTCCACACAGGAGGCGTGAGCCAGGCTGGTAGTGGGGCCACGGTGCCCTGGGACACCACTGTGCCTGGCACCCAGCAGATCAACTTGCACTGCTTGGTCTAAACTGCAACCAGCTCGTGGTAGGGGAGCACTTGGCCTAACACCCACACAGCCCACCCTGGGGAGGGCTCGCTAAGCAGACACATCTGCAGAGGGCCTCCCAGCCCTGACCCCTCCCCTCCCCACCGCTGCGCACCTGCAGTGGGTGGCACAGGATAGACCTCACCAGGCTGTGGCCTTGGGCACTGCTTGATCCTCAGGGCAGGAGAAGGCTGGCGTCACCCCCAAGCTCTAGATCCAGGGTCTCCCACCTGCCTCCCAGATGTGTGCAGAAAGCACATGGAACCCAGGTGCGGTGCCTCAGACCTGGAATTCCAGCACTTTGGGAGGCCGAGACAGGAAGATCGCTAACGCCGGGAGTTTGAGATTAGCCTAGGCAACACAGGGGAACCCTATGTCACGAAGATTTTTTAAAAATTGAGCTGGGTGTGGTGGGTGCACCTACCAACATGAAGTGACTCAGGGGGCAGGGGTGGGAGGATCACTTGAGCCCAGGAGTTCAAGGGTGCAGTAAGCTAGGATCATGCCATTGCACTCCAGCCTGGGTGACATAGTAAGACCCTGTTGAAAAAATAAAACCCCATGGCTTCACTTTCCTCCCCGATTCCTTCCACCTGCTCCTCATTCTGGACACAGCCCGACTAAGGCTCAGCCCAGGAGAAGCTCCAGGCGTCACTTCCTCTGTTGCCCATAGGCCGGTGGTCAGGAAAGCCCCGAGGCGAGCACAGTCAAGTGTATAAGGTAAACTTTTGATTTGCAACACAAGCAGGATCCTGGCGACCTAGCCGGAGAGGAGAGCCTTTCTGCCGGCTGTGGGCTTCCTCTGGTTGCTCAGCATTAGGAGGGCAGGTGGGGAGCATCAATGAATGAGGGAATTTGAGGAATGGGAAGCGCTGAAGGCAGGACCCTGAGTTTGAGTGGATGTGCTTGCCTCTCCACACTTGCCCCTCAGCCCTTTGGGCCTCAACAGGTCTGCTGAGGCTGCTGCAGGGCATGGCCTCCAGGTATATCCTAGGAGGCTGCAGACCCCGCAGGGGTCACCGCCCACATCACAGTCCACTCAAGTCTCCATCAGGAAAATGTCCCACAGGTCCAGGTGACACCCCACAGATAGTGGCTGAGTCTGAGGATCGAGCTACGGGGTGAGGGGTATTTCCTTCTTTCTTGAGACAAGGTCTCTGTCTGTCACCCAGACTGGAATGCAGTGGCGTGATCCCGGCTCACCGTAGCCTCTGCCTCCTGGGCTCAAGGGATTCTTCCGCCTCAGCCTTCTGAGTACCTGGGACCACAGGTACACACCACCACACCCGGTTAATTTTTGTATTTTTTTTGTAGACACAGGGGTCTTGCCATGTTGCCCAGGCTGGTCTCAAACTCCTGAGCTCGCCCCCTGCCCTCCACCAGGAACTAGAGAACTATGCCCACCTGTTGTTTGGCTTCTGAGTGAGGGGTGGATTGTGAGTCTCTATTCCCACCATCCAGCCTGTGCAATCTCTCTCAGGATAAGAAGCAGTAGGCTGAGCAGGGTCAGAAGCAGGAGGTGGGAACAAAAACTGTGGAAACATACCTTGGTGTGAGGGGACTGCATTTTTTGGCACATCTCCAAGGAATACTAGTGAAGCCACATTTCAACAAAAGCCTGCAAAAAAGTACTAGCTAGTCAAATTATTCTCAACAATGCTGCCAAGACCGTTCAGTGGGGAAAGACCAGGTACACTCCAGCAGAGCAGAGAGCACAGAATTATACATGCAGAACAGTAAAGCCGGGCCCTTCCTTCACACCGTCACCAAAAACTAAAAGTCAGTAAGCAGCCCAAGGATAAGAACTAAAACCAGAAACTCTCAGAATAAAACATGGGAGAAAGCTTCATGACACTGGATTTGGCAGTGATTAATTAGATAGGACGCCCAAAGCACAGGCAACAAAAGAAAAAAAAAAAAACAACTAGGCTTCATCAGAATCACTCTTGAGTATTGAAAGATACTACTGATAGAGTAAAAAGGCAACCAGCAGATGTGGTGGCTGATGCCTGTCATCCCAGCACTTTGAGAGGCTGAAACAGGTGGATGACTTGAGGCCAGGAGTTCAAGATCAGCCTGGCCAACATAGTGAAAATCTGTCTCTACAAAAAATACAAAAATTAGCTGGGTGTGGTGGGACACACCTATAGTCTCAGCTACTTGGGAGTCTGAGGTGGGAGGATCGCTTGTTCCCAGTAGTTTGAGGCTGCAGTGAGCTGAGATTGTGCCACTGCACTCCAGCCTGGGCAACAGAGTGAGACCCTGTCTCAAACAAAAAAGAAAAACACAAGCAACTCAAGTGTCCACTGGGGGATGAATGGATACACATAATGTGGTACATCCACACAATGGAACACTATTCAGCCTTAAAAAGGAAGGACATTCTGACACAGTCTGTAACATGGATTAATCTTGAGTTCATTTTGCTAAGTGAAGCATGCCAGTCACACAAATAAGTACTGCGTTGCTGCAGATAAATACTCTAGATATGAGATCTAGGAGTCAAATCCGTAAAAACAGAAAGAAGAATAGTGATTGCCAGGGGATGGGTGGGGAATTGTTTAATGGTTCGGTTTCTTTTGTTGTTGTTGTTAAAAGAGGTGGAGTCTCACTATGTTGGCCAGGCTGGTCTCAAACTTCTGGCCTTGAGCAATCCTTCCCTCCTTGGCCTCCGAAAGTGCTAGGATTACAGGTGTGAGGCCTCCATGCCCGAGCCGATTCAATGTCAAGTTTTGCAAGGTGAAAAGCATTCTGGAGATGGGATGCACAGCAATGTGAATGTACTTAACGCTACTGACTGTACACTTGGAAATGGTTAAAACAGTCCATTTTATGTTATGTATATGTTAAAATTAAAATTTTTTTCTTAATTAAACAAAAAGGGCCAGGTGTGGTGGCTCACACCTGTAATCCTAGCACTTTGGGAGGCTGAGGCAGGCAGATTGCCTGAGGTTAGGAGTTTGAGATCAGCCTGAACCAACATGGTGAAACCCAATCTGTACTATAAATGCAAAAATTAGCTAGGCGTGGCAGTGGATGCCTGTAATCCCAGCTACTCGGGAGACTGAGGCAGGAGAATTACTTGAACCCAGGTGGAGGTTGCAGTGAGCCAAGATCTCACCATTGCACTCCAGCCTGGGTGACAGAAAGAGACTCTTTCTAAAAAAAAAAAACATTAATGCTTTGGTCTAGAAAACAACAGAAGCTTCCAGTTCTGCTCTATAAGCCTGTGTCATGGTCTCCTGCCCACTTCACGGCCAGCGCAGCCCACGGTCCACACACCAGAGACCCATCTGGGCACCATGGTCCCCTCTGAACGGGAGTGATGGTTCCTACCATTCCACCCCTGGAGGAAGCTGTGAAATGACATGGAGGCTTCAAAAAGTGCAGCACCCCACATACTAGGAGTTCTGTACAAGGTGGGAGAAAGAATCCTATCTTATCTACATGCCAGGCTGTCAACAGTGAGGCTGTGGCTACCAGGTCAGCCCTAGGATCCAGTGTCAGAAGCAGCACCTGCGGAATCTTTCTAAGGTGTGCCTAGAAGACGCAGCCAGGACCTGAGAGATGGCCAGCACTCAGGAAGCGAGCCAGCCCACACCATCCTGAGAGGCTGCAGCCCCTCTGGGCAGACAGGGGACTCTGTCACCTACTACTCACATCCTCTGAATCAACTGAAGGCCTGTGGAGGCTGCACAGACCCCTCACCATTCAGTCATAAAAATGCTACTGGGGCAGGGCTTAATATCCACATGGTGGTAATCACAGGAAACATCTCCAACAACACAGGAGATGGACACCAAAAGACTCTGCAACAATTATATCACTATGGGCAAAATGAAACAACTCCCATGGACGGGATCCTGGGATGGAAAACATTGTCAATGACATATGATTTATTTTATGTTTTCTAAATGTCATAGCAGGAAAATATCAACAATTTAGAATCAGCCCCTGGCTGAGGGGCCGTCTCTGGGACTCTCCTGCACATAGTGGAAGGTGGCTGAACACTCTCTTTTTCTTTCTTTTCTTTTCTTTTCTTTTGCAGTGGCACAATCTCAGCTCACTGCAGCCTCTGCCTCCCAGTTCAAGTGATTCTCCTGCCTCAGCCTCCTGAGTAGCTGGGACTACAGGTGGCTGCCAGCATGCCTGGCTAGTTTTTGTATTTTTACTAGAGACAAGCTTTTACCATGTTCGCCAGGCTGGTCTCGAACTCCTGACCTCAGGTGATCCACCCACCTCAGCCTCCCAAAGTGCTGGGATTACAGGCGTGAGCCACCACACCCACTGGCTGAACAGTTTCTTTTGAAACAGAAGTTGAGACCAGCCCAGCTCTCACCAGGAGCAGAGTTTCTGACCTCCAGATCTCATGGGAGGTGGGAGATGTTTCACTTTAGGAGGCTAGTGTGGTGGAGGCTATAGGAAGCAAAGGGCATGGCTGGTGTCCTCAGGGAGACACAGAAACAGGTCCAAGTTACAGGCTCCCGCTGGCCTAGCCAGGGGCAATCTGGACATCAAAATCAATGGCAGTAGGGACTGATTGCAACTTACTCAGTAGCACAATGCTCCCCCCGCCCTGTGATCCACACTGATATCCCTGAATAAATAAATAGCAAACAGAAGTCTTCCTTACCACAGGGTGACCACAGACCCACTAATCAATGTAGGAGGTATGAAGTTAGAGAACCACCATTGCTTGAAAAGCAGCCCTATTAAGAGCTGATTTGGTCCAGAATCAACAGTGAGGTCAGGCATGGGGGCTCACACCTGTAATCTCAGCACTTTGGGAGACCAAGGCAGGAGGATTTCTTGAGACCAGGCATTTGAGACCAGCCTTGACAAGAAAGTGAGACCCTGTCTCTACAAAACCATTAAAACATAAAATAGCTGGACACGGTGGCATGTGCCTGTAGTCCTAGCTACTCAGAAGGCTGAGGAGGGAGAATGGCTTGGGCCCAGGAGTTGAGGCTACAGTGACATATGATCATGCCAACTTCACTCTAGCCTGGGGTGACAGAGCAAGATCCTGTTTCTAAATAAGAAATTTCCAGCCTGGGCAACATAGCAAAACCCTGTCTCTACAAAAATACAAAAATTAGCCCAGTGTGGTGGTGCCTGCCTGTAGTCCCAGATACTTAGGGGGCTGAGGTGGGAGGATCACTTGAGCCCAGGAGGTTAAGACTGCCATGAGCCGAGATCACACCACCTCACTCCAGCCTGGGGTGAGAAAACAAGACCCTGTCTCAAAATAAAATCAGTTTGAAAAAAGGAGAGGATCAACAGCAGATGCTAATACTAGTGATAATTACAAAGTCTCCATACATCTTCCTGGTAAATCCTCATTGCCATTTTTTTTTTTTTTAAGACAGGTTCTCATTCTGTTGCCCATGCTGGAATGCAATGATGCAATCACAGCTCACTGCAACCTCAGCCTCCTAGACTTAGGCCCTCCAAGTGGCTGGACCACAGGTGCGCACCGCCATGCCTGACTAATGTTTTTCTTTTTAGTAGAAACAAAGTCATGTTATGTTGTCCAGGCACTCATTACCAATTTTTTTTGAGATAAGATCTCGCTCTGTAGCCTAGGCTGGAGTATAGTGGCATGATCTTGGCTCACTGCCACCTCTACCTCCAGGGTCAAAGCGATCCTCCCACCTCAGCCTTCGAAGTAACTCGAATTAAAAGTGCACGCCACCATGCCTGATGTAAATTTTGGGTAGAGATGAGGTTTTGCTATGTTGTCCGGGCTGGTCTGGCACTCCTGAACTCCAGTGATTCCCCCTGCCTTGGCCTCCCAAAATGCTGGGATTACAGGCATGAGCCACCACGCCTGGCTTCATGACTATTTAATCTGGGCACAAAGTATTTATTTTACAGGGACAAACCAGGCCGACGCCCTTTTGCCCAGTGATAAAGCTAACATCACCAGCAATGGGGCAAAGGGGCACTGCGGGCCTCCTGATGAGACACTTGGCAAGGACCAGATGTCTCACTGCAGTGCTACTGCCAACAAAGCCCAAGCTGAGATCAGACAGCCCAAGGGGCGGCCCCAGGCAAGCCCCAGCTAATATCAGACAGCCCAAAGGGCGGCCGCATGCTTTGGAGGGGTCAGGATCAGGGAAGACAGAAAGGCCAAGGGACGATTCTGACTGAAGGGGATAGAAACATCACTGCACACAGTGGGCGAGGCTGTGCCGGACCCCAGCTGGGTAACGGGCATGAGTGGAGTAGCTAGTGATGAACCCTGAGTGGGCTCTGATGACTAGGTGTGGCCTAGTAGCAATACTAAATTCCTGGTGTGGTTATAAGCACTGTGAATATATAGGATAATGCATTCACTTCTAGGAAATATACTGAAATACTAAGAGGTCAAGGGGTGTCTATTCTGTAGCTTACTCATATTGGCTTAGGGAAAAAAACACATACAATAGAGATGGGATAAAACAGATGCAGCAAAGTGTTAGCAATTTGGAAATCTGGGTGAAGGGTCTATGAAAGTGTTTTGTTTTGTTTTGTTTCTTTTTTTTCTTGAGACAAGATCTTACTCTGTTACCCCAGGCTAGAGTGCAGTGGCACAATCATAGCTCACTGTAACCTTGAACTCCTGGGCACAGGTGATCCTCCCACCTCAGTCTCCTGAGTAGCTGGGACTACAGGTGGCTGCCAGCATGCCTTGGCTAGTTTTTGTATTTTTTTTACTAGAGACAAGCTTCTATCATGCCCTGCCAGGGTTGGTCTCTGAACTCCTGACCTGCGTGATCCACCCAACCTCCCAAAGTGTTGAGATTACAGGCATGAGCCACCACACCCACTGGCTGAACAGTTTTGAAACAGAAGTTGAGTACCAGCCCAGCCTCACCCAGGAGTAGAGTTTGACCCCTGTGATCCCATGGAGGTGGAGATGCTCACTTTTAGGAGGCTAGTGGTGGAGGCTACATATAGGGAAGCATGCATGGCTTGGTAACCCTCAGGGAGACACAGAAACAGGTCCAAGTTACAGGCTCCCGCTGGCCTAGCCAGGGGCAATCTGGACATCAAAATCAATGGCAGTAGGGACTGATTGCAACTTACTCAGTAGCACAATGCTCCCCCCGCCCTGTGATCCACACTGATATCCCTGAATAAATAAATAGCAAACAGAAGTCTTCCTTACCACAGGGTGACCACAGACCCACTAATCAATGTAGGAGGTATGAAGTTAGAGAACCACCATTTGGCAACCGCCCTATTAAGAGCTGATTTGGTCCAGAATCAACAGTGAGGTCAGGCATGGGGGCTCACACCTGTAATCTCAGCACTTTGGGAGACCAAGGCAGGAGGATTTCTTGAGACCAGGCATTTGAGACCAGCCTTGACAAGAAAGTGAGACCCTGTCTCTACAAAACCATTAAAACATAAAATAGCTGGACACTGCGATGGCATGTGCCTGTAGTCCTAGCTACTCAGAAGGCTGAGGAGGGAGAATGGCTTGGGCCCAGGAGTTGAGGCTACAGTGACATATGATCATGCCAACTTCACTCTAGCCTGGGGTGACAGAGCAAGATCCTGTTTCTAAATAAGAGAAATTTCAGCCTGGGCAACATGGCAAAACCCTGTCTCTACAAAAATACAAAATTAGCCCAGTGTGGTGGTGCCTGCCTGTAGTCCCAGTTACTCAGGAGACTGAGCCAGGAGAATCACTTGAACCTGAGGCAGAGGTTGCAGTGAGCTGAGATTTTGCCACTGCACTCTAGCCTGGGAAAGACAGCGAGACCCTGTCTCCAAAACAAACCAAAAAAACAAACGTAATGCCTGAGTGTGGTGGCTCATGCCCATAATCCCTGCACTTTGGGAGGCTGAGGCAGGAGGATCACTTGAGCCCAGGAGTTCCAGACCAGCCTGGGCAACATAACTAGACCCATCTTACAAAAAGTAAAAGCTGGGTGTGGGGGTGCAGCATACCTATAGTACCAGCTACTTGGGATGCTGGAGTAGAAGGATCCCTTGAGCTCAGGAGGTCGATGTTGTGCTGCACTTCAGCCTGGGTGACCAAGCTAGACCCTGTCTCAAAATAAAATCAGTTTGAAAAAAGGAGAGGATCAACAGCAGATGCTAATACTAGTGATAATTACAAAGTCTCCATACATCTTCCTGGTAAATCCTCATTGCCATTTTTTTTTTTTTAAGACAGGTTCTCATTCTGTTGCCCATGCTGGAATGCAATGATGCAATCACAGCTCACTGCAACCTCAGCCTCCTAGACTTAGGCCCTCCAAGTATTGGACCACAGGCAAGATCTCCGGCCATGCCTGACTAATGTTTTTCTTTTAGTAGAAACAAAGTCATGTTATGTTGTCCAGGCACTCATTACCAATTTTGAGATAAGATCTCTGCTCTGAGCCTGTTGAGTATAGGTAATGGCATCCCTCGCTCACTGTCATCTCTACCCTCCCAGGGTCGTGCTGATCCCTCCCACCTCAGCCTCTTCGAAGTAACCTGAATTAAAAGTGCACGCCCACCATGCCTGATGTAAATTTTGTAAGAGACGTGAGGGTTCTTATGTTGTCCCAATATCTGAGACCCCATGAAACCCAGTGATTCCCCCCCTGCCTTATTCCTCCCAAAATGTTGATTACAGGCATGAGCCACCACGCCTATTTCCATGATTCATTTCAATTCAATAAAGTATTTATTTTACAGGGACAAACCAGGCCCGGACGCCCCTGCCCAGTGATAAAGCACATCACCAGCAGCACAAGCAAGGCACTGCCCTGATGAGACACTCTGGCAAGGACCAGATGTCTCACTGCGTTACCTAAGCAACAGCCCAAGCTGAGATCAGACAGCCCAGGAGGCCCCAGGCAAGCCCAGCTAATAATCAGACAGTCCAGCATGTCACATGTTTTGAGGGGTCAGATCAGGAACACAGAAAGGCTAAGGACTACCTGACTGAAGGGGAGAAACATCACTGCACACAGTAAGCACAGAAGTTGCGCCTGACCCCCAGCTTTCGGTAACGGCATGAGTGAGAAGAAGTGGTTTGGGAACCCTGAGTGGGCTCTGATGGATCAGGGTGTGGCCTAGTAGCACACTAAAACCCTATGGTTATAAGCACTCAGTGAATATATAGGATAAGGCCTACTCCAATTTCCAGGAAAACATACTGAAATACCAAGAGGTCAAGGGTGTCTACATTCTGTAGCTTACCCATATTGGTTTAGGAAAAACACATACAATAGAGGATGGGATGTTGAGATGCAGCAAAGTGTTAGCAATTTTAAAACCAAATGGAAGGCTCCAAGGGAAAAAGCTTGCTCATTTTGTTTCCTTCTTTTTTTTTCTCTTGAGACAAGATCTACCTGTTACCCCAGGCTAGAGTGCAGTGGCACAATCATAGCTCACTGTAACCTTGAACTCCTGGGCACAGGTGATCCTCCCACCTCAGTCTCCTGAGTAAGTAGTTGGAGCTGCACTGCATCACCATGTTTACACTTGCCTTTGAACAGCGTCTCCCATGTTGCTCCACTGCTGATCTCAAATTCCTGGTCTCAAGGAATCTTCCTGCCTTGGCCTCCCAAAGTGTTGAGATTACAGGCATGAGCCATCATGCTTGGTCTGAACGTTCTTTTTATTATCTGTGGAAACTTTTCTGTAAGCCTGAAATTATTTCAAAATAAAAAGTTAGCTAGGTGTGGTGGCTTGCACCTGTAATCCCAGCTACTTGGGAAGCTGAGGCAGGAGGATTGCTGAGGCCAGGAGTTCAAGACCGGCTTAGGCAACACAGGGAGGCCTCCTCCTATATCTCTACAGAAAAAAAAAAAAATTGTTTTTTAAGTTAGCTGGCTGTGGTGATGCATGTCCATAGTCACTGAGGTGAGAGAATGGCTTCAGTGATGATTGTGCCACTGCATTCCAGTCTGTGTGATAGACTAAGATTCTGTCTTTAAGAAAAATAATGGCTAAGCCAGGTGCAGTGGCTCAAGCCTATAATTCCAGCACTTTGGGAGGCCGAGGTGGGCAGATCACTTGAGGTCAGGAGTTCAAACGAGCTTGGCCAACATGGTGAAACCCCATCTCTATTAAAAATACAAAAATTAGCTGGGGGTGGTGACAGGTGCCTGTAGTCCCAGTTACTCAGGAGACTGAGCCAGGAGAATCACTTGAACCTGAGGCAGAGGTTGCAGTGAGCTGAGATTTTGCCACTGCACTCTAGCCTGGGAAAGACAGCGAGACCCTGTCTCCAAAACAAACCAAAAAAACAAACGTAATGCCTGAGTGTGGTGGCTCATGCCCATAATCCCTGCACTTTGGGAGGCTGAGGCAGGAGGATCACTTGAGCCCAGGAGTTCCAGACCAGCCTGGGCAACATAACTAGACCCATCTTACAAAAAGTAAAAGCTGGGTGTGGGGGTGCAGCATACCTATGAGGTACACCAGCTACTTGGGATTAACGGTGAAAGTTCAACAGGCTCAGGAGGTCGATGTTGTGCTGCACTTCAGCCTGGGTGACCAAGCTAGACCCTGTCTCAAAAAGAAAAAGAAGAAGAAGAAGGCTGGGGGCGCAGTGGCTCACTGTCTCCCACCTATAATCCCAGCACTTTGGGAGGCTGAGGTGGGCAGATCAGTTGAAGTCAGGAGTTCAAGACCAGCCTGGCCAACATGGTGAAACCCTGCCTCTACTAAAAATACAAAAATTAGCCGAGGGTGGTGGCACATGCCTGTAATCTCAGCTACTCAGGAGGCTGTGGTGGGAGAATTACTTGAACCTGGGAGACTGAGGTTGCAGTGAGCGAGATGGTACCCCACCCCGCCTCCAGCTCTAGAGCAGAGCACAGTGTGACCAAGATCTCAAAAAAATATATATTTTTATATATAAAATATATATAATATATATTTTATATATAATATATATTTTATATAATATATATTATATATACTTTATATAATATATAATATATATTTTTATATAATATATTTTATATATTATTATATATATATATTTTATATTACATATATATTTTATATATTATATATTATATATATTTTATATATTATATTTTATATATTTATATATTATATATTATATATTTTATATTATATATTATATATATTTTTATATATAATATATGTTATATATATTTTATATAATATATGTTATATATATTTTAGATATAATATATGATATATATTTAAAGATAATTGATACATATAATTAACATAATATAATTGATATATAATTGCACATTATATATTTATTATATATAATTTATATATTATATATATATAATTTCTAAAAGAAAAAATTAAAAAGACCCAAAATGTTAAAACAGGCCAAAAAAAAAAAAAAACAGGCATAAAAAAACCACTTGGCAGCTGAATTGTGCATCTGACAGGATATGAATCAGCTTCACCTCCAAGTCCTCCACAGGATCAGCAACATTTCAGGGTCACTGATGCTGCCGCCCACCCTCGACAGCGTCTCACTCCCCTGCCACTCCTTTCTCCCGCCACTCTGGCCAGAATGTTCATGTGTGAATTACAGGTAGAAGGGTAGAGCCCTGGTCTGCACATGCTAGCAGATTTGGGATGGGCCAGCATCTGCAGGAAGGGGCCTGCATGCAGCCTCCCTGGGAAGGCGATGGGCCAGAGAGATTGAGGAGGGTCAGAGGTGCATGGGCAGCTGCTGCTGGAGCACGAGGTTCTCCTGGAAAGTCAGCCAGGAGGCCCTGGGTTGGGGCCCACTGAGGCCCCAGCACAGCCAGACATGAGAAGCCTTGGTTCACACTCCCCACCTGTGGAGTCCAGCATCAGGTTCAGCCTGTTTGGACAGGCACAACAGGTTCCTTGGCCAGACGCTCCCCATCAAGACCTGCTCATAACAATCAGGGCAGCTTTACCTGGGAGCTGATGAGGGTCTGGCTTCCCTGGGCTGGAGGAGAGTGTAGGGGGGGCGCACATTGCCTTCAGTGGGCAGGAACCACAACAGGTACCTGTCCATCGGGATGAAGTAGGCACATCTGAAGTACAGACGTGGAGGGACACAGGGAGTGGCTGGAAAACCAAGCTATTTGTTAGCGTGGGCTCTGGGCACTGCCTGGCCACCAAGCACTGGCAAGTGCAGGGAAGCCCAGGGCCATGGCCCCACTCCTCCCAGCAGGAGGCATCTCTTCCCCACCTTTTGAGTGACGAGGCTCAAGGCAAAGGACAATATGTAATACTCCAACAGATCTGACAGCAGTGTCGGGCAAACACACAGGGTTGCTGGGCCACCCACCAAGTGTCAAGTGCTGGGCCACCCACAGCCTCCCTACCTCAGGGCCACCAAAGGATACTCAGGACTAGATTCAGGCCAAGGTCCCCAGTGAGGGGGAACCGGACCTTGTTGTGGTACAGGGGACCGCCGGGGAGGATGCAGTCCTGGATGGACACCTTCACAGGACCCCTGCAGAGAGATGCAGCGAGGCTGTGGGCAGGTGCTGGAACATAGTGCCTGATACGTGGTGCCCCATGCACAGCAGCCCTTTGGGAAGGCTGCTGGGGAAAAGACCTGCAAACAGAACCCACCTGTGGGGACAGTGCCTGTATCTGAGCAGTGCTTGGACAAGAGCCTTTGCTTAGAACTTCTCCTACCATCTCATAAAAGGAGCTGCAGACAGCAAGATTTAGCAGCCATGCAGCTCCACTACATCTCCTTTGTCTCTCAACCCCAGAGCAAATCACTCCTCAATTTGTCCTTGGAAGACTGGAGGAGACTGCCCATCACCCCAGGGCTGTGCGAGGTCCACTGTCCCAAGCACCACTCCCACCACTGTGGTTTACTTACAGGCAGGAAGGAGATGGGAAAGTCAAAGTTACAGTCTTCAGCTTGAAGCTTATAAACCAACTTCATCGTTGGGCCATTGAACATGAAATTGACCAAACAAACAAAAACAGGGCAAATAAACTGCAAATTATCTTGCTTTGATTGTTTCTTAAGAAATCAAGAGAGTGATTTAAAGGTGGAATCACCGTGAGAAAGCACTCAGCCTCTCTCAGGTGACAAACCTACCTTCCCAGGATTGAGAAACTCCATCACGATGCTGTACTCCTCAGGATCCACATGCCTCTGTAAGCAGCGGAGGTTCTAGCCAACGAAGACACCATCTAGGCTGCCGAAAATGCTACCAGCCATGGGAAGATGGTTTGCAGCTCCTCAAACAGTATGTGGCGAGGCCGCGGCCAGGACCAGCACCCACCCTGGCTCCAGTCCTGCACCGCCTGCTGCCCAGCTCCCTCTGAGGAAGCCACTCCCTGGCTGAGACCCATGGAATCAGCCCTGCACCCAGAGGAATCCTGGTGTGATGGTGCCAATGAGAAGAGAAGCTTTGGATTCTTCCAGTGTGGTACATGGCATACCAAGCAGCATTACTTTAGACTTGGGCCAGTTAAGTAAGTCAGCCTCTTAACAAGATACATTTTTGGTGTGTGATAGAAGACTAACAAAATAAAATAAAAGCAATGAAGAAAACAAAAAATATAAAATAAAAAAATAAAATAAACAAAATACATTTTTTTTGAGACAGGGTCCTCACTCTGTTGCCCTGGCTGGAGCGCAATGGTGCAATCACAGCTTACTGCAGCCTTAACCCCAGTGTCTGCCAGGGGAGGGTGAGGCCCCAGCCGGTTCCCGAACCTCACAGGGTGGCATGCAGCCAACCAAGTCAGAGTGGTCAAGGCACTCGCTCAGTCAGGACAAAGGAAAAGCTGGGGGGATGAAATGGAGGATCCAAGACTGTGAATCAAGCAGGGGACACATGCCCTGGTTAGAGGCCACGGGGCAGACCCTGCCAGGCTGGAGCAGAGGAGAGCCCTGGCCAAGGCACTGCACGTGGAGGGCTGTGACCCCACAGGCAAGCCTGCTACCCGGGCACATTTGTCCCCTCAAGGGTCCTCTCAGTCGGTCTTGCTAATGCTGTCAACACCCTGAGCCCAGGGAAATCCATTAAAGTAAAGCTCTGGCCCAAGTGTCCTTGCAGGTCTTTCTTGGCTATCTTCACAGAAAAGAGTAAAGTAAGCAAATTACAAATCAAAGAAACTCTGAACCCATGGTCTTCATCTGAGTGAGACTCTGGCAGTCAGAAGGAAAGTCTCAAGCATTCAGACTGTGACAGGAACCCAGTTGTGGAATCACCAGCTAAACCCAAGAGGAGGAGGCTTGGCCACTGTTTGCAGAACACTCGGGTAGGTAGGAAACAACGTAAGAGCTTCCAAAATCAAAATCAGAAACCCGATTCCAGGATTTGGTGACTGCAATGCTGCACCATCGCACGGGCAGCTCAGATGTACAGTCCAGCGTGAACACACCTAGAGGATGAGGCGGCGAGCCCATTGCTGCTGCCACTGCTGGCACCGTGAGGGCAGACCAGGTTTGCTGTCCAGGCCAGGTGTGGACCCGCTGTGCCTACCGTTCCCTAAATGGACCTGTGGTGTGTGTCCTTTCAAAACGTTCCCTTGGCAGTGTGCTCTCTGCATGGCTTTGCTCCTGGGACACATCCTAAGGGGTCCCCTGCACACACTGCCAAGGGCTTCTGGGACATAACCTGTCTTCAGTGGTTCTGGGCCTCAGGACTCAGGGCTGATGCAGGGTCTCTAGCTGAAGTGGCTTTGATGGAAATGTGTAGACACCAGTGTTGCTCAAGGAGCATGAGGACAGTAGGTGTTGCAGTTACGGAGCTCGCCCATTCCTAATCATTGTGCTTTGTGTCTCCTCAGAGAGAAACAAAGGCAGCACTGCCCTCAGGGGGGCATTGGCCCTGGTGGAACGCAGCAGCCACAAAGGATCCAGCCAGAGGATGCCCCACCTGCCCAGCACTACCAGGCTGCCCAAGGGGGGTGGCCATGGGAAGAGCCCTACACGGAGAAGCACCTAGGATAGGGCAGAGACTTGTCACATCAGTGTCCCCAGCAAAGGCTATATGTTGTCTCCTTCAGTTGATGATAAACTTTTCTGAGATGCAGAGCATCCAGTCAGACATTCTCTACCTTTTTTTTATTATATAAAGGCACAGACTTAGAATGACATTTTTGTGCCATTCCTTGTTGTGCCACAGCTGAACTAACCAGGTCTCTTCACCATGGGTCAACTTCCTGGACCTGATTTGGGTTCTGAGAAAAGGCATTTGGATTGCCAGGCCTTCTATAAAGACGTCAGCAAGCTTCACTTGAACTGAAAGGTGGGAGGTTTTCTATCAAGACGGTTGATTGACAGTGCTGAGGGGCAGAGTGGCCGTGTGTGTGCATGGAGGGCACAGGTTACTGTGGAAGGCTGGGTGTCTTCCAGGTTACTGTGGAAGGCTGGGTGTGTTGTGACCTTCTGTGGGTCACGAATGCTGTGCAGAACACAGTAACACTCTTTCCCCCTTCTAAAATGTCCTGACCTTACACATTTGACCCACAGCTTTAGGGATTTCATGGACAAGCCCCATCCACAGACCTCAGATTTAAACACTCCACCTGTAGACTCTTCTTTTTAGCCAGCATCACCCATCAATAGAGAAGCCCTCAAAATTGCAAATTCAATTGAAAACCCTGACTCTGCTTTCCTAGAATTTAGGAAATCTATACACTGAACACTTGGCTTTGAAGAAACAGTTTTCTCCATGTCAAGTTACTTCCGTAGCAGCTCCTTAAGTACGTACCGTCCGGCTGCACCCAACCCCACACCAGCAGGGCAGGCTGGCACCCCACCATTATCCATGCCAGCTCTGGGGGTCCCACCTGCTCCTGCAGGCAGAGCTAAGCAGCATGACATACAGAGGTCTTGGTTTTATACAGAACCTTTAATTGCAAAGAACTTGAAAGCAGCCATGCTGGGGGTGGCAGTGGAGAACCCACCACACCCTCCCCTCAGTGTCTTCCACCTTCTTCAGCCTCAGCTTCCACAGAATGCGCCCACCTCTTCCATAGTCGCTTCTCCAGGCTGCCAGGTCCCTCGCGGGCCTGGGAGAACTCCCCTCCCTCCATGCCTTCTCCCGCGACAGTGCACAAGGCCAGCACAGCATGAGATGAACTTATGGTCCAGGCGGGCCCAGGCCTCCGCGATGGCCGTGGTGTTGCTCAGCATGCACACGGCCCGCTGCACCTTGGCCAGGTCTCCCCCAGGGACCACTGTGGGGGGCTGGTAGTTAATGCCCACCTGCCAGAGAAGAGGAAGAAACAAGTCCGTGAAGCTTATATCAAACCTAGAAATGGTTACTTTTCTCGAACCAGAGAACTGCCTGTAGACAAAATTCTCAGTTCACCCCACAAATGTCACTAAGCCCTTCTCTGTGCCAGGCAGGGTGACAGTTCCAGACAACATATGTTGCCCAGGCTGGCCTCAAACTCCTGGGCTCAATCGATCCACCCACCCCAGCCTCCCAAAGTGCTAGGATTACAGGCATGAGGCAGCATGCCCAGCACTTTTTTTTTTTTTAGAATAAGGTACTTTCTAGATTCTTGTGCCCCTTTCTTGGGTGGTAGAATTCATATGGAAAAGGTAGGTTGAAGTTAGAAATTTTATGGGCATTTTGGGGAATCTTGTAGGTGGTGTATATATTTTATTTTAACTTGGGCATTACTATAAACTGCTTCACTACATCATTCACTCCACTGTCTCATGGAGGGTTTGATTTAAAAAAAGAATGAGTTTTTTGTGATGAAAACAGCAACAGGTGCAGTGGCTCACACCCATTATCCCAGCTCTTTGGGAGGCCAAGGCGGATTGCTTGAACTGAGTTTGAGACCAGCCTAAGCAGCATGGCAAGACCCTGTCTCTACCAAAAATACAAAAAAATTAGCTGGGCATGGTGTTGTGCACCTGTGGTCCCAGCTACTCAGGAGGCTGAGGTGGGAGGATCGCTTGAGCCTGGCAGGCAGAGGTTCCAATGAGCTGAGATCCCACCACTGCTTGGGTGACAGAGCAAGACCCTGTCTCAACAAAATAAAAAGGCAGGGCGCGGTGGCCCACGCCTGTAATCCCAGTACCTTGGGAGGCTGAGGCAGGTAGATATGAGGTCAGGAGATCGAGACCATCCTGGCTAACCACGGTGGAAACCAGTCTCTGCAAAATGAAAACAAAATTAACCTGGGCTTGGCGTGCACCTGTAGTCCCAGCTACTCAGGAGGCTGAGGTGGGAGAATGGCGTGAACCTGGGAGGCCAGGAGCTTGCAGTGAGCAGAGGTCACACCACTGCACTCCAGCTGGGCGACAGGACTCAGTCTCAAGAGCAAAAACAAAAAAAAATAACTAGCGTCTTTATATCTCTTCTAGGAATCCTAGTAATTATGGAATGGGTTTGCCTCAGACACAAAATCTGTCCCCACCTTCACTGACACAAAAGAAACCTTGCTGTCCTCTTTCAGCTTTATCAATAGTTGGTTACTAAATCTTGTGGCATTTCTCTGTTGGGCCTGTGCGTTCCTGTGCTGTGCTTTCCCTGCTGCCTCTGGCTCAGTCCCCCACTGCCTCTGTGGGGGGAGACCACTGAAGTTGGTTCTGACTGGGATTTCCTACTGTGGGTGTCTCTTCCTCTCCTTCAGGGGTTAGCACAGCTGCTGGACTAGCCACCTAATTTTGTAAGGTCTTGTCTGAACACAGCCAGCACACCCCTTCATTCCTTCATTTGCAGATTGATTTTGCTGTCCAACAGCAGAGTGGGGTAGGTGTGACAGAGGTCGTGTGACCTGTAAGGCCTAGAATTTGTATGATCTTATCTTTTTTTTTTTTTTTTTGAGACAGATCTTTGTGTACAGTCAGCTGGAGTGCAGTGGGGTGATATCTCTCCTCACTGCAACCTCCACTTCCTGGGTCCCAGTGATTTCCTGTCTCACCTTCTCCCGAGTAGCTGGGATTACAGGCACCATACCACACCTGGCTAATTTTTGTATTTTTAGTAGAGACGGGGTTTTGCCCTGTTGGCCAGGCTGGTGTCAAACTCCTGACCTCAGGTGATCCACCTGCCTTGGCCTCCCAAAGTGCTGGATTACAGGCATGGGACACCATGCCCATTCAATTTTTGTATTTTTAGTGGAGAGCTGTGATCACCACACTGCACTCCAGCCTGGGTGACAGAGTGGGATTCTGTCTCAAAAAAGTAAATAAATAGGATCGAGCACAGTGGCTCATGCCTGTAATCCCAGCATTTTGGGAGGCTAAGGCGAGCAGATCACTTAAGGCCAGGAATTTGAGACCAGCCTGGCCAACATGGTGAAATCCCTTTACTAAATACACAAAAATTAGCTGGGTGTGGTGGTGCATGTCTGTGGTCCCCAGCCTCCCGGAGACAGTGAACTCATTTGAGCCTGGGAGGCAGAGGTTGCAGTGAGCAAGAGATCACACCACTGCACTCCAGCCTTCTCAACAGCAACAAAAAAAAAGTTAAGTAAAGCTCATCACAGATATATAGTGTAATGACTCAGAAAGAGAGTTCAAAAGACATCATTGGGCCAGGTGCAGTGGCTCACACCTCTGACCCCAGCACTTTGGGTGGCCGAGGTGGGTGGATCACCTGAGGTCAGGAGTTCAAGCCCAGCCTGGCCAACATGGCAAAACCCTGTTTCTACTAAAAACATAAAAATTAACAGGGGGTGGTGGTGGATGCCTGTAATTCCAGCTACTTGGGAGGCTGATGGAGATTGCAGTGAGCTGAGATCACACCACTGCACTCCAGCCTGGGCGACAAAGCTAGACTCTAGCTCAAAAAAAAAAAAAAAAAAAAGACATCACTGAATTATCACTCTGGTTCACTAATTTATGCCCACGCGCCTAGCCCATGGAACAGGGGTAGTCTCCTCAAAGGATGCGGGCCTTCAGGGGCAGCATTACTCCGTGTGTCTGTTGCTTGCTGAAAGGTACAAGTACTCCACATCACCCAGTCATACCTTAAATCCAGTCGGGCACCAATCCACAAACTGAATGGTGCGCTTGGTCTTGATGGTGGCAATGGCCGCGTTGACATCTTTTGGGACCACATCCCCCCTGTACAACATGCAGCAGGCCCATGTACGCCGCAGCGAGGGGTCACACTTGACCATCTAGTTGGCTGGCTCGAGAAGCAGGCATTGGTGATCTCAGCCCGCGGACAGCTGCTCGTGGTAGGCCTTCGGCTGAGATGACTGGGGCGTGGGTGACCAGGGGGGAAATTGAATCTGGGGATGCGAACTAGGTTGGTCTGGAATTCCAGTCAAGTCCGCATTCCAGGGCCCGGTCCGAATCTCAGGGGACATTGATGGAGAGACACGATCTGCTTAATCAGGCTGATTGAGGTTGGTGTCGTGGGGCCATTTCGATGTCCAGGTTCATGACATATGTCATAGATGGCTTCATTGTATGGAGCCATGAAGGCACAGTCAGAATGTTCAGGAGGTCATTATTGGGTGGGGTCCGGGATGGGTTGCCAGGGCTCCACCACCACCCGTGGGAGACCTGGGGGGCTGAGTAAATGGCAAACTCTAGCTTGGACTTCTTGCCGTAATCCACTGAGAACCCGCTCCATGAGCAGAGATGCGAACCCAGAGCCAGTGCCGCCCCCAAAGCTGTGGAAGATGAGGAAGCCCTGCAGTCCTGTGCACAGATCCGCCTAGTAGACAACATGAACCAATGCCATTAAAACCCACACCACCAACCTCCACCAAACCAGGGCCACTTCTCTGCCTCTGAAGACTTGATATGGATTCAAGTCATCCATAATAAACACACAGTACACTCTGAAGCAAAGAAAAGCAGACAAAGATCTACAGACAAATCACCATGCATACTTCAGACTAAGACCACTGCAGAATCAATAGGACTCAAGATGCTGGGTCTAAATTTTGGGAATGAGTCTTACTCTGTTACCCAGGCTGGAGTGCAGTGGCATGAGCTCACACTCCCAGTGCAGCCACACCACTCCTGAAACTCAAGCCATTCTCACCTCAGCTTCCTGACTGGCTGGACTGCAGGCAGGGACACCACGCCCCTGACTAATTTTGTATTTTAGTAGAGACAGGGGTTTCCTGCGTTGGCCAGGCTGGTCTCAAACTCTTGACTTCAATTGACTGCACCTTGGCCTACAAAGTGTTGGGATTACGAGCGTGAACCACAGACCTGGCCAAAGTGCTGAGTCCTAAGATTTTGATAAAATAGCCTCCCCATCACAACCAAGATCCATCCTCACTGTGCAGGACAATGGTCCCATGAAGCCTTCTCTTCTTACCAGTTTGCGGATCCGGTCCAGGACCAGGTCAACGATCTCCTTGCCGATGGTGTAATGGCCTCTAGTAGTAGTAGCGCATCTTCCTTCCCGGTGATCAGCTGCTCTGGGTGGAAGAGCTGCCTGTAGGTTCCTGTGCGCACTTCATCTACAAAAGAGATGGTATGTACTGTGAATCTTTAAGGCCTGTACTCACCAAGATGGACACATTCCACGACTGTTCACTTCTACAGAGTACATGCTGTTCAAAGATTACGCGATAGCCTACATGTTGGCCAGGTCCCAGCTTAGCGGCAGTGTCTGGTAGAAAATGTCTCTATGTGATAACCAAACTGTGATTTATGACTCTAGGAAGTGAAACTCAGCTTGCAGTATAAATGTTAGCACGACCAGTTCCCAGTGAAGGGAAATAAGCTCTAGCACCCCCACACAGGTAATTCTACAGGTCCATAATTCTTTCCTACATGTAGCTACATCAAAGGCTGTAAGTTAAAAATCACCCACAAACTGGGAAGTCCCTTGGGTCAGTCGCGACTTCTACCCGGAGCAGTCCCATCAGGAGCGCCTGTGTGGCCTGGGCCCCACAGGCTTTCAGGTGACACTGTCATCTCATGTGGGGCCACTGAAAGGGGCTGTCTCTTTGCATCTCTTCTTGGAAACTACCTTGGGCTTCTAATCTAGAGGAAGCAAATGACTGTTCTGTACCTAACCTTCTATACCTAAGATGCAGGTCAAGACTCTCTTACTGCCAGCAGCAAGAGAGTGCACAGCATTCAGGAGGGAAACCAATGCCCTTGTGCCCTGCGAACAGGGCCACCTAAACAAGGGCTGAGGCAGCCACGACAAAATCTCCCACAGCCCATCTTACTGCTGGCAGGGAGCTTTTTCCCTGTAGGTCAGGTTTTCCCTAAGTGGGAGCCCGAGGTCTCACAGACACTTTAATCACAACCTTCCAGTTTATCTCTTAACACCATGGGCATATGCTTCTCCTATCTCATACCTTCTGCAGAGAGGTTTGAAACCCACGTGGGGGGCCTTACCAATGATGCTCTCCCACCCTCCCTAGGAAAGCTGCCATCCAGATCCTGAGCACCTACCGACCACAGTGGGCTCCAGGTCCACAAACACTGCTCTGGGCACGTGCTTGCCAGCCCCAGCTCACTGAAGGGGCAGTGTTGAAGGGGTCGGTCCCGCCACCAATGGTTTTATCCTTTTGCATCCCTGACCATCAGGCTGAATTCCATGTTCAAGGCAGTACAGTTCCCAATGAGGCATTGCGATTTGGACGCAACCTGCTTACGTGGATAGAGATACACTCGCTGTGAACCAGAGGTAAAAATGTAGACCATTCATTTCAGGTGACGAAGCTATGGCGTACAAGATATTCTAATTTAATAGTACGTAGTGCTTCAGTATCTGGGCCTTTCACAATTGATATTTCCTAGGAGGGTTGGGTGACTGACCTTATCCCTGTTAAAACTTGCCTCTAAATCATCCTAGCTACTAAGTTCAGGGTGTACAGAACCCTAATGTTTACCCACTACAAAAGGGATTCGTTATTTAAAATTTGGAAATATGCCAATGTAATAATCCAACTCCATTATAGCCAGTCACAGTAATGCTCTAAGAATACACAGCAGTTTTTGATTATGTCCTGAATCAAGGATAAGGTAATTAGTTTGGGTAAGGAGGAAATGAACCCAATTGGGTCCCAGGCCACTTTGGTCCAAGCCAGTGTTCAGTGTGTGTCCTCTCTCTGCCGCCCCCATACCCCACCACGCCTTGATCTACCCTCCATCATTCACCACCTGCTCTGTGCTCCCCAGAGGCTGACTCATGAGGACAGCATCAAGGCCTTCCCTTGTCCTCTGGCTTCGTGGATTGGGTCAATGACAGGCAGCACCAGGAGACCAGAGGCTGGAGGAGAGTGGCCGTCAGGGTACTCTTCCTTGGCCCCTTCCTGCTCGACTTTCATGGTTGGGTGTCCACTCCATCCAAGGCCACACTTTTGGCAGGTGGCCTCTTCATAAAGTTGCCCTTTCAATTTTTTGTAAACACTCCCACTCCCCTCCCACCCCTGAAGCCTGGGGTATAATGGCTCCCAGATGTCATCAGTGCTGGGACACTGCACTGTCCTTTAATTTAGTTTCTTTAAGCCCTGCAAGAAAGCCGGGTGTGGTGGCTCATGCCCTGTAAATTACCTTTGGGAGGCTGAGCTGAGATCACTTGGGACCAGCTTGAGACCAGCAGGCAACTATGAAAAATTTTTTGTTTTTTTTTTTTTTCTTTTGAAACAGAGTCTCACTCTGTCGCCCGGAGCTGGGTGCAGTGGCACAATCTCAGCTCAGGCAGCCTCTGCCTCCCAGTTCAAGTGATTCTCCCAGCCTCAGCCTCCCCTGAGTAGCTGGGACTACAGGTGGCTGCCACGTCTGGCTAGTTTTTGTATTTCAGAGACAAGTTTACCATGTTCTGCCAGGCTGGTTGTCTCGAACTCCTGACCTCAGGTGATCCACCCCAGCCTCCCAAAGTGCTGGGATTACAGTGACACCACACCCACTGGCTGAACAGTTTCTTTTGAAACAGAAGTTGAGACCAGCCCAGCTCTCACCAGGAGGCAGCTCTGACCCCAGATCTCATGGAGGTGGGAGATGCTCAATTTAGGGAGGCTAGTGGTGGAGGCTATAGGAAGCAAAGGGCATGGCTGGTGTCCCCAGGAGACACAGAAACAGGTCCGTTACAGCCCTGGCTCCCAGCTAGGCAATCTGGACATCAAAACCACCAGGCAGTAGGGACTGATTGCAACTTACTCAGTAGCACAATGCTCCCCCCGCCCTGTGATCCACACACCTCGATATCCCCGGGAATAAATAAATAGCAACAGAAGCTCCTCCACTGGGCCAGGGCACCACAGACCCACCAATCAATGTAGGGAGGCATGAAGTTGAGAAATCACCATTTGGCAACCGCCCTATTAAGAGCTGGATTTGGTCCAGAATCAACAGTGAGGTCAGGCATTGGGGCTCACACCTGTAATCTCAGCACCTTTGGGAGACCAAGGCAGGAGGATTTCTTGGAGACCAGGCATTTGGAGAGACCAGCCTTGACAAGAAAGTCCTGCAAACCTGTCCACGGGAACACGCGGCAGGTGCCTTGTAATGAAGGCTGAGGAGGGAGACTGGCTTGGGCCCAGGAGTTGAGGTGGCTACAGTGACATATGATCATGCCAACTTCACTCTAGCCTGGGGTGACAGAGCAAGATCCTACTTCTAAATAAGAAATTTCACTATAACATAGGCAGCAAAAACCCCTGTCTCTACAAAAAATACGTGTGGCTCAGTCTGAGTGTGGTGGTGCCTGCCTGTAGTCCCAGGATACTGGGGCTGAGTGGGAGAGGATCACTTGAGCCCAGGGAGGTTAAGACTGCCATGAGCCGAGATCACACCACCTCACTCCAGCTCAGAAAAAACAAGACCCTGTCTCCCCAAAATAAAATCAGTTTGAAAAAAGGAGAGGATCAACAGCAGATGCTAATACTATGATAATTACAAAGTTCCATACATCTCCCCTGGTAACCTCATTGCCATTTTTTTTTTTTAAGACAGGTTCTCATTCTGTTGCCCATGCTGGAATGCAATGATGCAATCACAGTCACTGCAACCTCAGCCTCCTAGGACTTAGGCCTCCAAGTGCTGGACCACAGGTGGCAAGACCGCCATGCCTTCCGACTAATAATTTTTTCTTTTAGTAGAAACAAAGTCATGTTATGTTGTCCAGGCACTATTAACAATTTTTTTTGAGATAAGATCTCCTTCAGCCTAGCTGGCATAGTGGCAGTTTATCTTGGCTCACTACACCCTACCTCCAGGGTCAAAGCTTATCCTCCCACCTCAGCCTTCTGAAGTAACCGAATTAAAAGTGCACCCACCATGCCTGATGTAAATTTTGGGTAGAGATGGGTTTGCTATGTTGTCCTGCTGGTCTGGCACTCCCACAGTGATTCCCCTGCCTTGGCCTCCAAAGCCGCTTGACAGGCATGAGCCACCACGCCTGGCTTCATGACTATTTAATCTGGCACAAAGTATTTATTTTACAGGGACAAACCCAGGCCGACGCCCTTTTGCCCAGTGATAAAGCTAACATCACCAGCAATGGGGCAAATAAGTAAATTGTGGGTCTCCTGAGACACTTGGTGACCAGGATGTCTCACCTGTGAGTGCTACCAAGCAAAGCCAACAAAAGCCCAAGTAAGCTGAGATCAGACATCTAAGGGCTGCCCCAGGCAAGCCCCAGCTATCAGCCAGCCCAAAGGGGCGGCCGACAGTTTCTTGAGGGGGCTCAGGATCAGGGAAGACAGAAAGGCTGACCATTCTGACTGGAAGGATAGAAACATCACTGTACACCAGGGCGAGGGAAGCAGCTGACCCCAGCTGGGTAACGGCATGAGTGAGTAGCTGGGTGATGAACCCCTGAGTGGGCTCTGATGACTAGTGTGGCCTAGTAAAGTGCACAGCCTAAATTCCTGGTGTGTGTGGGAGCAGGCACTGTGGAATATATAGATAATGCATTCAATTTCTAGGAAATACTGAAATACCAAGAGGTCAAGGGTGTCTATTCTGTAGCTTGACTCATTGGCTTAGGGAAAAAACCACACAATAGAGATGTGTGGGATAAAACAGATGCAAGCAAAAGTGTTAGCACTTGGAAAATCTCAAGTGAAGGGTCTATGAAAGTGTTTTGTTTTTTGTTTTTATTTTTTTTTCTTGGAGACAAGATCTACTTGTTACCCCCAGGGCTAGAGTGCAGTGGCACAATCATAGCTCACTGTAACCTTGAACCCCAAGCACAGGTGATCCCCACCCTATAGCTGAGTGTACTCAGTCACCATGTTTGCCACTTTTATTTTTTTAGTTTCATGTTGTCACGTTGACACCCTGGTCTCAGGAATTGGCTCTCCCAAAGTGTTGCTGAGGATTACAGGCATGAGCCATCACGCTTGGTCTGAACGTTCTTTTATTATCATTCAGGAAACTTTTCTGTAAGCCCAGAAATTATTCTGCTAAAAAAGTCAAAAGTTGGGGCTAGGTGTGGTGGTTTGCACCCGGTAATCCCAGCTACTTCTGGGAAGCTGAGGCAGGGAGGAGCCTACTGAGGGGCCAGGAGTTCTAAGACCGGCTTAGGGGCAACACAGGGAGGCCTCCTCCTATATCTCCCCTACAGAAAAAAAAAAAAATTGTTTTTTAAGTTAGCTGGCTGTGGTGATGCATGTCCATAGTCACTGAGGTGAGAGAATGGCTTCAGTGATGATTGTGCCACTGCATTCCAGTCTGTGTGATAGACTAAGATTCTGTCTTTAAGAAAAATAATGGCTAAGCCAGGTGCAGTGGCTCAAGCCTATAATTCCAGCACTTTGGGAGGCCGTGGGCAGGATCACAAGGTCGTGGGAGTTAAACGAAGCTAATAACATGGTGAAACTCCATCTCCTATTGCACAAAAACAAGCTGGGGTGTGGCATAGGTGCCTGTAGTCCCAGTTACCAGAGACTGAGCCAGGAGCAATCACTGGAACCTGGGAGTGGCAGAGGTTGCAGTGAGCTGAGATTTTGCCAGCACTGCACCCCTAGCCTGGAAAGACAGCCAGACCCCGTCTCCAAACAAACCAAAAACAAACGTAATGCCTGAGTGTGGTGGCTCATGCCCATAATCCCGGTGCACTTGGGAGGCTGAGGTGCAGAGATCACTTGTGAGTTCCAGAGAGACCAGCCTGGGTAACATAATTCAGGACCCATCTTACAAAAAAAGTGTGCTGGGTGTGGGGTGCAGACACCTATAGTACCAGCTACTCTCTGGGATGCTGGAGTAGGCATGATCCCCTTGAGCCTTGTGGGAGGTCGAGCGTTGTGCTTCTTCGCACCTCCGCCTGGGTGACCAAGCTTGTCCCCTGCCCCAGAAAAAGAAGAAGAAGAAGGCTGGGGGCTTAGTGTGGCTCACTGTCTCCACCCATAATCCCAGCACTTTGGGGAGCTGAGAGGGCAGATCAGTTGAAGTCAGAGTTCAAGCAGACCAGCCTGGCCAACATGGTGAAACCCCTGCCCTCTACTAAAATACACAAAATACCAGGTGGCACATTGCCTGTAATCCTCAGCTACTCAGGAGGCTGTGGTGGGGAGGTGCCTCATTTCTGAACCTGGGAGGTCCTGAGGCTGCAGTGAGTCAGATCGTGCCACCGTGACTCCAGCCTTCCAGGGCGGGTGACACAGTGTGACTCCATCTCGCACAGAGCCATGTTATGGCGAGGTCATATATTTTACATATAATATATACTTTATGTATAATATATATTATATATATCCCTATATAATATATAATACATACCTTTATACGGAATTACACTTTATATATTACCTTATTACAAATGTTACCTCACATATAATTCTTACATGTATCATGGTTTGCTATTATCTTGATAATGTAATATATAATATATTCCCTACAACACATACTTATACATTCTCACATACAACATACAATATAGTACATCTTTACATATAAATTATTGGTTGGCGAATATATATTCTTATTAATAATTATTAGCTATTACATATCTTCATACAACATAATAATATATTACATTCTATTATCACACATTATACATATCTTTATATCACACATCGGCTATTGATTCCTATTAATAACACAATATTATTGGTTACCTTTGATAACAATATTAACATATTACAGGCCCTGCTAATAACATACGTCATATTACCTTTTGCTGTAACATACGTCATAATATTCCTATTAGTATAATGGCACATGCCATTACCTTATTAAGCACATACAAGCCATAATATTACCTGATAACATACTGTTAATTACATTCTATACAAATATTACCATAATGGCGAGTCTTATATTACTCATATGTAATGCTTCATATATAGCTATATATTTTATATAATATATGCTTATACTTTTATATACATTAAGTATATTTCTAATATATTTTATATATTATATATTATATATATTACTATTATATATTATATATATATATTTAAAGATAATTGATACATATAATTAACATAATATAATTGATAGATGGCAACATTTATTGTATATAATTTATATATACAGGTATATATAATTTCCTCAAAAGTGCAAATTAAAAGACCCAAAATGTTAAAAAGAGGCCAAAAAAAAAAAAAAAACAGGCATAAAACTAATTTGGCAGCCGGAATTGTGCATCTGACAGGATATGCAACCCGCTTCAATCTCCAAGTCTCCCACAGGACCAGCAACATTTCAGGTCGATCACTGCTCTTCACCACCCTCGGCAGGAGCGCCTCCCCTGCCACTCCCTTTCTCCCCGCCACTCTGTGGGGCATCTGTTCACATGTGTGAATTACAGGTAGAGGGTCGGCCTGGTCTGCACATGCTAGCAGATTTGCATGGGCCAGTATCTGGCAGTCGCATGGCCTCCCCTGGGAAGGTTATGGGGCCAGAGGGATTGAGGGAGGGTCAGAGGCATGGGAGTAAAGCCGCTGCTGAGCACAGGCCTCCTTGGAAAGTCAGCCAGGAGTGTCTCTGCCAGTCTGGCCTGAGGTCTCCCAGCACAAACAGACAGGACACAGGCTCCCTGCCCACACTCCCCCACCCGTGGAACCCAGCACAGTCTGCCTGTTTGGACAGGCACAACAGGTTCTGGCTGTATCGCTCCCCATCAAGACCCATGTCAATCAGGGGCAGCTTCTACCTGGGAGCTGATGAGGGTCTGGCCTCCCTGGGCTGGAGGAGAGTGTAGGGGGGGGCGCATTACTGCCTCTCAGTGGGCAGGAACCACAACAGGCACCTGTCCATCGGATGAAAGCAGGCACATCTGAAGCAGACGTGAGGGACACAGGGGACAGGCTTGGAAAACCAAGTTATTTGTTAAGGGTTTGCACCGCCCTGGCCACCTCAAGCACTGCGCAGGAGCCCAGGGCTTCACTCCTCCCAGGCATCCTCCACCCTTTGAGAGCGGACGAGTCTGACACATGTAATACTCCAGATTCAAGGACAAGTGTGTCGGTGAACACAGTGGCTGCCAGGCCACCCACCAAGTGTCAAGTGCTGGGCCACCCACAGCCTCCCCTGCACCAGGGGCTGCCACCTCAAAGATGTTCTAGACCAGGCCAAGGTCCCTGCTAGGGGGAAACTGGTCTGGTCAGGGTGGCTGTGGGACCAGCTGGGAGGGAGGAAGTCCTGGACATTGACCACAGGACCCCTGTAGAGAGATGCAGCAGCCTGTGGCAGGTGCTGGAACATAGTGTCGAGCACAGCCTCATGCACAAGGTGCCCTTAAAAGGGCTGCCGGGGTTATCCTGCAAACAGAACCCACTGTGGGATGCCTGGCCCCAGCAGTGCTTGGACAAGAGCCTTTGCTTAGAACTTCTCCTACCATCTCATAAAAAAAGGCTGCAGACAGTGTGTAAGTGCAGCAGCCATGCAATGCACCCATCTCCTTCTTATTCTCAACCCCTGAGCAAATCACTCCTCAATTTAATCCTGGAAGACTGAGAATGCCTCATCACCCCAGAGCAAAGCGCAGGTCCACTGTCCCACACCAGCCCCACCACTGCTTTACTTACAGGCAGGAAGGAGATGGCGTCAAAGTTACAGTCTTCAGCTTGAAGGCTGGCAACCTTCAACTTCAACAGCAATATTGAAACAGAAAGACTGAATTCAAACAAACAAAAACAGGGGCAAAATAAATCTGCAAATTATCTTGTTTTTGATTGTTTCTTAAGAAATCAAGAGAGTGATTTAAAGTGGAATCACCGAGAAAGCACCCAGCCTCTCAGGTGACAAACCTACCTTCCCAGGATTGAGAGTAAACTCCATCACGATGCTGTACCCCCCCAGGATCCACATGCCCCCCCTGTAAGCAGCTGGAGGTTCTAGCCAAATCCACACACCACATCAGGCTGCCTAAAATGCTACCGTGCCGGCAAAGGCATACTATGCGCCCAAACATGTACAGGCTGTCGCTGCCAGGACCAGCACCCACCCCTGGCTCCAGTCCCTGCCCTGCCCAGCTCCTCTGAGGAAGCCACCCCTGGCTGAGACCTGAATCAACAGGCCCGCAAAATCCCAGAGGAATCCTGGCAGATGGTGCCAATGAGAAGAGAAGCTTTGATCTTACAGGTGGTACATGCATACCAAGCATTACTTTAGGACTTGGGCCAGTTAAGTCAGCCTCTTAACAAGATATTACATTTTGGTGTGTGTGATAGAAGACTAACAAAAATAAATAAAAAAAGTAAACTTGAAGAAAACAAAAAATATAAAGCCACAAAAAAATAAAATAAACAAAATACATTTTTTGAGACAGGGTCCACTCTGTTGGGTTCTGGTTGGAGCCACAGTAATCACAGCTTACTGGTAGCTTTAACCCGTGCGTCTGAAGATGTGCGCCCAGCCAGGGTTTGAGCCTGCAGGGGTAACATGCAGCCAACCAAGTCAGAGTGGTTTATGCACTGCCCAAATGGGACAAAGCAAAGCCGGGGATGAAATGGATGGTCCAGATCCGTGAAATCAAGCAGGGGACACACGCCCGTTGAGGGGCCACGGGCAGACCTGCCAGGTTACAGGAGGAGAGCCCTACACTGCATCGGAGGGGGGCTGTAAGCCTGCTACCTGGGCACATTTGTCCCCCCAAAGGGTCCCTCTCAGTCGGTCTTACTGCTGTCAACACCCAGCCTGTGGAACCATTAAGCAAGCCTGCACCGCGGCCTGGCAAGGCCCTCTTGCACACTTCACACAGAAAAGAGAGTGCTAAGCAAATTACATAAACCCAGCAAACTTCCCTGGAACCCATGGTCTTCATCTGAGTGAGACTCTGGCAGTCAGAAGGGAAGTCTTCCCAAGCATCTCAGACTGCATAGAAACCCAGTTGTAACCACCACAAACCGGTAAGAGGAGGGGAGGCTCGGCCACCACAGAACACTCGGTAGGAACAACGTAAGAGTCTTCCAAAAAATCGCACCGTGAAACCCGATTCAGGGATTTGGTGACTGCAATGCCTTCCTGCCTATCACCAAAGAAACAGATGCACAGTCCAAAGCGTGAACACACTTAGAGGGATGAGGCATAAACTGAATGTTGCAGCGTCACCGCCGCAATCTGTAGTGGGTAGACATTTATTTCTGTCCAGCCAGGGAACGCTTGTGCCAGCCCGCTCGGGACCTGTAGTGTCCTTTCAAAACTGCTCCCTTTTGGCAGTGTGCTCTTGCCCTGGACATTATCCTAAGTGGGTCCCCTGCACACAATGCCAGTGCCTGCATGGAACCTGCCTCAGGTGGTTCTTAGCCCTATATCTGTAATGATGCAGGTCTCTGTAGTCGGAAGGCTTGATGGTGAAATGGACACCAGTTGCTCAAGGGAGAAGGAGTAATGTGCAGGTGCTGCAGCGACGCTCATTCCCTAATCAACATTGTGGCTTGTGTCTCCTCAGAGAGAAACAAAGGCAGTATCTGCCCCTTAATACTGGTCCAGGGAACGCGCAGCACACAAAGGATCCAGCCAGAGGATGCCCCACCTGCCCAGCACACCACTGTGGCTGCCCAAGGGGGGGTGGCTGCAAGAGCCCCACGGAGAAGCACCCAGGATAGCAGAGACTTGTCAAGCATCAGCGTCCCAGCAGCTATATGTCTCCCCTTCAGTTGATGATAACTTTTCTGAGATGCAGAGCATCCAGTCAGACATTCTCTACCTTTTTTTTGAGTTATATAAAAAGGCACAGACTTAGAATGACACATTTTTGTGCCATCTGTTGTTACGAACTAACCAGGTCTCCTTCTGGGCACCATGGGTCAACCTCCTAACTGGATTTGCCCTGAGAAAGCGGCATTTGGATTCAGGCCTCTATAAATGTCAGCAAGCTTCACTCTGAAACTTGAAAGGTGGGAGGCTTTCATCAAGACGGTTGGATTGACAGTGCTGGAAAAGCAGAGTGGCTGCAGGTGTGCATGGGAGGGGCACAGGTTACTGTGGAAGGCTGCGCCCTCCAGGTTACTGTAGCGCTTTCGCGGTTAGACTCCTCTGTGGGTCACGTGAATGCTGTGCAGAACACAGTAACACTTTTCCCCCCCTTCTAAAATGTCCTGACCCACATGACGGACCTTACGAGTTTTTTGGGATTTCATGGACAAGTTCCCAACTGCCAGACCTCAGATTAAACACTCCACCTCAGACTCTTCTTTCAGCCAGCATCACCCATCAATAGAGAAGCCCCCAAAATTGCAAATTCAATTGAAAACCCTGACTCTCTGCTTCTTTCCTAGAATTTTAGAAATCTATACACTGAACATCTCTAGTTTTGCTGAAGAAACAGAAGTTTTCTCCATGTCAAGTTACTTCCTCGCAGTGCTCCTTGGTACACCGTCTCAAGCCCAACCCCAACACCAGTAGTGGGCAGGCTGCACTCTGCACCCATTATCCATGCCAGCTCTGGGGGTCCCACCTGCTCCTGCAGGCAGAGCTGCTAAGCAGTACATGACACACAGAGGTCTTGGTTTTATACAGAACCTTCAATGTGCAAAGAACTTGGAAAGCAGCCATGCTGGGGGTGGCAGTGGAGAACCCACCACACCCTCCCCTCAGTATTCCTCTTCTCACCTCTTCAGCCCAGCCTCACTCTGAAACTGCCCACCTCTTCATAATCTTCCAGAGCTGCCAGGTCCCTCACGCCTCCTGAGAAATTCCCTCCCTCCATGCTCCTCCTCCTCTCTCCCACGCACCAGTGCAATGTGCTGTCCGCTTAAGTATACATGATCAACTTATGTGGTCCAGGGCGGCCCAGGCTCCCGCTGATGGTCGCAGGTTGCTCAGCATGCACACGGCCTGCATCCCTGGGCTGTGGTCCCCCCCCCAGGGCTCACTGTGGGGGCTGGTAAGCACGCCCACCTGCCAGAGAAGAGGAAGAAACAAGTCCGTGAAGCTTATATCAAACCTAGAAATGGTGGTTACTTTTCCTCGAACAGAAGACACCCTGTAGGTGAACAGGAGAATTCTCAGTTCACCCCACAAATGTCACTCAAGCTCCTTCTCTGTGCCAGGCAGGGTGACAGTTCCAGACAACATACATGTTGCCTCCAGGCTGGCTCCCTCAAACTCCTGGCCTGGAATCGACCCACCCACCCCAGCCTCCCAAAGCAAGCGGATTATGGCATGAGGCAGCATGCCCAGCACTTTTCAGAATAAGGTACCCTCTTTAGATTCTCTTGTGCCCCTTTTCTTTGGGTGTGGTAGAATCATATGGAAAAGGTGATAGAAATTTTATATATTTTGTGGAATCTTGTAGGTGTGCATATGTTATTCTACTTTTAACTTGGCACACAAGTAAACTGCTTCACCACATCATTCACTCCACCATGGAGGGTTTGGATTTAAAAAAAGAATGAGTTTTTTGTGATGAAAAAACAGCAACAGGTGCAGTGCTCACAACCATTATCCTGTAGCTCTTGGAGGCCAAGGCGGATTGCTTGAACTGGAGTTTGAGACCAGCCTAAGCAGCATGGTATGTTAACCTGCCCTCACTGCATCATTAAAAAAAAATTAGCTGGGCATGGTAAGCTGCACCTGTGGTCCCAGCTAACAGGAGGCTGAGGTGGGAGGGATCGCTGAGCTCGGGCAAGTGCAGAGGTTCCTGGGGCTGAGCTGAGATCCCACCACTGCTTGGGGACAGAGCAAGACCCTGTTCAACAAAAAAAATAAAAAAGCATGCGGCCCACTGCTTCAGAACCCAGTACCCTTGGGGAGGCTGAGGCAGGTAGATATGAGGTCAGGAGGATCGAGACCATCCTGGCTAACACGTGAAACCCCGCTCTACTAAAATGCCAAAACAAAATTAACCGGAAGGTGGCTGGCACCTGTAGTCCCAGCTACTCAGTGAGGCTGAGGTGGGAGAAATTTACAACCTCTGGAGTATGAGCTTCAGAAGTGAGTCGCAGGTCACACTTTTCACTGCACTCCAGCCTCCATGCATAGAGCTGACCCTGGCTCTCAAACAAAAAAAATCAAAACCAGAAGTAACGCCTTTTATTTCTCTTGGGAATCCTAGTAATTCTGTCTGGTTTGTCTAATGCAAAATCTGTCCCCACCTTCACACTGATACAAAAGAAAACCTTCCTATTGTCCTCTTTCAGCTTTACCAATAGTTGGTTACTAAATCTTGCATTTCTCTGTTGGGCCCAGCTCCTCAAAGTGCCAAAGCTTCTTTCCCCTGCTGCCTCTGGCTCCAACCCCACTGCCTCTGTGGGGTGGAGACCACCGGCTGGTTCTGACTTCCTGGTGTCTCCTTCCAATGTTGGACTAGCTTTCACCTTACTAGGTCTTGTCTCTGGAAACCACTGTTTGCTAACTCTCATCTCCATTTCCAGATTGATTTTGCTGTCCAACAGCAGAGTGGGGTAGGTGTGACAGAGGTCGTGTGACCTGTAAGGCCTAGAATTTGTATGATCTTATCTTTTTTTTTTTTTTTGAGACAGAGTCTTGTGCTGTCACCCAGGCTGGAGTGCAGTGGGGTGATACCTTCTCACTGCAACCTCCACTTCCTGGGTCCCAGTGATTCTCCTGCCTCAGCCTCCTGAGTAGCTGGGATTACAGGCACCCGCCACCACACCTGGCTAATTTTTGTATTTTTAGTAGAGACGTGGGTTTTGCTGCCAAATCCTGACCCCAGGTGATCCACCTGCCTTGGCCTCCCCAAAGTTGATTACAGCTGGGACACATGCCCATTCAATTTTTTTGTATTTTTAGTGGAGAAGGTGATCAACACACACTGCACCAAAGTGACAGAGCGGTCTCTGTCTCAAAAAAAGTAACAACAGATCGAGAGCACAGTGGCTCATGCCTGTAATCCCAGCCATTTTGGGAGGTTGGGTTAAGAAAGCAGGATCACTTACAGCCAGGCCCAGAGACCAGCCTGGCCACATGGTGAAACCTCACTAAATACACACGTACTGGCTGGGTGTGTAAGTATGGTCTGGTCCCAGCTACTCGGGAGGCTGAGGTGAGACTCATTTATTTGAGGCAGAGAGGTTGCAGCATGTGAGATCACACCACCGCACTCCAGCCTTCTCAAACAGAAAAAAAAAAAAAGTTAAGAAAAGCTCATCACAGATATAGAGTAATGACCTACAGAAAGAGAGTTCAAAAAGACATCATTGCCACAGGTGCGCAGTGGCTCACACCTCTGACCCCAGCATTCCTGCGGCCGTGAGGTGGGGTGGGATCACCCGAGGTCAGGAGTTCAAGCCCAGCTCGGCTAACATGGCAAAAAAACCCCGTTTCTACCAAAACAAGCAAAAATTAACAGGGGTGGTGGTGGATGCCTGTAATTCCAGCTGAGAGGCTGCTGGACGCAGTGAGCTGAGACCACACCACTGCACCCAGCTCAATGCATAAAGCTAGACTCTAGCTCAAAAAAAAAAAAAAAAAAGACATCACTGAATTCATTCGCCTTGGTTCACTCACTGCGCCCACGCCAGCCTAGCCCATGGAACAGGTTCAAAGGCCGCGGCCTTCAGGGGCAGCATTACCTCAGGTAAGAGTTAAGCCATTGAGTACAAGTACTCCACATCACCCAGTCATACCTTAAATCCAGTCGGGCAACCAATCCACAAACTGAATGGTGCCATCTGATGGTGGCAATGGCCGCCATAATATCTTTTTTTGGGGACCACATCCCCCAGGCCAACATGCAGGCTGTACTTGCGTTATATGGCGAGGGTCACACTTGGACCATCTGATTGGCTGGCTCGAGCAGGCATTATGATTCTCAGCCACCGACAGCTACCGTGTGGCCTCGGGCTGAGACACGCAAGGTAGTGACCAGGGGGGAAGTGGATGCGGGTACGGTACTAGGTTGGTCTGGAATCTCACAAGTCCATTCAGCCTCAATGAATCTCAGGGACGCCGTGATGGAAGACACGCATCTGCCCCACCAGGCGACATACAGTGTACGTGGGACGCTCGATGTTCATCAGGTTGGTACGTGACATATGTCATAGATGGCTTCCACACGACCATGAAGGCACAGCCAGAATGTTCCAGGGTCGTGGGTGGTCAGGATGGAGTTGTGGGCTCCACCACCCACCGGGAGACCTGGGGGCTGGGTAAATGGCAAACTCTAGCTTTGACCCCTTGCCGTAATCCACTGAGAGCCGCTCCATGAGCAGAGATGCGAACCCAGAGCCAGTGCCGCCCCCAAAGCTGTGGAAGATGAGGAAGCCCTGCAGTCCTGTGCACAGATCCGCCTGAGAGAAACCAGACAACATGAACCAATGCCCGTGGAAGCCACACCACCAACCTCCACCAAACCAGGGCCACTTCTCTGCCTCTGAAGACTTGATATGGATTCAAGTCATCCATAATAAACACACAGTACACTCTGAAGCAAAGAAAAGCAGACAAAGATCTACAGACAAATCACCATGCATACTTCAGACTAAGACCACTGCAGAATCAATAGACCACAAGCATTGGTCTAAGTTTTTTTTGAGATAGAGTCTTACCTGTTACCCAGGCTGAGGCAGTGCCGAGCCTCCTTGCTCAGTAGCCACTGGGGCCTCCTGTCAAGCTATCTCCTGCCTCTCAGCTTCCTGACAGTTGACTACAGGCAGGCACCACCACCACGCCTGACTTGTACTTTAGTAGAGTGACAGGGTTCATCGCTATTGTGGTTGAATCTCAAAGTGGACTTCAGGTGACTGCCCAATCTTGCCTCCACCAAAGTGTTACACAGATTACAGGCGGAACCACCTATTCTGGCCAAAGTGCTGGTCTAAGTTTTGACAAAATGACCTCCCCATCACAACCCAAGATCCATCCTCCTGTGCAGGACAATGGTCCCATGAAGCCTTCTCTTCTTACCAGTTTGCGGATCCGGTCCAGGACCAGGTCAACGATCTCCTTGCCGATGCCGGTAATGTAATAGGCCTCTGGAATTATTGGCCGCATCTTCCTTCCCGGTGATCAGCTGCTCTGGGTGGAAGAGCTGCCTGTAGGTTCCTGTGCGCACTTCATCTACAAAAGAGATGGTATGTACTGTGAATCTTTAAGGCCTGTACTCACCAAGATGGACACATTCCACGACTGTTCACCTCTCACAGAGTACATGTGTTGTTCAGTACATGACCTACATGTTGTAGGTCAACAGCGGCAGTGTCTGGTAGAAAATGTCTCTATGTGATAACCAAACTGTGATTTATGACTCTAGGAAGTGAAACTCAGCTTGCAGTATAAATGTTGTAAAATGACCAGTTCCCAGTGAAGGAAATAAGCTCTAGCACCTGTCCACAGGTAATTCTACAGGTCCAATCTTTCCCACATGTGGCTGCCACTGGGGCTGTAAAAAACTCTACACAAACTGGGAAGTCACCAGGTCAGTGATTTCTGCAGGGCAGTCCCATCAGGGCACCCTGTGTGGCCTGGGCCCCACAGGCTTTCAGGTGACACTGTCATCTCATGTGGGGCCACTGAAAGGGGCTGTCTCTTTGCATCTCTCTCTCTTCTGAAACCACCTTGGGCTTCTTAATCTAGAGGAAGCAAATGACTGTTCTGTACCTAACCTTCTATGCCTAAGATGCAGGTCAAGATCCTCTCTTGCACCAGCATAAGAGAGTGCACACAGCATTTCAGGGAGGGAAACCAATGCCCTGAGCCCAGGCCACCTAAACAGCTCAGGCAGCCACGACAAAATCTCCCACAGCCCATCTTACTGCTGGCAAAGGAGAGCTTTTCCCAGGTCAGGGTTTCTGCTAGGGAGCCGAAGTCTCACAGACACTTTGCACTACCTAACCTTTCAAGGCTTATCTCTAACACCATGGGCATATGCTTCTCTATCTCATACCTTCTGCAAGAGGATTCAAAGAGCCCACGTGGGCGCAATACTCAGATGCTTTTTCCTCCCACCCTCCTAGGAAAGCTGTCCAGATCTGGAGCACTCATCACCACAGTGGCTCCAGGTCCACAAACACTGCTCTGGGCAATGTGCTTGCCAGCCCCAGTCTCTGCTGAAGAACGCGTTGAAGGAGTCAGCCCCGCCACCAATGGTTTGCATTTCATCACTTGCATCTGACCATCAGGCTGAATTCCATGTTCCGCAGTACAGTTCCCAGTATTGCCCATCTACCAGCCTGCCCCCACGTGGATAAGAGAGATACACTCGCTGTGTCCTCAGAAGGTAAATGTGTAGACCCGCCCATTTCAAGGTAAACTGAAGCTATATGGCATGCAAGATATTCTAATTTAATATTTGCATGCTTCAGTATCTGTGCTTTCACAATTGATATTATTTCCTAGGAGGGTTAGGTGACCCCTTTATCCCTGTTGGCTAAACTTACTTGCTCAAATCATCCTAGCTACCAAGTTCCAGAGGCAGCCCCAGAACCTGTCACTCACACAAAAAAGTTAATTATTTAAAAAATTTGGTATGTGTAAATGTCAATCAACTCCACATTATAGCCAGTCACAGTTCTGAAGAACACAGCAGTTTTGATTATGTCCCATTCAAAGGATAAGGTAATTGCTGGGTGAAATAGACAGTGGTCCCAGGTCACGTGGTCAGCTCCAGGTGTCTAGTGTGTGTGTCCCTTCTCTGCCCGCCCCGCCCCCCCCCCACCCGTCATCTACCCTCCATCATTCACCACCTCAAGCTCATGCTGTTCCCAGCAGGCTGACCCATGACAGCATCAGAGGCCTTCCTTGTCCCTCTTCTGGCTTCATGCTGGTTAGGGTCGTTCACGTGTCAGAGACCAAGAGGCAGCCTGGAGAGAGTGGCCAGGGTACTCTTCCCTGGCCCTTCCCAATCCTCATGGATGATCCATCCTCCATCATACACACACTTTGGCAGGTGGCCTTCATAAAGTTGCCCTTTCACTTTTGTAAGCACCTCCTCCAATCCCTGGCCTAGAGTATAATGGTTCTAGATGTCATCAGTGCTGGGACACTGCTGTCCTTTGGTGGAGCTCTTTAAGCCCTGCCGGGTGTGGTGGCTCATGCCTGTAATTACAGTGACCAGGCTGAGCTGAGATCACTTGGGACCAGCTTCTGAGACCAGCTTGAAGTAACCATGAAGTGCCTTTTGTTTTTTCTTTTCTTTTGCCCAGAGTCTCACTCCCCTGTCACCCAGGCTGGAGTGCAGTGGCATGAGCTCTGCTCAGTGCAGCCACTGCCTCCTGGGCTCAAGCCATTCTCCTGCCTCAGCTTCCTGACAGCTGGGACTACAGGCAGGCACCACCACGCCTGACTAATTTGTGTATTTTTAGTAGAGACAGGGTTTCACCACGTTGGCCAGGCTGGTCTCAAACTCTTGACTTCAGGTGACTGCCCACCTTGGCCTACCAAAGTGTTGGGATTACAGGCATGAGCCACAGCGCCCAGCAGAAAAATTTAAGCATTAACCAGGTGGCAAGTGCACGCCTGTAGTCCCAACTACTCAGGAGGCTGAGGCAGGAGGATTGCTTGAGCCCAGGAGTTCAAGGCCGCAGTGAGCCATGATCCTGCAGCTGTGCTCCAGCCTGGGCAACAGAGCTGTTATTGAGCTGTCTCAAAAACAAACAAAGAAAAGATACTTGACAAACCCGCATTACGGCTATTCAGACTTGGGACTTGAAATCTATTCTTTATGTGAATGCGTTGGTTTTTTTTTTTTGAGGCCGGGTCTCTCTGTAGCACAAGCTGGAGTGCAGTGGCACCATCATGACTCACTGCGGCCTCCAAGGGGCTGTCTCTTTGCATCTCTTCTTGGAAACTACCTTGGGCTTCTAATCTAGAGGAAGCAAATGACTGTTCTGTACCTAACCTTCTATGCCTAAGATGCAGGTCAAGACTCTCTTGCACCAGCATAAGAGAGTGCACAGCATTCAGGAGGAAACCAATGCCCTTGTGCCCTGCAGGCAGGGCCACCTAAACAGGGCTGAGGCAGCCACGACAAAATCTCCCCACAGCCCATCTTACTGCTGGCAAAGGAGCTTTTCCCTGTAGGTCAGGTTTTCCTAAATTAGGAGCCGAGTCTCACAGACACTTTAATCACGAACCTTTCAGTTTATCTCTTAACACCATGGGCATATGCTTCTCTATCTCATACCTTCTGCAAGAGGATTCAAAAGAGCCCACGTGGGGCCTTACCAATGATGCTCTCCCACCCTCCTAGGAAAGCTGCCATCCAGATCCTGAGCACCTACCGACCACAGTGGGCTCCAGGTCCACAAACACTGCTCTGGGCACGTGCTTGCCAGCCCCAGTCTCACTGAAGAACGTGTTGAAGGAGTCGTCCCCGCCACCAATGGTTTTATCACTTTGCATCTGACCATCAGGCTGAATTCCATGTTCAAGGCAGTACAGTTCCCAGCAGGCATTGCCGATCTGGACACCAGCCTGCCCCACGTGGATAGAGATACACTCGCGCTGTGAACCAGAAGGTAAATGTAGACCCATTCATTTCAAGGTAACTTGAAGCTATATGGCATGCAAGATATTCTAATTTAATATTTGCATAGTGCTTCAGTATCTGGTGCTTTCACAATTGATATTTCCTAGGAGGGTTAGGTGACTGACCCCTTTATCCCTGTTAAAACTTACTTGCTCTAAATCATCCTAGCTACTAAGTTCCAGAGGTAGCCCTAGAACCTAATGTTTGCCACTACACAAAAGTTAGATTATTTAAAAATTTGGAAGCCATGTAATGTCAATAATCAACTCCACATTATAGCCAGTCACAGTAATGCTCTGAAGAATACACAGCAGTTTTTGATTATGTCCTGATCAAAGGATAAGGTAATTGGGTTGGGTAAGGAAATAGACAGTGGGTCCCAGGTCACTGTGGTCCAAGCCCAGGTGTTCAGTGTGTGTCCTCTCTCTGCCCGCCCCCGCCCCCCCACCCGCCGATCTACCCTCCATCATTCACCACCTGCTCTGTGCTCCCAGAGGCTGACTCATGAGGACAGCATCAGAGGCCTTCCTTGTCCTCTGGCTTCATGCTGGTTAGGTCAATGACAGGCAGCACCAGGAGACCAAGAGGCTGGAGGAGAGTGGCGTCAGGGTACTCTTCCCTTGGCCCCTTCCTGCTCAACTTTCATGGATGATCCAATCCCTCCATCAAGGCCACACTTTTGGCAGGTGGCCCTCTTCATAAAGTTGCCCTTTCAATTTTTTGTAAGCACTCCCTCCCCTCCACCCCCTGAAGCCTAGGAGTATAATGGCTCCCAGATGTCATCAGTGCTGGGACACTGCACTGTCCTTTGGTGGTTTCTTTAAGCCCTGCCAAGCCGGGTGTGGTGGCTCATGCCTGTAATTACAGCACTTTGGGAGGCTGAGCTGAGATCACTTGGGACCAGCTTGAGACCAGCTTGGGCAACTATGAAAAATTTTTTGTTTTTTTTTTTTTTTTTTTCTTTTGAAACAGAGTCTCACTCTGTCGCCCAGGCTGGAGTGCAGTGGCACAATCTCAGCTCACGGCAGCCTCTGCCTCCCGGGTTCAAGCAATTCTCTTGCCTCAGCCTCCCAAGTAGCTGGGACTACAGGCCACTATGCCCAGCTAATTTTTTGTATTTTTAGTAGAGATGGGGTTTCACTGTGTTAGCCAGGATGGTCTTGATCTCCTGACCTTGTGATATGCCCGCCTCAGCCTCCCAAAGTGCTGGGATTACAGGCATGAGCCACAGCGCCCAGCCGAAAAATTTAAACATTAACCAGGTGTGGCAGTGCACACCTGTAGTCCCAGCTACTCAGGAGGCTGAGGCAGGAGGATTGCTGGAGCCCAGGGGTTCAAGGCTGCAGCGAGCTGTGATCATGCAACTGTGCTCCAGCCTGGGCAACAGAGCTGTTATTGAGCTGTCTCAAAAAACAAACAAAAAGAAAAGATACTTGACAAACCACGGCCACGGCTATTCAGACTTGGGACTTGGAAATCTATTCTTTATGTGAATGCGTTGGTTTTTTTTTTTTTTTTTTTTTTTTTTGAGGCCGGGTCTCTCTCTGTCGCACAAGCTGGAGTGCAGTGGCACCATCATGACTCACTGCGGCCTCCAAGTCCTGGGCTCAGCTGACCCTCCCACCTCAGCCTCCCGAGTAGCTGGAACCACAGATCCACGCCTCCACCCCGGGAATTTTTCTATTTTTAGTAGAGAAGGGCTTTCACTGTGTTAGCCAGGATGGTCTTGATCTCCTGACCTTGTGATATGCCCGCCTCAGCCTCCCAAAGTGCTGGGATTACAGGCATGAGCCACAGCGCCCAGCCGAAAAATTTAAACATTAACCAGGTGTGGCAGTGCACACCTGTAGTCCCAGCTACTCAGGAGGCTGAGGCAGGAGGATTGCTGGAGCCCAGGGGTTCAAGGCTGCAGCGAGCTGTGATCATGCAACTGTGCTCCAGCCTGGGCAACAGAGCTGTTATTGAGCTGTCTCAAAAAACAAACAAAAAGAAAAGATACTTGACAAACCACGGCCACGGCTATTCAGACTTGGGACTTGGAAATCTATTCTTTATGTGAATGCGTTGGTTTTTTTTTTTTTTTTTTTTTTTTTTTTTGAGGCCGGGTCTCTCTCTGTCGCACAAGCTGGAGTGCAGTGGCACCATCATGACTCACTGCGGCCTCCAAGTCCTGGGCTCAGCTGACCCTCCCACCTCAGCCTCCCGAGTAGCTGGAACCACAGGCCACTATGCCCAGCTAATTTTTTTGTATTTTTAGTAGAGAAGGGCTTTCACCATATTGGCCAGGCTGGTGCGGAGCCCCTGACCTCAGGGGATTCCCCGCTTCCACCTACTGTCTGAGCTTTAATTCCTGATCTGACCAATGTCCACAGCCCCAGCCTGATGAGCAAGGCTCCTGCGGGTCCTCAGTGGTTTCCAGCAGGACAGAGACATTTGGAGACCGGAAAGCGGGAGCAAGCGCCCTTCTGTCTTCAGGAGGCGACACCACTGTTTGCTCTCTGGGGGACAGGGCACGGTCAATGCTCCCTATCCACTGACTCAAGGCCGGCAGCTTAGTCTAAAACAAAAGCTGCCGTCCCTGCCCTGGAGCCCGCAGACCCAGTAGACGAGCCCGCAGACCCAGTAGACGATCCCGTGTTCTCGTGTCCCACCCTGGGCCCCGCGTCCTTCTCTGGCCTCCTCTCTGCACCCCGGCCCGCAACAGCATCCCTCTGTCCAGCCACCTCAGGAGGCCAACTTCGTCCACCCTCCAGCCTGGGCGTCTGCGGGGTGGGAGTGACCTGGCCTTACCATGCTGAGCTCCTCCGCTGCCGCAGCCCAACGCTACTACTTTACCTCAACCGCCCATGCCCCGGCGCAGCCTGCGTAACTTCCCCAGCCTCATGGCCGCTGTCTGGGATTGGCCTGCTGGTGCCAGGCCACCATTGGTCCAGAGCTCCTGGGAGGAGGGCCAAGGCTCGGATCCTAGTTTCAATTGGCCGTTATGCAACCCACGTAGTAGGGATGCCCTCTGATTGGATGCAGGATTGGCGGGAAGTCAGCGGGCTCAGACAGGGCCCTCTGATTGGATGCAGGACTGGCAGGAAGGCAGTGGGGTCAGAGGGCAGTGCGTGGGCTGAGACGTTTCCGGGGGTCTTCTGACTGTGGTTGGAGCATCTACTGCCTCTTTGTGGGTGGAGGAACATTGCTTTGTAAATAAGCTCCCAGCCTTGCAGTGGCTTGACCACGAACTTGTGCAGCTGCCTCCTCCCCAGTTGCCCCAGGCCGGTTCCTCTGGAGGTGCCTTATTCAGATCTTTGCAAACATGGCCACCTTTGAGAGGCCTTTGCGGCATCCACCCAAGTCACAGCAGCACGGCAATCACCCCACCTTCCCACCCAGCACCCGGGAAGTGGCGGGATTCGATCACTTTTGTGATCTAAAAGGAAAAAGTGAGTGGGTTTCAGTGGCTCACGTCTGTAATCCCATCACTTCGGAGGCAGAGGCAGGCAGATCACCTGAAGTCAGGAGTTCGAGACCAACCTGGCCAACATGGTGAAATCCCGTCTCTACGAAAAATACAAAAACTATCCGGGTATGGTGGGCGCGCCTGTAATCCCAGCTTCTCGGGAGGCTGAGGCAGGGGAATTGCTTGAACCTGGGAGGTGGAGGTTTCAGTGAGCCGACATTGCACTGCAGCCTGGGCGAGACTCCGTCTTAAAAAAAAAAAAAAAAAAAAAGGAAGAAGCAGAGGTAAAATTAATATAAGTGGAGAGGTTGGGCCGGGCGCAGTGGCTCAGGCCTATAATTCCAGTGCTTTGGGGGGCCTCTGCCGGAGGATTGCTTGAGGTCAGGAGTTTGCAACCAGCCTGGGCAACGTGGTGAGACCCGTCCTGCCCCCGTTTCTACCAAAAATAAAAAATAAATAAAATTAGCTGGGCATGGTGATGGGTGCCTGTAATCCCAGCTACTTGGGAGGCTGAGGCACAAGAATCGCTTGAATCCGGGAGGTAGAGGTTGCAGTGAGCCGACATTGCACTGCAGCCTGGGCGAGACTCCGTCTTAAAAAAAAAAAAATACAGTTTATTTGGGTCAAGTTTGAGAACTGCAACCCTGGAGATAGAAGTTGCCTTGATACACACTCTAATTAGCAGCAATTGCAAATGGGTTTTTAAAGGAAAAGAAGGGGCAGTTTCTGAAGAATTTTACAAATAGAGACAGAGTGTTGTTGTGTTGCCCAGCCTGGTCTTGAAGTCCTGGCCTGAAGGGAGCCTCCCACCTTGGCTGGCCTGGCCAGAGGAATGTGTATTAAAATAACATAAGCTATTTATTGGCTCTGTGTTGTCTTTTGTATCACAAATTCTAGTAACAGGAAGATAAAGCTAGTCAGGAACAAAATGCCTTTACACAGCTGCTGGGGCATGGGTATGAGGTGTGTGACTGAAGTCCCATATTCCTGTCTCTCTGGGCCTGATACATTCTGCACACCTCGCATAACTCAAAGTGCTTTAAACACTTCTCTTTTTTTTAGTGAGAGGGAGTGGGTTTACGGCCACCAGGAAAGGGGAAGGCACAGCCCTGTCCTGGGAAGAGCAGAGTAGGGACACAATACCCATTTTGGAGGAGTCTGGAACAGTCACCTGATTCTTCCTTGTTTATTTATTGTTTATTTATTTATTTATTTTTTGGACACTGGTTCTCACCATGTTGACCAAGCTGAACTCAAAACCCCTGGGCTCAAGTGATCCCCATGCCTCAGGCTTCCTTGTAGGCTGGGACTACAGGCATGTAATTCTTCCCAGTTTGATTCTTCCATTTCTAAAGATCATCTTAACAGTGTGTATTCAGTTCTGAGAAAAGGCCTGGAGGAGACATGCTGGCTTACCCCCAGCTCATCACCAGGATGCAGCACCCCATCATGGCATCTCCCTAGAGGGTGGCCAAGCAGGCCCTTAATTTGGCGTTCTGAGAGGAGAGCAGAGAAGAGAGAGGGAGCTCTCCTAGTGGGATGGGACTCATGAGGTCCAGGAGTTGAGACTTTTCTTTGGGCTTTGGGGACCTCTGAACAGTGCGATCAGGTCTGCCCTTAGAAGGATGTTTTGGCACAAGGAGGAGGGGCAGGGAGGGAGTTCTGTGGAGAGCCAGGGAAACCAGAGGAGGCCTCTGGCACCCTGCCTCTTCTCCCCAGAAGGGTGAATCCTTCCATCTTAGTTGGCTCTAGGTGCCCTAAAAAAATACCATCAACTGAGTAGCTTAAACAACAGAGTTTTATTTTCTCACAGTTCTGGAGGCTAAAAGTCCCAGAGGCCTCTTGTCCTGGCTTGCACACAGCCACCTTCTCACCATGTCCTCCCACAGGGTGGGGAAAGGCAGCACTCAAGCTCCCTGGTCTCTTAGAAGGACACGAATCCTTTTGGATCAGGGCCCACCCTTATGACCTCACATAATCTTCGTCATCATTTCCTTATAGGCCCCGTCCCCAAATACAGTCACATTGGGGATTGGAGCTTCAGTGTCTAATAATGGGGGGACACAGTTCAGTCCACAGCCCTCCCCTTCCTCAGGGCTCCAACAACACCATGCACAGAACTCAGCTGGAGCTCGTATCACCCGGTGCTCTTCAGTACAGTCACGCGTCCCTCAGAGGCTGGGATACGTTCTCGGAAAGCCATCATCAGGCAATTTCGCTGATGTGAGAACATCATAGAGTGTACTTAGATCAACCTAGATGGAGCAGCCTACTGCACACCTAGGCCACATGGTACAGCGTATTGCCGCTCAGCTACAGACCTATACAGTAAGGATTTGTGTATCTAAACATAGAAAAGCTACATGAAAAATAATGGTATTATAATCTTATGGGGCCACTGTTGTATATGCTGTTTGCTGTTGTCTGAAACATCATTATATGCCACATGACTGCAATATTTATTTTTCTGACTATAAAAGTAACACATATTCCCAGTAGAGAGTGTGGAAAATTAACAACAAAATATTTATTCTACTGTAAATAACAAAAGAAAAATTGAGTCTTGGACGTGCCCATTTTTACTTTAAGTTATGATTCCATAACTGACTTGTAGTAAACAGTATTTCTCGCCCCTAAGTATTGCTGCCTTGTGTATTTTATTTAGTATACAGTACTAAAAAACAGTGTTGCCAATTATTAAATCCTTGCAGTAAGTCAGCTAACAAAGTTTACATATAGTCACTACACAGGAGCACAAATTATTTCCTCTTTTGCTCAGATTCAAACAGGCTTGAGTGACAACTTGAGGACAAGGACACTTTGCCAAGATTTTACGCAGCAGCTGGTGGGGCCAGAGAGGCAGCATGGTGCGGCAGGAGAATGAAGACCTGCACAAGGTAGGTGGCTCGGTTCTGGGTGAGAAAGGCTTATGAGACTTTGCAGAGTTTTGTAAGGTTGAGTTCATACAGATGTTTAAAGACCTCCTTGGGACTCCTGCTCATGCACTGTCCCTGCTGCATGCAGGACACCAGGGCCAAGCCTGGTTCTAGGGACCAGCTGGTTGCTGCATAGCTTGTGTCAGCTGGCTGAGCTTGGCTCCCAGTCATGGCTGCCTACTAGCGCCCTGCCTGCAGCAGACACCCACTTCACAATCATCTGCCATCTCCAGTTCAACCCCACAAAGTAAGCAGCAACTCCTCCACCCCTGCCAATTTTGAATGAGGAACTATGTCTGTGTTATCTGCAGTGACATGCTGTGCCTGACACCAGTGACTCCGCCCTCTCTCTCCACCATGCGCCTGCTCTTAGAAGGGGCATCTTTGTGATGACAGGGAGCTGCAAAAAAGACCATTTGTTAAAATGCAGGTAATTCCCCCATAACTCCTTCATAAATTTGGTTTTTAGTAAGATATGTGAAACTTTATGTTCAAATGCCAGTATAGTAATAACACAAGTAGGTTCTGTTTTCTAAAATACATTCATTTATACACTTAAGTCCTTGGACCTATAGTCTGTGATCTGTCCTCTAAAATGTGCCAGATTGTAAACCCAAATTGCTTCTTAAGATCATCTGTGGTGTCATTCCCCTGCATGACTCGTCTGGGACTGCAGCGTGGGCTGGGTGGTGTCTCATTGCTTAATGTAGTTACAATAACTCTGAGCCGGGCAGAGAGGCCTGGGGAGGCCTTTCCTCCCCGTGGGGGAGCTGCCCTGTCAGCTTACTCCACGTCTCCTCACTTCCAGTCTTAGTCCAGCAGGTGTGACAGTGACTAAACAACCAGATTATTGACCAGATTGGCTGCAGGGAGGTCAGGGTCATCAGTGCAGCAAGTGGTAAGGTTGATGTCAGTGCAGCTGACCTCACAGTAAGTCCCACTGTGGCTCTCCACCCAGGGAGACTTTGATTTAAATCTTTTTCTTCTTTTTTTTTTTTTTTTTTTTTTGAGACGGAGTCTCACTCTGTCGCCCAGGCTGGAGTGCAGTGGCGCAATCTCGGCTCACTGCAAGCTCCGCCTCCCGGGTTCACGCCATTCTCCTGCCTCAGCCTCTCCGAGTAGCTGGGACTTCAGGCGCCCGCCACCACACCCGGCTAATTTTTTGTATTCTCAGTAGAGATGGGGTTTCATTGTGGTCTCGACCTCCTGACCTCGTGATCCGCCCGCCTCGGCTTCTCAAAGTGCTGGGATTACAAGCGTGAGCCACCGCGCCCAGCCTAAATCGTTTTCTTCTTAATTTTCTCTTCTTTCTTTCTTTTTTATTTTTTTAAGAGGTCTCACCGTTGTGCCCAGGCACTGGTCTGAAACTCCTGGGCTCAAGTGAACCTCCCACCTCAACCTCCCAAAGTGCTGGGATTACAAGCATGACCCACCATGCCTGGCCCAATTTAAATCTTAAGTAGTGTGTGTGTGTGTGTGTGTGTGTGTGTGTGTGTGTGTGTGTGTCTTTCTATTTCCGCTTATGTTTAAGTAACTAGATTGAGTGTCCAAATGCTTTATTCACCTTTGCAGTTGTGTAGATGCCATCAGGCAGAGGTTGGCGTTACAGAGCCAGCTGTCCTGCTGTAAGCTATTCCATGCAGTTGCAGGGTCTTGCTTGGTGTGGAGTTGGTGCTCAGCACCTGAGCTCAGGTGGTCTTCCCATTGAATGTTTGGCTGGGGTGAGGTGAGCACAGGGCTTTTTCCAAGCAGGGGATTTCTCCAATCTTTGTCTTTAATCTGTAACCAGCATTGGCTGTCACTTGTAACTGTTGTTGTTTTTTTTTTTTTTTGGGACGGAGTCTCGCTCTGTCACCCAGGCTGGAGTGCAGTGGCGCGATCTCGGCTCACTGCAAGCTCCGCCTCCCAGGTTCACGCCATTCTCCTGCCTCAGCCTCTCCGAGTAGCTGGGACTACAGGCGCCCGCCACCACACCCGGCTAATTTTTTGTATTTTTAGTAGAGACGGGGTTTCACCGTGGTCTCGATCTCCCGACCTCGTGATCCATGCCTCGGCTTCTCAAAGTGCTGGGATTACAAGCGTGAGCCACCGCGCCCAACCTAAATGGATTTCTTCTTAATTTTCTCTTCTTTCTTTCTTTTTATTTTTTAGGAGGTCTCACCGTTGTGCCCAGGCACTGGTCTGAAACTCCTGGGCTCAAGTGAACCTCCCACCTAAACCTCCCAAAGTGCTGGGATTACAAGCATGACCCACCATGCCTGGCCCAATTTAAATCTTAAGTAGTGTGTGTGTGTGTGTGTGTGTGTGTGTGTGTGTGTGTGTCTTTCTATTTCCGCTTATGTTTAAGTAAATAGATTGAGTGTCCAAATGCTTTATTCACCTTTGCAGTTGTGTAGATGCCATCAGGCAGAGGTTGGCGTTACAGAGCCAGCTGTCCTGCTGTAAGCTATTCCATGCAGTTGCAGGGTCTTGCTTGGTGTGGAGTTGGTGCTCAGCACCTGAGCTCAGGTGGTCTTCCCATTGAATGTTTGGCTGGGGTGAGGTGAGCACAGGGCTTTTTCCAAGCAGGGGATTTCTCCAATCTTTGTCTTTAATCTGTAACCAGCATTGGCTGTCACTTGTAACTGTTGTTGTTTTTTTTTTTTTGGGACGGAGTCTCGCTCTGTCACCCAGGCTGGAGTGCAGTGGCGCGATCTCGGCTCACTGCAAGCTCCGCCTCCCAGGTTCACGCCATTCTCCTGCCTCAGCCTCTCCGAGTAGCTGGGACTACAGGCGCCCGCCACCACACCCGGCTAATTTTTTGTATTCTAGTAGAGACGGGGTTTCACCGTGGTCTCGATCTCCCGACCTCGTGATCTGCCCGCCTTGGCCTCCCAAAGTGCTGGGATTACAAGCGTGAGCCACTGTGCCCGGCCTCTTGTAACTCTTTAATATAGTGTAAGATTAAACCTTCCAGGCCTTTGTTAAGCAAACGTAAAACATCTATAATTGTGATTTTTTTTTTTTCAGCGATTGGTTGAAGCCTCAGAGTTATTGAAATCCCAGGCCAAAGAACTCAAAGACGCCCATCAGCAGCAAAAGCTGGCCCTGCAGGACTTCTTGGAGCTCGGTAAGCTGGTAGCAGAGCTCTGCTCCCAGAAGCAGAAGGTGTAAGACAAGGAGGAGGAGATGGAGGTGGCCATGCAGAAGGTCAACACGACATGGCCAGAGATCTGAAGATCCAAGAAGCTCAGAAAGAGGAAGCTGTTTAGATGTTTCAGCAATGGTATTGACTGGACTTTTAAAAATGTTTTATTATTATACTTTAAGTTCTGGGGTACATTGTATGACCTTAATAAAACATCTTTGAGGCCGGGTGTAGTGGCCCATGCCTGTAATCTCAGCACTTTGGGAGGCCGAGGTGGGCAGATCACGAGGTCAGGAGATCGAGACCAGCCTGGCCAATATGATGAAACCCCTTATCTACTAAAAATACAAAAAAAAATTAGCTGGGCCTGGTGGCAGGCACCTGTAGTCCCAGCTACATGGGAGGCTGAGTCAGGAGAATGGTGTGAACCCAGGAGGCAGAGCTTCCAGTGAGCCGAGATCGCGCCACTGCACTCCAGCCTGGGTGACAGAGCGAGACTCCATCTCAAAAAAACAAAAAACAAAAAAAAAAAAACTTTGAAAACTTGAGATGCATTATGTAAATTACTTTAAAATGGATCTTAAATTTTTGTGAAACCAAGTAAGTTGATCTGCCAAGCATTTATTTTGTTCTCATCCCTCTATATCTATGTGTGAAATTATTAAAAGAGGTTCCGGTGGTACTAAGTTTTTAAAAATTCCCTTCTGGCTGGGCGCGGTGGCTCACGCCTGTGATCCTAGCACTTCGGGAGGCCAAGGCGGGCAGATAGCCAGAGCCTCAGGAGTTCAAAACCAGCCTGGGAAACATGGCGAAACACCGTCTCTACTAAAAAATACAAAAAATTAGCCAGGCGTGGTGGCGGGTGCCTGTAGCCTCAGCTACTTGGGAGGCTGAGGCAGGAGAATGGCATGAACCCGGGAGGCAGAGCTCGCAGTGAGCCAAGATCACTCCACTGCACTCCAGCCTGGGCAACAGAGCAAGACTCTGTCTCAAAAAAAAAAAAAAAAGATTTTGGGGGACAATTGAGAAGACCTGATTGTATTTTGCAATGTAAGAAGGACATGAGATTTGTGGGGGGAGGGGCAAAGGCTGAATGATATTGTTTGGTTATTTGTACCCACTGAAATCTCTTGTTGAAATGGAATTCCCAGTGCTGGAGGTGGGGCCTGGTGGGAGGTGTTTTGGTCATGGGGATAGATCCCTCATGGTTTGATGCTGTTCTAAGGCTAGTGAGCGAGTTCTCATGAGATCTGGTTGTTTATAAAGTGTGGCATCTCCCCTGCCACTCTTGCTCCCCCTTTGTCTGCTGCCATGATTGTAAGCTTCCTGAGGCCTCCCCAGAAGCAGATGTTGACACTGTGCTTCCTGTATAGCCTGCAGAACCATGAGCCAATTAACCCGCTTTTCTTATAAGTTATCCAGTCTCGGGTATCTCTTTATATCAATGCAAGAACCATTTAATACATTACATACTACATAGAGATACAAGCATATGTACTAAAGGTATAAAGAAAAGTATGATGATTATAAATTCTAATTTCATGGTGGTGTTTATCTGCTAGTAGGGAGGTCAATATGCAGCCTGGGACTGGGTACTCACAGGGCTTCCAATGTACTGATAATGTTTTATTTTTTCCACTGGATGGTGGGTGCACAGTAGTTCATTGAATTATTCTGTATGCCTTGTGTACATTTGAAATATTTCACAATATTTCCAAATAAATATTGAATTATTTATAAAATGAAAAGCAAAAAGAAGAAGCAATAAAGGGAACTCTGATTTGGATTTATTGTTGATCTATGAAGATGAATTGTGTAAGAATCTTGGCAGAAAGGAAAATTTCAGAACAGATTCATGGTGCTGAGCATATATACATATACTCTAGACTTTGGGGAAAGAAATTTTAAAAAAGAAAATATGTAAGAGTTACATTGACAGAGACTCAAATTTAAATTATAAGTATTCAAGTCCAAGGGATGTAAAATCCAACCAAGTGGCTGACACACAGCCCTTCTCCAATGCCCCTACCAACCCCTGGGGTTTGTGCAGAGCTTGGATTTTACAGGCCCTCTTCATAAGATGGAAACAGGGCATCACCAAAAAGAAGCAAAACAGAGGCAGGAGCAATACAGCAAGAAGACTAAGCCCAGAATAAGCTGATGCGAGAATACTGGAGCCCACAGAACATCCCTGCAGAGCAGAAAGCCTCCTTAAAGGCCCTGGCACCTGCCTGGGGTGTGGGAAGGTCTGGTGATCTCCAGTAGCTCACAGAGGCTGAGAGCGGTCACCTGGTTCCTGGTGGCCCCCAGGGAGCTCTTCCAGCAGGAGAGAGAGCAGAGTCTTCAAAAGCCCGTCACCAGCCAGCTGGCCTGAGGGACAGCAGTTCCTGAGTGGCTCTCTGCTTTCAGGAACTCAGATCAGAGGGCATGGAAGGACCTCACAGGAGGATCACGCTGCTGTCATCTGGATACCAGGGGCCAGGACATGGGCCAGGAAACTGGTGTCTGGCAAGTGTCATTTTGTTTCAAAAAAGGCAAATAAAAAGAATGTCAAAAATTTGATTTTAATTTTTTTGCAGAAGCCTTCCTCCCTTCCTCCTGTCCTTTCTTTTTACCTCTTCCTTCTTTCCCTCCTTCCGTCCTGTCATCCTTCCTTTTTCCCCTCCTCCTTCCCTTCCATCAGCACTTTCTGTGCCCAGAAAATGACAGCAAGCTGCCATGCACCACTGTGCGAGTCCTCTTGCTCCTTGCATTGTCAGCTGCATTTCCGTATCGTATATCTAGACTCCCAGTTATAGGCCCAGTGCTATTTTTCTTTATTATCTCCAGTGTCTGGCACAGTGCTAGTCATGAAATACACTTTCCGAATATGTTTGTGGAAGGAAGGAAGAAAGGAAGGAAGGAAGGAAGGAAGGAAGGAAGGAAGGAAGAAAGGAAGGAACGAAGGAAGGAAGGAAGGAAGGAAGGAAGGAAGGAAGGAAGGAAGGAAGGAAGGAAGGAAGGAAGGAAGGAAGGAAGGAAGGAAGGAAGGAAGGAAGGAAGGAAGGAAGGAAGGAAGGAAGGAAGGAAGGAAGGAGCAACCCTCCTGGGGATAATGCTGCCTGTGCTCCCTGAAGTTCATGAGGCTATGAATAAAGAATGAGGACCCCCTGTTCCCCACCCTCCCAGCCTTGTGGTGGTGGCTGGGTGTGCAGGGATGGAGGCTGCGTCTTTTGCAAAGTGTCCTCCACCCAAGGGCAAAAACTGCATCGTAAGTCAAAACCAGCAGGGGGCCTCCCAAGCCGTCGGTGCACGTAGCTCCGTGCAGTGCGCTGTGAATGTGCCGCCGGATGTGTGCAGGTGCATGCGATGGAATCCATTTGATGCTATGAAGGGTGGTAACATTTGAAAAGGGATGAAGGGGAAGGAGAAGAAACACCTGTGCTCCTTTGTAGGCGAAGAAGCACCCTGCTTCCTTTGTAGGGGTAGTTTCAGAGGAGGCTGCTAAAACTGAAGGTTTAAAGAAGATCCAAGATCTCGTTATACCTAAAATGTCCAAAATATAAAAAATCATCATACCAAGAACCAGGAAAGTGTCCATTTGAATGACAAAATACAAGAGGCACCAACCCAGATGTTGGAATTATCTGACAAGGATTTTAAAGCAGCCTTCATAAAAATGTTACAATGAGCAATTACAAACACTCTTGAAACAGGTGAAAAAGAGAAAATCTCTGCAAAGAAATCAGACACATAAAGAACCAAATGGAAATTTTAGAACTTAAAAATACAGCAACCAAAATAAAAACGCTTAATGGATGGGCTCAACAGAATGAAGGGAACAGAAGAAAGAATCAATGAACTTGAAGACAGAACAATAGGAGTTAGTCTAAACAACAAAAAAGGCTGCGTGGGGTGGCTCACACCTGTAATCCCAGCATTTTGGGAGGCTGGGGTGGGTGGATCACCTGAGGTCAGGAGTTTGAGACCAGCATGGCTAACATGGCGAAACCCTGCCTGTCTCTACTAAAACTATAAAAATTAGCCGGGCATAGCAGCAGGCACCTGTAATCCCAGCTACTCCAGAGGCAGAGGCAGGAGAAACACTTGAACTTGGGAGGCAGAGGTTGCAGTGAGCTGAGATCATGCCATTGCACTCCAGCCTGGGTGACACAGGGAGACTCTATCTCAGAAAAAAAAAAATAAATTTTAAAAATGGCAGAAAATAGACCAGGCATGGTGGCTCACGCCTGTAATCCCAGCACTTTGAGAGGCAGAGGTGGGTGGATCACGAGGTCAAGAGGTGGAGACCATCCTGGCCAACATAGTGAAACACCGTCACTACTAAAAATGCAAAAATTAGCAGGGCATGGTGGCACGCACCTGTAGTCCCAGCTACTTCGGAGGCTGAGTCAGGAGAATCTCTTGAACCCGGGAGGCAGAGGTTGCAGTGACCTGAGATCGTGCCACTGCAATCCAGCCTGTGGCCAGGGATGGTTGGAGGTTAGAGAACACAGTCTCAGGGACCTGTGGCATTGTAACAAGAAATCTAACATTCTCATCGCTGGAATTTGAGAAGGAGCAGGGAGAGTGGGAGCTAAAGAAGTATTTAAAGAAATATAGTTGAAAGTGGTGGCTTACACTTTGGGAGACTGAGGTGGGCAGATCACAAGGTCAAGAGTTCGAGACCAGCCTGGCCAATATGATGAAACCCCTTATCTACTAAAAATACAAAAATTAGCCAGGCATGGTGGTGGGCGCCTGTAGTCCCAGCTACTCGGGAGGCTGAGGCAGGAGAATCCCTTGAACCCGGGAGGCAGAGGTTGCAGTGAGCTGAGATCATGCCACTGCACTCCAGCCTGGGCAACAGAGCGAGATTCTGTCACACACACACACACACACACAAAAAATGCGGCACATTCACATTCATATATATATATATGGCTGAAAATTCCCAAATTTAGCAAAAGACATAGACCTCCAGATTTAAAAACCTGAGTGAACCACAGACAAAATAAATACAAATAAATCCAAGCCAAGACCCAAAATAAACTTCTGAAAACTAAAGACAAGGAAAAATATCAAAAATGGTTTGAGAGAAATGGCACCCTACTTATAGGGCAAAAACAATTTGAAAGACAGTGGATTTCTAATCAGAAAACATGAGGCCAGAAGGAAGTGGCACATTTCTCAAGTGATGAAAGAATAGAACTACCAGGACTGGGTGCAGTGGCTCACGCCTGTGATCCCAACACTTTGGGAGGCTGAGGCGAGCAGATCATGAGGTCAGGAGTTTGAGACCAGCCTGGCCAATATGATGAAACCCCCTTATCCACTAAAAATACAAAAATTAGCCAGGCATGGTGGCTCATGCCTGTAATCACAGCTACTGGGGAGGCTGAGGCAGGAGAATCACTTGAACCCGGGAGGCAGAGGTTGCAGTGAGCTGAGATCATGCCATTGCACTCCAGCCTGGGTGACACAGGGAGACTCTATCTCAGAAAAAAAAAAAAATAAATTTTAAAAATGGCAGAAAATAGACCAGGCATGGTGGCTCACGCCTGTAATCCCAGCACTTTGAGAGGCAGAGGTGGGTGGATCACGAGGTCAAGAGGTGGAGACCATCCTGGCCAACATAGTGAAACACCGTCACTACTAAAAATGCAAAAATTAGCAGGGCATGGTGGCACGCACCTGTAGTCCCAGCTACTTCGGAGGCTGAGTCAGGAGAATCTCTTGAACCCGGGAGGCAGAGGTTGCAGTGACCTGAGATCGTGCCACTGCAATCCAGCCTGTGGCCAGGGATGGTTGGAGGTTAGAGAACACAGTCTCAGGGACCTGTGGCATTGTAACAAGAAATCTAACATTCTCATCGCTGGAATTTGAGAAGGAGCAGGGAGAGTGGGAGCTAAAGAAGTATTTAAAGAAATATAGTTGAAAGTGGTGGCTTACACTTTGGGAGACTGAGGTGGGCAGATCACTTGAGGACAAGAGTCGGAGACCAGCCTGACCAACATAGTGAAACCCCATCTCTACTAAAAACACAAAAATTAGCCAGGCATGGTGGCTCACGCCTGTAATCCCAGCTACTTGGGAGGCTGAGGCAGGAGAATCCCTTGAACCCGGGAGGCAGAGGTTGCAGTGAGCTGAGATTGTGCCACTGCACTCCAGCCTGGGCAACAGAGGGAGATTCTGTCACACACACACACACACACACAAAAAAAAATGCGGCACATTCACATTCATATATATATATATGGCTGAAAATTCCCCAAATTTAGCAAAAGACATAGACCTCCAGATTTAAAAACCTGAGTGAACCACAGACAAAATAAAAACAAATAAATCCAAGCCAAGACCCAAAATAAACTTCTGAAAACTAAAGACAAGGAAAAATATCAAAAATGGTTTGAGAGAAATGGCACCCTACTTATAGGGCAAAAACAATTTGAAAGACAGTGGATTTCTAATCAGAAAACATGAGGCCAGAAGGAAGTGGCACATTTCTCAAGTGATGAAAGAATAGAACTACCAGGGCTGGGCGCGGTGGCTGATGCCTGTGATCCCAACACTTTGGGAGGCTCAGGTGGGCAGATCATGAGGTCAGGAGTTTGAGACCAGCCTGACCAACATGGTGAAACCTCATCTCTACTAAAAATACAAAAATTAGCCGGGCATGATGGTGCATGCCTGTAATCCCAGCTACT